>JANVCC010000146.1:4469640-4532510 GCA_025345505.1 Todiramphus chloris collaris | reverse complement strand
TCCTTCCTTCCTTCCTTCCTTCCTTCCTTCCTTCCTTCCTTCCTTCCTTCCTTCCTTCCTTCCTGGTATGATCATGTAACTTCAGGCTCTAAAAATGGTTACCCAAAAAGAAGGGTGGGGTGGGTGGCTGGTGTTTCTCTTTTTCTTTCTAATTTTTTTTTTTCCCTGCCTAACACCTGGACCTCCCTAGAGGGATTTCCCGTCAGCTGCAGCCTTTGAGGTTGACCGTAGTTGGTTGGTGGGTTTTGTTTTGCTTTGAATCACGGCCATACCATTTGGACATGTATTTCACATGTCCCAGGAGCTCATTACCTCCACCCTTCCCTCTCCTCACCATCTTGATGTCTATTAAAAGAAATTTTTGTGCAGCCCAGCTGGGGAGGTGTCTGAGGTGGGGAGCCATAAGACCTCTTGTATGAAGGAATGGGCATGCCATGCATTCCTATCTGGGCTTCCATGTGAGCTCTAAGCTGGCCCTAAGCAAAGCTCAGAGACACTCCATGTAAACATCTCCATCTCTACTTCAGTCTGGTGCTTACATCGCTGCCATCTCTGTGCTCCCATCGCCGAGTCCGCGCGGCTGCCTCTGCTAGGAGTGCAACAACAAAGCTCTTAAGAGTACCCAGGCAGCCAAAAATAACAGCAATAAAAATAAAGACATTATTAAAGCCAGATACAACTGATCTGAAGTCACAGCGAGTGAAACATGACTCAGTCAAATCCCCAGGACAGTTGGAGACAGAAGGGGAAGGAGAGAGGAAAATCTCTATCTGTTTAAAGTTCTGGGCCCCAAGCTCCTTACAAGTCGGCTTTGATAATTCATCAGACGACCACAAAAAAGAATGCCTCCCCCGCTCCAGATGCAACTGTGTCTTGTCCCAGCCTCTTTTTCCACAGCCTGTGAATCTCACCACATCAAGGGGGAGAGAAAATACATTTTAAAGTTCTCCTTATTTAGGTTGGGTAGGTTTGAAATATCCTGAGAAGGCAAACGTGTGTGTATAACCGAAGGCGTGCGTGAGTATGTACACATGTAGAGTTGCGCTTGGGAAAAGGAAAAAACATACTGGAAAAAGTGGAATTTCGGTTCACGCTCAGTGCAATTAGGGAAAGAGGTGAATGTAAGCCTCTTTCCTACGGCACAGTTAAGCAAATGAGAGTAAAAAAACCCCAAAGCCTGCAGCAAAGATTAGAGAGCAGCCCAATGGCTGCCTGCAGACTGGGATGGGTGACTGCACCCTCACCCCACTGGGTGCCTCCGATGCAGCAATCCAGGCAGTACTTCATAGCAAAGTGAACTCCCAGATGCTTCCATGTGGCTGTTGGTGGGACATGTGCTGAAAAAGCAGATTGCTGGACTGAGGTGCAATAGGAATGGAAGAGAATTGCTGCTCTTCTCTGCTATCATGATGAGAGAGAAATTTTTCAGGCCTGTTATTGTATTAGAGGTCTCAAGGGGATGCCATGATAAGAGGCGACTCCCCCACAGCATTGGAGAAGAGTGGCTTTGACTAATGGGCTCGAAGCAAATGGTAGAAAAGAGGCCAACCAAGAAAACTTGGATCTGTTTTCGGTATCACACTGTGTGTGTGTTTTGTTCTCAGATTTTAGCTGAAGCCAACTCTGATATAAACAGATGGACTTCAAAGAAGTTGGTTTGAATAAAAGCTTACATGATATTTTAATGTTTCAAGTCTTTTGGGACTGTAAAACTAGTTTGAAAATCTCAGAAGGTGTTTATTTTTGCTTTTTGGGCCAGGCAGAGATACAAGAAATAGATCAGGCTCAATTTTTTTTGGTTGATACTTAGTTTTCCAGCACCCTATGACTCTGAGATGCTTTTCACTCCTTTTAAGGGAAAATAACCTGCTTTTGAAATGGAAATTTTTACCTACTGGTTTTATAATTTTTGATAGTTTTTTCAACATTTGAAACTTTTCAGTCTTTCAGGGCCCAATACTCCTTTATTTTCTCTTTTATTTCCCTGTTATTCAGTACAAAGGAATCACGTCTTGCTGCTGGTTTTTATTCTTGACAGGTTTTTGTTACCATCTTTCTGGACTTCATTTTATTGGTTTTCAAAATATAGATCTTTAGGAAAGATCATGAAATGTAAAGAAATGAATGTATAAATTCAGAGGAACATTTTGGTGTCTGCAGTGTTTTTAATGGTGAAGGTTTTCTTTCCTTTTCTCCCTATCAGCTCTGTCTCTGTGAAATGTCTCCTTTTGCATTGTTTTGTTTGTTTGTGGGTTTTGGGGTTTTTTGTGTGTGTGTGTGTGTTTGTGGTTTTTTGTTTGTTTGCTTGTTTGTTTGTTTTTTCTCCTGTGTTTGTTTGTTTGTTTTTATGAAGGTTACAGAGAATTTCAATAGCCAAGTAATGAGTACGAGAAGTTAACTTGTGCTAACCCTGCAGCTCTGCCTCTGCTCCCCGCTGGAATCGGGCAGTGCCAAATGTGAATGAGGCATGGAGATTTCCTTGCCCCTTGCCCTTTTTCAAGCCAGAAAAGCCTTGAATAATCTTTTGAGGGATAAGTGGATCTGGTACTGAATAGTCAGACCTCAATTTGGGGTATTTTCATGTTGTCTTAGTCTTCTGGCTTTGCAGAAAACCTGTTCCTAATGTGCAAATCCCAAGGGCTTTCTGTGCCAGCGCAGATGGACCAGTTGAACATTGTCCTGGGTTTTCAAGAGTAAACCACAAAGCCAGTATTTGCAATCCTCGTCCTGATAAATAACAAATTCAGTGAATTGCCCAAGCCCTGTCCTCGAGACATAAGTTGGGGCATAGTCTGAAGGATTTCCTCTGTTTGTGAATCTAACCCAGCAAGACTTGACTGCAAGATACGATACAATTTGAGCACTTTATTTGCGAGGGCTTGTTACACAAGTTCCAGACAGGCAATATGTTACTTGCCTAATACCACAGACAGTATAACCACAGCCTTTCAAAATGTATTTGATGTCCCTAACAGAGCCCTGTAAGTTCTGCACTGTATGCCCAGGCCATATACAGCAGTTTTAATTTAGAAAGGCTACTGCTTGCAGTTGTGTCAATATTACTGTAAAAAGTGTTTGGGTGGAGGCGGGGAGGGGATGAGAGAGCAAATTTGGACCAGATTCCTGCAAACCACTGTGTCAATATATAAAGTCAAATCTCCTATCAAGAATTACATACGTGATGGAAGATGAATCGTCTGAAGAATGCTTTGTGAAACATTAGCCAGCACAGACCAACTCCCCATCGAGTTTTTTGTTGCCCTCATTGCTGTCAAATCTGAACACTTTCTGATAACTGACATGACTTGCATCTGTCACACACATTTCATTTGCTATTTTCCCAATGGAGCCATTTGTTTTATTAATGTATACACTGCTGGTGCCTACATTAGAAGGAGTTAGTCTGTGTTATTCTGCTCATGGTGTGGAAAGCAGTAAGGCTGCAACAGTCCATAGCTGTCGCATTTATTCCTTGAATGTTGGGAACGCTGAGTGCAGCACAAAACGAGACATGTCCTCTGCCTTGAGAGTAGTCATCACCATCAACTATTCCTATTTTCTAGATAATCTGGATTCAGATGGCTGTGTTTAAAAGTTGATTGTTCTTAAATGCTTTCAGAATCTGCTTTTAACCAAGGTTGGTTTTGGGGTTTTTTTCCACAGAGCTGGGTTCTTCATGGGGAGTGAAAGGAGTTACATGCCCAATTTCTGTGTTACATAGGCATACTGCCTTAGCTCCCTCTGCCCACTTCCACCTACCTGTTAATTTTTTTCTGAAAAAATAATATGTTCATTAAAACATGCAAAGAATTTCCACAGTTTGCTAACTTGTTCCAGTGCAGCTAAGCCCAGTGGGATATTGAAAGATCTCAGAATTTGCAGAGGGACAGTTAGGTCCAAGTATATCGATGCACGTGCCTTGTTCCTGCTTGTGTCTTCAGCTGGGAGAAACTGATAGGAAGTCTCAGAGGAGCCTGGAACTTGGGACTGATTTCCATGAGGTGTCTCACTTTTATAAAACTTGTTACAGCTCTAGATTTAACATTGAGCTGAACTTTCTAATTTCTAAAATATGTTAATGAATCTGACAATAATGAATGGCTAGTCCATGTGCTCTGTGATTTAAACACCTACTTGGAACTCTATCCAAACACAGAGCCATACTTCTGACCTTGGAGGTACTTTTTGTGCTGAGATTATTCCTTTCCCGAAGGTCATTTTCAGCTGTGATCTGTTAGGTATAATCAACTGCCGTGCCTAGATGTGAATGTTCACAGATTGAGGGACTCTCAGGGTGTGTTTCAATGACTTTTGTGGACACATGAATTTCTCTAAGAGATGTTTATCCTTCTCTACTTTTCCTAAGCAAAATTCCGTCTGTGTCCTCCCTATCCCTAGAATGGCAACAGAGACTAGTGGGGAAATCTCCCTTTTGGTTTGGTCCTGGTGCATCCAGGGCATTTTCAGAGCACAGAATCTGAGTGCAGAGAAGTGGTGTTCAACTGAACCTACCGAAGTTTAAGATTTAATTGGAAGGATATTGTTGGATTGTTGCAACATATTGCTTTTCCATATTTCCATATGTGATCCTAGCTTAGGGTCATTTGAGAGCAGTCCAAGTGATGACTTCAGCAAGTATCTTAAATAAATTAGGATCAGGCAGTGATGGAAGAATTCTGGTTGTGGTTGGTCTGTCTTTTGGAAACTAGAGCACATTAGCAGAAACCAACAACAAATTTAGTATCATGAATCTATTGGGAAAGGAGAAAGACTTCCACATTGCAGCATCTCCTACCTCAAAGTCAAGGATGTGAAATATCTCAGTTGGCCACCAAATCATGAAGGACGATTTATTTCATCTGTTTAAAAACAATTCTGTATTCTCTGGGGGCTCTGTCCTTCACTAGCAGAGCTTCGGACTCAATGATCTAATAGATCTTTTTCCATCGCTAACTTTTGTGGCTTGCCATATGTAGAGATAAACATCTTTCTTTCCGATCAGCATTGACGGACAGACTTTCAGGCATGGAAACATTATTGTGTGTGTGGGATAGGGGGAGGAGGGGTAAGGCCATTTGCTGAGTGTTATTGTCTCCAGGGCACAGGATTATTGGAAAATGATAAATAGCTGGGCAGGCAAAGGAAATATGAAAACCCTGTTGCGGAACAGAGCTGCCCAAGATTTCTGTTCATATTGCAGTGACCAAAAGAAATTTACATTGGAAAAACCTTCTTGCCTTCAGGGCTGAATGTTATGAACCTTCAAAGTGATTCTTGAGAAGAAAAGGGGCTGGGAATGAAAGGAGTGGGAGGGATTGCTGTGCTCTTTCTACGGAGCAGGGGTCACTGCAGAATAACATTCATCATCTTGTTGGTGCCGTCCTGAGAATGGGAACAAGGTGGGAGAGATAAAAGCAAGGTTGAACTACAATCTGGCATTTGCTGCTTGTTCTGCAGTCCCATGAGAGTTGTGAATGGACTAAGTCCAAACTTTTTTCTTCTGGATTTCATTGTTCATCTGGCCTGCGGATTGGGTACCTTTACTGGAATCACTTGTTTTTCCCTCAACTTGCTTGGCCTTCAGTGTTCCATTCAAATGTATTAGTCACAGGCACATGTACAATGGACAAATCTTCTGCCAGTGTAAGTCAGCATGGATCTGTGAGAGTTTATAGCACTTGAATGTTGGGTCTAAGAACTAAAATGCTGGCCCTAATTTGTTTCTCAAAAAAGTAAGGACAGGGATCAGCCCATCACTGATGTGTAACTATTTCCATTTGGGATTGTATCCCATTCTATGGGATACCTATGACTGGGTAGGCAGAAATGTTAGTGAGGGTGATCTGAAACAATCTCTGTTTTTTTGAAACCAAGGAAGTGAACAAACTGGTGTGGTAGATGATACTTTGTGCTTTTTATACATGGTGTAGGAAAAAGGTGTAAGTAATGGGTTCTTTGCAAGCAAAATGAACATCAGAGGAACATGAAAAATTTGGTCTTTTTCAATAATACTTTATTTAAAATAAAAATTAACCTTTTTTTTTTTGATTGTCAGGCTTACTTGCAATTGGAAAACAGGAAGCTGCATCTTTGATTCAGTTACTGGACAAAGTATTAAAATAAATAAAGAATTGGACTGTCAAAGAATTTAATTCAAATTGGGGGCCTAATTTTCTCAGTAGCTGAGCACTCTTTTATTGAATGTTACATTTCCAAATGGGGGGGAACAATGCATCACATTTGGTCATTGCCTCCACCTCCACTGTATTTAAAACTGAATTGCATTGTGTTTTGCATAGTGGGTGATGAAAACAGTTCATCAGGCCCAGCAGCACAGATTCAGCTGCTGTACAGAGGTGTGCTCTGCTTGGTTTTTCATGTATATTTAGACACTCTAGCCATCTGAGGCATTGATTCAGCATTCCTGTGGCTCTCTGGCTGGGCTGGTGGGCCAGCACAGCTTTGCAGCACTCACCAGCTTTTTGTTCCTGGCAAAACTCTCATTTAAATTATCTCGTTTGGCAGACATGTCAAGGCGACACAAATGGTCTCTTGTTATATCTTCTAATCCCTGTTTAGCTGGTTGATGTTGCTTTCCACCCGAGTGATGTGATACTTTGGTATTGCAGGCTGAATGACAGCTGTAATGAGATTGAGATTTTCACATGTGAAGCATTCAGCACATTGCTTTTAGGTCTGTTTGCAAGTTCCCGTTGCAGTGGTGGAGAGATGGATCATCCCTTGAGAGGCTGAGGCTCAGTGGCTGGGTGACCTCAAGAGCTGGTTTGAACTTAGTGTGCTCCTAAGGCCTTACATGTAGCATTCCTGTTTTCTTTCTAGGGATTCAGCCTGGCTTCAGACTGTCTTTAAATCACATTCAACATCCCTGTTGTTTCATGATGATCCCTGACCACATTACCCACCCAGTGGTGGTTTTGTAGCAACACCTCAAAGACTGGGGAGAGACAAATTTTGCTGCACCAGTCACATCCCTCTTCAGCAGTCCCTACAGCGGGGCATGTTGGTGGCTGGTCATGGTGTGTTTGAGTGTGCTGAAAGCACAGGAAAAGTTTGGCTGTTGAAGGAGCTGTGCAGATTGTCCCAGCACTGTCACTCAGGGGTAATCTGCTGAATCAAAGCACATAGATCCAAACTGACTGCAAACTGGGTTTGGAGCTCAACCCTGAGGCACATCAGGCACAACGGTGTTGACCCATCCACTACTCCAACAGAACCTTCTTCCAAAAGATGATGAAGTATTTTATAAGCAGTGGACAGGGCATTAATGTCTCTAAAATAATTATTGGGTACAATTCAAAATTGGAAAAAGAAGCCAAGCTGATAGCCACGGCTGCGTATACTTGGTAGCCAGGCTCTTAGTCTCAAAACACAGTGGCATGCCACGTGGTGTTTTGAAGTTGATTTTCATTCTTGACATATGGCTCGCACTTGAATGGGGAAATGCCTTGCTCTGAGTAGTATCTGCTGGGTACTCACCAGAGCCATAGGAATTAGTGTCACCAGATCAGGCTGCTGGTTCATTCAGGCCCGTGGCTCATCCCGGCCAGTGGCCAGAACCAGATGCTACTTCAGCAGGAAGTTTGTGTATTCTTTGAAAGGACACAATGATCAGATAGCTTGGTGTTAAGGGAGACGTCTTTCTTTCCAACGCAAACTGGCTTGTGCCTTGCAGCTCTACAGCCTAATGCTGGGATTTGGATATAATACAAAGCAGTTTTTCTAGGATCTGTAGGGAATCTGGTTTAAACCTGCTCAGATGGAGCCTTAAAGGAGTCTGGGGACCTGTGGATTTTGTACTGTGGCTCACAGAACTCTTCTCTCAAGAATATTTTCTTTCTTCAATACTTTTCAACCAGTGTTTTCTGTTTGACAACTGATCTTTGCACTGGCCGCATGTTTAAACCAAATAAACAAACAAAACCCACAGTTTCTTCTTCCCCTATAATTTGTGACCTGAAATGACACAAGCTTTGACTGGCTCAGGTTACCCTCTGTCCCGCTGCGTGTATAATGCCATCACTTTCCCGAAGCCACTGTTCAACTGCCAGCCTGCAGAGCTGGTTTAACCGCACTGGCTGCCCGACCAGAGGGTACTGCTGGTTGCATCCTGCTGCTGGAGGCTTAGCAGGACATGCCCTTTTCTTCTTGCCTTGTGCACCCTGCTTATTCTTTCACGATAGCCCTCTCTGTAATTTCTAGCCTCCAGACAGCGCATTTGAACTTGAAAAGTGTGTTTCTGATCTGCCAGAGAAAATCACAGAGGGCTGATGGAACCAGTAGAGCATGTAGACACGATGGAGGCTGGACTGGTCAGGTCACAGAATAGCTGTTGCCAACTCATCTGCTTCTGATGTTGCATAAACATATGTCTTACTTTGCATATGACTAGAATAATTTACAGTGTTTTGCTTACCTTTATTTTCCCCCCTCATCCCTAATCCTTTAATACGTTTAGCCCTAGTTGAACTGTCTCTCGGCCCCTGAATCCTGGTTGTCCCAGGACATGGAGGCACGCAAGCATTTTTATCTCAGATTAAAAACTCACTGACCACAAAAACTTGGAAACTTTAACTCCTGGTTCTCTCTTTTTTTTATGCTATGCAGAATATTTATCAGTGTTTCAATTATTAATAGGTTGTTTTGTTTTTCTCAATATTTAAGGCCTCGTATGACCCTACTAATAATTTACAAGAATTTTTGTATGTCTGTGTTTTAATTCCACTGGCTTCTGTGTCAGCTGATGAGCTTTGATTGGTTTGGTTTACCTAATATATAACCAAACAGAGACAGTAACTGAATGTGGTTTACTCAGATATGTAGTTTCTTTCTAGGCATGTGATTCATCATCTGTGAGAGAGACTGCAGCTGGACAGCAGAAACTCTGCGGGAATGGAGATGAAGCGCTCACTCCTTTCTCATAGTCTCCTCAATATCTTTCCCCATCTTCCAGCCTTCTCAAAAGTCTTCAGAAAATTAATGAGTGAACTTGACAGGATCACAAAATAAAAAAATATGGCAACTTCAGGAAAAAAAACAAAAAAAACCCCAAAAACACAAACAAAAAAACCCCACATTGATAAGTTTGATGAAGGGTCCTGTCTCACAACTCACATGTAAATCTGTATCTAAGAACACATTTAATGATTATAAGCAGTGCTCAGCCTTCTAATGTAAAATATGCAGCAATAGCTGGTGAAATACATATATACTTTTAATTCCATGCCTAAAAATGTAGGAGAAAATATTTATCTTTTGCAACGCCTCATTTTCTAAGGGAAATCCAAGGCTTGTCTGTCAGTTTGCTTTTGTTTAGATGCACCCAGCCTTAAGAAGCCTGACTTTGGGTACTGAACTGAAGTCTTTTGCCATGCAATAAGGTATCAGTCCAGCAGCAGCAGCTCTGAATTAAAATCCATGTTCTCAGATCCAGTGGTGATGTAATGTTGCATGTGGAAAAAGAACCCTTCTTTAAGAATTACAGTAAGATCATTTAAAATGAATCTGTGCAGGGGTCTGCACACGCTAAAACACAGGCATATAGACACAGATCATAGAAAAAAAAATATTACCAGGATTTCAGCAATATTTCTTTTAAACTGGAAATGAGACGTGACTTAAATAGGAAGGATAATTAACTGTAGGAGCAGTTTACCAAGAGAAGTGATAAATCCATCATCACTTGGATTTTAGCTCGAGATTTGGGGTTTTGCGGGATTTTTTGTGGGTTTTTTTTTTTGTTTTGTTTTGGTTTTTTTTGTTTGTTTGTTTTTTCAAAAAAGGCTGTAGGTCAGCCTCAATGTACTGCACAAAATCATACTTCCTTATGTAGAAGGGAGGCACAACCTTCATCCACTGGAAGGGGGATTCCATAACCTATTTTACATGAGTGGTTGCAGTAGATGCTCGTCATGCTCCTTTGATCTTGCAACTTCTTTTCCCCCACCTTCAATTTTAAAGAGCTTGGTTTGTTAGCAAAATGAAAAAAAAAAAAAAAAAAAAAAAAAAAAAAGAGACAGAAGTAGCCTGTCTGTGAAGACTGATTTATATTTTATTTAGTGTACTGCACTAGGCACCTACGTGGTTTTGCCTTTGGACTCACCACTCCCATCGGTTTTGAATACTGGTGTTAGCATTGACCGGTGTTCAGTGTTTCACGGGAAAGTGAAAGCCTGATGCAGAGGGAATTGCTTCAGGGTGATCACCCACAGCAGTAACTGTGGAGGGACAAGGTACCTCCAGTGATTACTCCACGTATGGTGAAATCCAGTCAGCTTTAGTTTCTACAGATACACATCTTCTTACTGGTCTCAAAATTAGCTAGTTTTGCTGGCAGTCCAGCTACAGCATTTAACTCTAAATTTGTATTGCCATGAACGCAAGAGCTCAGCTACACATGGTCTGAAGACAGTTTTTCCTTGTATTTTATTTCCTTACAATGACCTTTTGATCTGGTTCATGGTGTGCCATTTCTGACACCGTCTTCTAAGCTTCAGTCAATATTCTGCCCAGTTGAAGTAAATGCGGACTTTGATGTTTCCGGTCCAATTTCAACCATTCTTGCGAAAATCTATTGCTATTTCTGACCTTTCACATCAAGCTGCAAAACTAAATACTTGGTAAGTCTATTTGGTACCGTTGGATTGATGGTGAGGGACCATCTTACAGAGATGTTTCAGATTCTTTAGGCAAGAGCAGGAGCTGAAATCAATTCTGTGTTTGTGATTTTGGCAAAAATAACTTAAATTGATGGCATCCAAGTATCTCTGTGAGCCTGAATTTGGTGATCTTTGGTGAAATGGACCTTAGGCCTGTTTGTGCTGAGGACAGCCTGGGATGTGTCCCTTCCTTGGTCTGGAGGGGGCATAAAGCTGCTTCAGTTCCCTTCGCAGGCTTGCATTTCTTTGACCCTACCACAGGCTCTTACTTGGTGGCTTCAAAGGATGGGTCAGGAATATGAGAGTGTCATATATAAGGTGGAATTATATTGTTTGCTTTTTGGATGTCTCAAAGTGCTTTTTCACCCTTGTGAAAGGTCTGAAGATGGTCTTTGGTTCTTCTTGGTGAAGATTTCCCCCCTCCCCGCCTCATTGTTTTAGTAAGAATAGGGCTTAGCTTTGCTAATAGTATTAATAAGGAATTGTGCCAAGTGAAGCTTTCTGGAATGTTTGTGCTGACAAATGCTATTGTATCACAACTGAATCATTTTTAAGAAATCTGTTTCTGCAAATCTCTAATTTTGTGAGATGATTATTTCCTAGCAAAGCATTAATTTTTGTCTCTAAAAATACAAAACACAAGACCTACTGCAGTCAAACCCAGACTGCAAGATGAAACAAACATGGGAAGCTCCTTAGCTTGAGCCTAGCTGGGCCCTAAGAGAGTCCTGAGAACTTCAGTTTGAGCTCAAGTTTTTTGGGTTTTTGTATTCCCTATTCTGTTTCTCTTGGTAGGCACTGAACAGGCATGTTTCATTAAAACAATCAGGTTTTTCAAAATGACGAAACAAACCAAGAACCCAAACCCTCTTGCATTTTAGGAGGAAATTCCTTTCTAGATCTCCTTGCATAGCACATTGCTAACCTTCTTTGTCTTCAGTGCTATGAGATAACTTCTGCCCAATTCCTTGTTTTGGGGAGAGATGAGTTCTCTACAAATATTTTTCTTCTGAGCTAGGTTGTTTTTGAGAGACTACCATCTTTCATGATGTCTCAAGTCAGGTTCCCCCAGTGACAGCCTGGAAAAGGAGAGGCCTGTTTATTTGACAGAGACATGTCCCTGTATCGTGTTTTACTTACCTTTTGAGGAAGATAAGAGGAAGTGTTGTTTGGCTTGGAAATGGGCAAGCATGTGGAGTTCTTCAGCTGGATTCAGTACTTCATATTTATATTGAGGAACTTGGTCTTTTTTGCTGTTTTCTTTTACTGCATTTTCAGCTTTGCAAGTATACAAGCAGGGAAGGGTAGCTTTTTGGCTTCCAAGGAGGATGAATTAATAAAAACTTGGTATCTGGGGACTCATTGCCCCTTTTAAAAGGCAACAGGGCAAATGTTGGTGCCTTTGAGGCAACCTCTTTCCTGGGTTCAGCATCTCCTCCAGTACCATGACCCTTCTGCTTAGTACCGCTTGGTCCCTACGCTTGGGTTGGTCCTCCATTGGGTCTGAGAACATGCTTTAGGCTCATCATTTATTGCAAGTCTATAATTAACGTCTTGTATATGTTCAAATAGATGACAGGCAACAGGGGCAAAAGATGTCATCACTCATAAATTCCATAACCTAAAGATATTTATTTTTTGGTTATATCATAAATTCTTTTTCTTGTTATTTTGTGACTTGGCAGAAAGAGCCTTTGAAAAGTAGGCCACCATGTCCTGTCCTGTGTTCATTCCACGTGGGCTGCTAGGAAAGCCCCAGACTGCCAAGGCCTCTATTTCTGGTTTCCTCTTGAAGTATGAGGACAAAGTTTCCTTCAGCTACAGTTGTAGCCAGGGAACTCATCTGATGGACTACAGTATATAATTTGAGTTAAAAAGAGAGGAAAAAAGGATCAACTGTAATCTATAGCGTCTCTTCACTGTACATATCTCTGAAGGGCCATGGGATGGAGCAGGCGCCAGGAGCAACCACTCTGCAGTTAAGGTTGCAAAATGTCTTCCATTATCACACTGTTTTCAGTGCTTAGGGCCTTTGGAAAAAATTACCTATTAGGCGAAATTTTTATTTCTTGGTGACTGTCAAAAATTATGGTGTCTCCAAAATATTAAGCAAAGCCGATCCAGCCATTTATTTTGCATTGTGAGAGTAAAAAATCTCCATAAAGCCAAGCTGTAGAATAAAAACCCCACCCACATACACACATAACCCAGTGCTTTGCAAGTGGCAAGAAAAAAAACCCGTTTCTAACAACTAAAAAGTATTTCAAACTCAGATTCTGAAAACCTGTACAACTTGAGTTCACAGTGAGCACTACAAGTCTTGCATGTGCAAAAAAGGCTGGGTATCTTTTCCTAATTTCTTTTAAAAAATGAATATATTTCTGATACTTGAGATGGGTTCTCTGTCAAAGTTATGCCCCATTTATGCCCTTAATGACATCTCATTGTGCAGTTTGTGCTCCTCAGGGGGTTACTTCTTCCAAGTTATTACTAGAGGATATTTCAGAAGGAGTTGTTTGTCACAGACCTGCATTTCCTGTCTTAGCTTTGCTACATTTTGCATTATGTTCTAACTATGAAATTTTACTTTTGAAAGGGAAAAAGCATTTCTTTTGTGAAGACAGCCATCAAAATGGAAGCAGATGTGCCTTCACACTGTCAATCCAGTTTTGCAAGATGCTGTCTCCAAGATCACAACTGCATCAGCAAAGTGTGAATTTTATGGACTGCGACATTGTAAAGGCTGTGAGAGTGAGCACAGAAGTCTTCCAGAGCTGCTTCTGCTCCATAAGGACTCAATAAACATTCCAAGTTCCAAGTGGTGCAAATTCTGAAGAAGCTGCTAGAAGCAAATAGGAATCGCCATAGGTGAATGGCTAAAATAAACTGTATTTTTAAGGGCAAATGCCCAAACCCTGGATTGCTGCTGTAGAGTTTCATGAACTTTACACTGGTGCATTAGTGCATGTGACTTAGGCGTACCACTGCAAAATGCGGGGAGTCAAGCTTGATTCTCTACATCTCTGGAGCAAGTGGCATTGGTGTGCTCTATGCAACTGTAACTATTTTGCATGCAATTTCTTATCATGGAATTCAAAATAACTTTATTTCTGTAATAAGTATGGAAAAAAGGTAGCTAACTAAATATTATCTAATGTAATATATATTATTTTACTATGTTTTTTAGTATAATTTTAGAAGCCCCGGTGTAGCGTGACAGTTGTACAAGTAGGGGCAAGCATGACACAATCTATAGGAGACCAGCACATTTTAAAGGGGCTGACAGAGGCCAGGGCTCTGTGGCATTCACCCTGGAAATTTAGAGAGAATCATACCTGAACATCAGGGACCCCCAAAATCCTACATTTATTCATGTTGGCTGCTTCTGTGCTGTAACTGAGTGCTATTCAATTATTTGACAAACCTAAAATAGAAATACCTCTTGCTCTGACAAAGGGGTTAAGTTTGCAAGTGAGATGTTTGGAAATATTTTCACAAAAGAAGAACCACCTATAAAAATCTGTGAAGAGCAGACTGAAAATACTTGGTGTGTTAGCTCTGATCCTGCTTGGTGCTTCAGGAATTCCTGGGACAGTCTCTGAGCTGCTGCAGAAGCAGAGGGGTGGTTTAAGAGCCACACCTCAGACAAGCAGACATGGAACCTGTACCCTGATGGGGTCTCCTCTCACGCCAGTTAGACCTGGGGGTCTGGTAGGGGCAAATCAGTTTTCAAAACAGTGTGGTGGCTCTCCTCTTTCCCTGATTACTTTTTTGTGGAGCTCAGGGCTAAGCAGAGCTGGCACTACACTGGGTGGTTGCGTAAATGCAGTGCAGCCCTGGTTAGGTGTGCCTGGAGCCACAGTGAATATTGATGTCACCCCCCTGAATCCTTGTGTTGTGCTTGCTCTGCTTTCTGGAGGATTGCTGAATGGCTGCCATGGCTTCCCAGGCAGGATGGCTTCTACAAGAGGCTTTTTTCATGACTTTGTTACAGTTCAAATGTTTTTATATCAGCAAAGGGTATTATTATCTCTGATAATATCAAAAATAGAGGTAATAGCGGGGTTTCCGTAAAGACCACACGTGATGCGGTAATCTGTAAGCGTGACTTGGCTCTGAATGATGTTGGTTTCCTCACTCGGTCAGTGTAGTAACTGGAGCCTCAAATGTAGCAGCTTCTACTGCCTATGCTGGAGTGAAGAGTCCTGATCACAAGAAATGAGTCTTTTCCTCAAATAAGTATTTTTATCAATTTGTTTTGTGGAAATCTCCTGACTGGTGCACAATGAAGCAGAAAAGCTCATTATTGATTTTTTGTTCATACTTTAGTACATTTCTTCAGCAGTTCTGCAGCTGTAGGTGATTCACTGGCATCTTGTTGTGCTACCATACTTGTTTTTTGTTTGCACAATTGAATGTATTTATTTGGCTAACAACAGGACACTTGAAATTGTATACTCAACTTGCATTTAATTCCACTGTAATATTTGAATGCTGTATGCAATTGTCTGTGGTGTTCTGAAGTTGCCTAGAAAAATACTGGTGTACATGATGTTTAACCTGCTCCTCGGTTGCTTGACCCATTGGTCCCAAACACAGAAGAGAACAGGAATGCTTCTGAGTAAGTGCAATGTCCAGCAGAAACGGCATGTCTAAATATTGTGCTCTTGGTCTTAACAATAAAATTATATTAATAGAGATGTAATTAAGTAATTTACTGCCTGCTAATCCATCCTTACTCTGTCTTCTGCCATTGCCTAGGGTTCAGTGACTCAAGTGCATTTTCACTGAACTCTTCTTGGTTTTAGGGCTGTATTTACTAACTTTAAGGAAGGCAGAACAATACAAAAGGGATAAGGAAAGAATCAGCAGTTGGGACAGCAAACAAGAAAAAAACTCAACTGATTTAGGGTAAACCTAACTGAAGGTTTTGGGAGAGAAGTCATCTGAACCTCACGGGTGTTCATTAGCAGGCATAACATGGAAAAAAATAAGGCAGAAAGTTAGCAGTGGTAAAGATAAAATAGACATATGCTCTGAAAAGAAACTGTGTTTTGTGATGAGTACCCTCAAAGGCACCCGTGGATGTGAGCCTGTAACCACTACCAGCGGAGCAGGACTGGAAGTGGTTGGTCACCTGTTTGGCTGTTTTAAACTGATCTTCTTCCATCTTTGGATGGGGTGAGAAGAACTCAGTGGCTTTCAACTTGTCTGGGTAATCAGCCCTGTGTAGCACCCTGTGATGTTTTATGTACATGATAGTCTTGTAATCCACACAAGCAGCACATGCCCTCATGAGATGCCTAGTCCATAATATGCATAAATTAGGTTATGATTACCTGCTAAAATAGTAAATGCTTTTGCTTCCATTTGAGAGCAGAGTGTCTTGGAAGTGAAGTCCCTACCAATGATCCCCCAGGCAGAAATTGCACACCATCATGTAACTCAAACAGCAGCAACCTTGGCATGCCACCTAACACAGAAGAGAAAAAGGGGTTGGACTCAATGATGTCCAGAGGTCCCTTCCAACCCCTATCATTCTGTGATTCTGTGAATAAACAGTGTTGGGGACTAATTAGAATCACACCATGTTCATTCTGAGCGAGGATATGTGTTTGAAAGTGGCTTTTATCTGGTCTACAAGCGAAGAGCGTGTGTGTGGGAGCAGAGAGGGTGACCCCAGACTGTCTGCCCATGCACGCTTCTCCTCACTGCTTTATCAGGATGCCCAGAGGAGCTGGCCATGAGACTGGGCTCCCTCCGCACGTCAGGGACATTCTGTGGTGAGCCTGGATGCCTCTGGGGTTACTCAGCTGGGGCTGTCCCAGGCTGGACGGCGGCGAGGTTTTCTGCTGGAGAAAGGGCAGCGGGGAGGGAGAGAGGTGTTGGGAGCAGCTGAAAGGAGATCATTGACAAGTGGCCGACCAGCAATTCGCTCAAAATGATCTGCCTCTTAAATATTTGGCAAACAGCAGGGCAGGGATTTGCACGGGTTCTGGCACTGCTGGTGGCTATATAAATTAGTACAGGTTATAAGCAGGGCCAACTTGTTTGTAGAGAAGCAGGAGCCAACCCACAGAAGAGCTGCTTTTGAATTTTGGACGCTGAACAAAGTTTTAAGCTCCAGTAGGGCCCGTATTTTTTTCTTTTCCCAGCCCTCCTCTAAACACCTTTATTTATTTTTTTTTTTTTCTTTTCATTTGCTTCTGTCTCCCTTTACATTCTTAGATCTCTAATAGCTCAAACATGACTGGGCTTTGGTCCAGAGTCCTGGCATGCGATGCCAGCCTTTGCTGGCCTTGATCTGACTGCAGCGGGCCAGGGCTGTTTTTCTGAGCAGCCAATAGTGGGGAGAAATCAGTCTTTTTCCAAATGGGAGGGTGATGTATCCAGATACAGGAGCTGCACATAAGAGGCCAGTTTAAAAAGGAACAACAAAAAATACACAGGTTTTTTGTTTTTTGTTTTTTTTAACTAACAAGTAGTCTGAAAATTTATTCTGTACGAAGGAGCATGTTAACAAAATAGGTTTTAGTGACAACTCAGCTTCTCCATTTATTATTATTTGTGATTGACACTGATTTCTAAGCCTGTTTGCTGAAAAAGGCATAATCAAAAATCTTTGCATTGCAGCAGTGTGTTGTCTGTGATGTGCAGTGTGACAGTCCTAGAGGAAAGCTTACAGTCCAGTCTGTAAGAAAAAAGAGAAAAATGAGAATTTGGTGAGAGACAGCGGGATGAGGAAAGAAGAGCTATTGCTATTATGCCGCTTAAAAAAAAAAAAAGCTGGGAAAATTAAGTGGTTTGGTATCATCCAGGAGGTCTACAGCAAATTGAAAGTAGAAAACAAACCTTCTGATTCCCAGTGAAGTCCTTCAGCTGTTAAACCATCCTTCTTTTCTGTCCTGTTCCTTATATATCCCTCATTAGTGTAGCTCCAAATGTCTTGCTCTAGTGCCTTGAGAGATCTGAGTAATGCGTCATGGGTTTATTAATCTCATCCTTTGTTTGGGAGGATCTTGTGTCTGGTTGCATTTGCTGCTGTTCAGAAAGCCTCTTCGGAAGCTTCTTGTTTCTTGGCTTGATTTTAAGTGTTTATGCCACTCTGTGCTTGCATTTGAGAAGGAAGGTGGAAAGGAGCTATGGACGTAGTACTGAAGGCAGTAGGGATTGTGCTGGTCCTTAATTGCCGGTGGTGTTTGTTATCAGTCACAGCCTTCATTTCAAATACTTGGATTGTTCAGAGTCCAGACATTAAGCACCTTTTAGATGAGGACAGACATAGATTGATTAGATCTTGAAAGTCACTGAAGATACAGGGGACGTGTTTGACGTGCTTGTAATAGTGCATGTTACTGATGAGGTACCCTGTAAAATTCTGCAGCAGATTTGTGGCAAGAGCTTTATTTCTACGAAATTCCTGCCAGCATCAGTGTTGGCGGCTCAGGTTTGGAAACTCTCACTTTCTAATCTACTACAAAGCTGATTTAACAAATCACTAGTACTTGAGAAAGAAATAATCTGATCTGCCTCCCCCCCACCCCCAGCACTAATCTTTCCTGAGCTTTGCATGATATGGTTTTGCACTAACAAAAAGTTTACTTCCAATGTTGCCTTTGTTTTCAGAAATAATATTTATGAGGCTTGTGACTACGAGGGGTGGGTATATTGGGTAAGACAGGGAGTTGCATGTCTCAGTGAGGAAATTGCAGATGTAAAATAGCATCCACAAAAATGCTGGCTACATATGAAAATAAACTTTAATGGTTTAGTAGGTATATATCACCTTAAAGCTGGTCTGCATTTGTCCAGTAAAAAAGGAACACCATGGTTGCCCTGTCATCTATTTTAATTCACCCTCAGTGAAGCTGGTGAAGGGTCTAGGGCACAAGTGTGGTGAGGAGCATCTGAGGGATCTGGGGTTGTTCAGCCTGGAGCAGAGGAGGCTCAGGGGAGAACTTCTGGCACTCCATAGCTCCCTGGCAGGAGGTTGGAGCCAGGTGGTTCAGTCTCTTCTCCTGAGGGACAAGTGATGGGACAAGAGGAAATGGCCTCAAGTTGCACCAGTGGAGGTTTAGGTTGGATATTAGGAAAAATCTCTTCCCAGAGAGGCATTGTCAAACCCTAGATGAGGCTGTCCAGAACAGTGGAGGAGTCCCGATCCCTTAAGGGGTTTCAAAGCTGCGGAGATGTGGTGCTGAAGGACACAGTTTAGTAGCAACCTCGCAGTGGTTAACAGTTGAACTTTGATGATCTTGAAGGTCTCTTCCAGCCAAAACAATTCTATGGTTCCATGATTCTGGCATCATCAGCCCAGTGATTGACTACTTCATGTGTCTTCCTTTTGGTTTGCCTTCTCACCTCCCTATCTTCTCTCCTCCCCAGCAGTTGCAAAGGAAGATGCGAGGGTTCAGAGAAGAGGCATCGTGCGTGTGTGAGTGTTAACTATTGAAATGCAGCGGGGAGCCTGGCACGGTTTAGTGTTGGGAAGGGATCCAGCTGGCCTGCTTTTAACGCTGGGCTTGGTGAAATGGGAAGATTATATACTAATCAACAAACTTGCACTGCACAGTGAAACTTTGTGAAACTTGTGAAGGCAGCATGAATTCACGGAGTAAGTGCTGGATGGGCAGCAAGGAATTTCTCAGTTATATTCTCATGCCTGTCAAAAAAAAATTACCAGAGAGCTTTGAATAAAAGTTTTATCCTGTGTCACTCCCATTAGGAACAAAGTGAGACATTGTATTTTCTTTAGCTCAAGTTTGTAGCTAATTAAATTTTGTATAAAGTTTGTTCTGTGTGGTATAAACTGAAAATGTACTTTTTCTTTGGTTTAACACCCCCCCCCCCCCCCCTTAAGTTATAAAAACTGGCCTGGAATTGTTAATAAGAAATTAATGATTATAATAATAATTCTTATTTGATAATAGCAAGTAAAATTTACTGGCAAGTACTGGGGTTTTTTAAATTTTTTAGGGTTTTTTAAGTATGTTCAAATCAGAAGCTCCTAAGTCCCTTTTCATAAATAGCTCCTTCTGTAGACACTCGGGATTGAGAGCTGATTTGAAACAGATCTATGGTGGAGCTGCATCCGTGGAGACTTTTAAGTCCATATGGCGAGACTGCCTAAGGAGTCAAATACTTTGTGGAAGGATCATGCAATTAATCAAAAAAAGTAGTAATGTTTTCAGTTAATTTAAATTTATTTAGGTTTTGGGGTTTTGTTTTTTTTTTAGGTGAAAAGAAGTGTCTCCACTTCAAAGAACGGGGAAAAATCTTCATGATTTCCTGTTTACTCACTTTTTGGTGGCTGTCACAATCCGTATATTTTTAACTGTTTTGTTCAATAAAATCTGTTACTTCTTAGTGACAGGCAAAAACACATGACTTAACATACAACACAGTGTTATTTTTTTTTATATGGTTTTCCTTTATCAGATATGCAGTACCCAACAAAGACACACTGAGCAATTCAGCTTTCATTATCCTTACTAAGTAGAAAGAAGTTAATTTATTTTTCCTATGAGACTTTTAAGAATTATTATTCCGGGTGGATAGATTAAAATCTCTAATTCTGTAGATATCTTGGTGTGAGCATGCTTTGAATTTATTAAATGTTACGTATTATCCAGTCTATTTTTGAGGCTTATTCTATGTGTAAAAGTTTTGTTGGCGTAATCAGTTAAGATGTAAGAAGTAGGAGATGGGTGTCAAATCAACTTTCCCAGAAGGAGGCGGGTTGGTGTGCGATGGGCGTAAGGACTGAGGAATTCTCTCTCTTGCTGGGCTGCTGAGGATGCCTGTGGTGTGGCCCCAGGGGCTGGCAGAGGATGCTCGTTGACTTGCCACCCGTGTAATGTTTAAATGTGTTCTAATAAATAACTGTAAAAGTATTTTGGCTTGTTTTTTCTTGGGATTTCCAGTAGAAATGGTTTCCTTAGCTTTCAAACTTTTTCTTCCTTTGATGTTTCTGTGCATTGGAAAAATGTATTTTATGTTTGCAAAACACTGGGCATATTGACCTTTGACCTTTTCCCAAACTCCTCCTTCTTTAAATGGAAGATGGATTTGAGAATGATGATGACGATGATTGCTTTTTTCTGTTCTAGTATTTAGAAATCACAATGAAAGGGAAGTACCTGATATTAAGAGACTGAGGTTTGAGAGGTCTGAGGCTGCTTCCTATCTCTTCTCTCATGACCTTGCTTAATTAAATTGCTCAATCTGCCCAAGGCTGAGCTCCCTGCCTTCAGTGAAGGAGTGCTTCTTATCCCTTGCCTTCAAGATTATCAGGGAGAAAGTGTCTTGTTATGTTTATATAGATCTGTTGCAGCCTTTAGCTGCTCTTGTGAGTATGAAGAGCTGACGCTGTGGAGTACTGTAGGGTGGCCAAGCTTAGATTTTTGGATCCCTGCCTGTGATGCTGTGCAGGCTGAGTCCACGTTAGTGCTCTCCATGCAAGTGGCCAGGCAGGGTTAAGACCCCAGGAAGACAGACTGATACGGCTTCCAGCACTTTCTAGAACACGGCACCCTCCGCTGCAGCCGATTCACCTTCTGTATGACACCTTATACAATCAGGGCTTAGGCAGGGCAATTAAATGGGATTTCTTAAGTGGCAGCAAAAGAATGTTAATTGATGTGTGAAATATAATTATCCTCCTGGGCTCCTTGGCTTTCTTTTGTTCGTGACTGGTTTTGATTAAACAGCTCTGCTTTCTGGGCCTATTGTATCCCTTCACCCACTTGATTCTTCCTAGAAGCAGGCGATGTCTAAAAAAGGCTGTCTACTTGTGCATCCCAAATATTTCCCAGGGCAGGAAAAAAAGGGGAGGGGAAGTGCAGGCAAAAATCAGTCATCCTGCTTGGTATGTGGGTCCTTTGCTGAAAGCTGTTTTTGGGTTGGAGCCCTGCATCTGGACTCCAGCTCATGCCAGCTGAAAAGGAAACTTCTGTTTTGTTTTGCTTAAAAGGCAACAAGTCAACGTTTAAAAAGGCAACCTGAGGGGATTTTTCAGAGACTTGACCTGATTGATCTGGAAAATAAGTTAAATGAGGTGTGGCCAAGAACTTCTTAAAGCAATCAAGCAAATACTTTTTTACCAAGATGGTCAGGAAGCAGGAGGGTGGGATACTATATGTTCTGCTGAGCGTTGCCTCTAAATCATTTTCCTTATTTTTGTCCTGGTGGGCTATCATAATGCCCTCCATATGGGCAATTATAGCCATCAGGATATGCAATAATTTGGATATTTGTAGAGAATGTTTCTTCTGTGTGAACAAACAGCATCGAGAAAGTGGGAAGAAACCAGAACTAAATCTCTGTGATGGTTTTCTCTGCCTTGGGTCTTCAGATTATCGGTTTTTAAAACTTTGCAGAGTATTAGGGTAACAATAAAACAAATTTCTTTTTTTCTTTCCCAGCACCAACAAAATTGTGTTTGTATCAGAGTCAAGCTAGGCTTTTTAAAGATACTTTTTTTTTTCCATTCCTGAAATTGTGAATTCTGACATGAATGAATGTGTATGTATATATATATATACACACACACAAAAACTGTCATTAAAAGTCTGCTATAATGGTGTTGTTGGTTAGCCATTTGGCTTTTCAAATGCCATGTCATATGTGTCCAGCAAACATAACAGCTTCATAAAGTCTTTGCTGAACGAGGGAAGGTCCTGTCCTCAGATAAAGGGGGAGAAGTGTAGGAGGTTACAGGCTAAGCCCTCCTGTGTTTAGCTGAAACTCTGGTGTCCCACAGTGGACTGACTTGCCCCTGTACATCTGAGGGTGCCTGTCTGTATTTAGAAGGCAGGCAGGTAGTTTGAGGAATGCTTCATTACATTGGTCCTGCAATTACATCAAGCTTTGCTGCAAAAGCCTTTCACATCCAAGATAGGTGCTTTGTTTTCATCACGAGACCATGATGGCATGTCCTGATGTACCCCAGGCTCCCAGCAAATACATGTTATTGTCCATGTTCTCGCTTCATTAGAACTGATGAATAAATGATTCCTAATGACTGTCCCCATACAACTGATGGTGTTGCAGTTGTTACTGATCTCTATTTTTGCAGACTTCTATAGTAATCCCTCCATAGCCGTCTCTCTTTTCTACAAGTATATTTAGTCTGTCTGTTTTCCTATATTATTTCTGAATACTACCTGAAAGGAGGTTGGAGACAGGTCAGCCTCTTCTCCCAGGAACAAGTGATGCTATAAGAGGAGACTGCCTTAAGTTGTGCTAAGGGAGGTTTAGGTTTGACGTCAGGAAAAATTTCTTCCCAGAAAGGTTTGTCAAGCCCTAGACGAGGCTGCCCAGAGCAGTGGTGGAGTCCCCATCCCTGGAGGGCTTTAAAAGCCATGTAGATATGGTGCTGAGGGACATGATTTAGTGGTGCACTGGCAGTGCTGGGCTAATGGTTGGACTTGACAATCTTGAAGATCTTTTCCAACCAAAATGATTCTACGGTTCTGTTGAACCCTGTTGCTTTTCCTATTGTCCTTTCTGTAATTTTGCTGTTACATATCTCTGAGGTAACTAGAGCTGCATATGATCTTGGAGTCACTGGTGGTAAAATGAACTTAATGTTTTAGCTTTTTCAATTACTAATTTTCTCTTTGCTCTTCATCTATAGGTAAGCATTGGTTAGACTTTGACAACACAATGACTTCTCTTGAGATGTGGTAGTTAATACAAAGCTGATCATCCTGTAGGTCTAGTTCAGACTGTGCTTTCTTACCGTGTGTGGTTTTATCAGTGCAGGTGTCTGTTGCCTAATGCAGACAACAGGGTGATTGTTCAAGTGACTTTTTCATAATCATAGTCAGAATTCATCAGCTATCAGGCAGATTAGAGTCCCATAATGGAGCACATAATGGAGGCTGAAGCTGCATCTTTAGTTTCCAGAAGGAACTTGAATCCACATTCCATACCTTAAAAATGTAGAGACTGCTGGTTTACTGTCACAGCCCATCTCATTTCTTTTTTCCATTAAAATGATTTGCTTTTTTTCCCCCCGATGTGACATGAAAACATGTTTTGAAATGTTATGAATGTCTGGCAAACAATTTGGTTTTGGATTTTTGCCCACCTGTATTCCTGCATGGCCTACGCACTTGTGCAGAACTTGCTCTTGATCTTTTACAGCATGAAAATAATACAGTGGTGGCCTGAACTGTGGCTGTTAGTTAAAGATAATAAAAAATGAAATGAATCGATTTAAAATACTGAAAGGTCAAAAGGTAACTGAAGGATAGCGAGGGAGAGACGGGATGAAAGCTGGTTCCAGGAGAGGCTAAGAATGCCAGCGGGCAGCAGCAGCAGCTCTGACTGTTACACTTCCACCCGCGGGTCCAAGGTAAGATTGCACATAGTGCTGCTTTTCCAAAGTATGCTGCCATGTGCCCTGTCCATCCAAAAGTGACAGTGATTTGGTAGGAGAGTGCAGATGCTCTGCTTCTTTGCAAAGCAGAGGCTGACAAATTAAGAAAGAAGGCACAAACCTGCATTTTAGTGACAGCTGAGATAAATGACACCTTTTCCAGGGCCTGGAATGCAGAATACAGAACCAGAGGATTGGGATGTACATAAATCACTTGCTGGAGTTGGGGAGGTGGGTGTTTGACACCTTTTCTGTCACAATCCTAAGCGAGGAAGAGGGAAATGGAGAAATCCTCACTTAGTGGAGCTGCTTGGTGGAGACAGTCACTAGATCCCCTGACACTGCAGCTCTTGTTCTAGCTCATTTAGCACCACAACCCTCCATAAACCAAAGGGAGTACAACATGCCTAATGTAGCATGAGGAGCAAGGCGGGGTGTGCCCGACGGTGGAGATTTACTGCTACCTGATGGGCCTCAGCGAGCAGCATCCACCTCCCCCTCGAGAACCATCATCGCCGTCTTCTCTCCCTCTCACACGGCTGTGCACAGGCACACACACACACGCACTTGGGATGCACTTTCAGTCTTTTGTTTTCCCTCATTAGAAGTGCCAAGACGCGTGTCAAATGCCTGGAGCGCTCTCCTGCTTTATAGTTTTATTATAGTACTATTATGACTTCTCTAATTTATTTTTTCCTCTTTGTGTGTGTGTCTTACTAGTTATACTGCAAGTGTTTATGCCAAGCAGAGATAATCTCTTTGTGTGTGTTCCTGTCTACATACATGTCTCTATTTTTGGAGGGGCTCTTAAAGGGGAATGAGTATTTGCCTTTCCCCTCTTTTTCAGGCATTTCAAAGGACAGAACCAGCCCCTATTCTGAATATTGTGCTGTTTTCTTAATAATTACAGTTCTATAGGATTGCTGCAGCATCTGTGTTTGTTCTCAGATTTACACGACTCTATGCAGCACTTATAAGTAAGTTTAATACCTACTGAGGTGTGTATGATGTTAGTGAAGCTGCCACTGCTCTTTAGAGAGGAATATTTCTTGACTTATGCCCTTAAGATTGTAGAGATGATCAATTTTTTAATCATGTCCATTATTTTTTTTCTTACATGATTGAACTAGAATTAAAAATTCTCCACGCTAGTGTGTATCTAGACTAGATTGCAGTTGGTGGACTACTGAATCATCCTCAAGTGTTGTAGGAAGCCCTGCAACGTAACATCATCAAGGATCCACTAGACGTGAGCTCAGCCAGTTTGAATGCCATACTCCCATCACCTACGTGTCGGGCGTGAACACAGACATCAGAATGAGCAGGCTGATTTTGGTGCTCTGAGCCTGACACTTCAACCTTCCCCAAAAACCCCACTTCTGTGTCTCTCTCATGACAGCAAGAGCTGGGTTCTCTCTGTTCACACAGCCATGTCTGATTGCTGTCCGTGTGAGCCACCACCTTGGCAGCTTTGCCAAGCAGCATCCCCTTCCCTTTCTGCCTTGTGAACTTTTCTCAGCATGTGCAGAGGTTCCTTATGTCCCATTAGAATCCTTTGTGTCTGTTCTCACCATGCTAAAATTTTGTATTTCACTCTAAAATGCTTCCTGTGCTACTGTTTGGAGGAAAATTGCTCTGTGTAGTAAGCTGAGTAGCTTGCATTTCCTTTTGAGCAGCTCTTGCTGCTCTGGCACTAGTTGTCAGTGCCAAACTAAAACTAGAGCAAGGAAATCCAAACTGAACATTGCTGTGGGGCCAGGACCTTGGTTTCGTGACTCATCCATTTGGAGAAGCTCCCGCCTAAAAAGACTGATTCTGAGATGGCCCCAAGTAAGTGACACGAGAGAGACTGGCAGCCAAAATACGAATCCTGTTTCCACTTGTTATAGGAACAAGGGAAGTGGATCTGCCCCTAAACGGGCCACGAAACTGGGGCAGGACATTGCAGTATCCTTTTTCCTCTGTGTTTGCCTTTGCTCCTACGCTTGCCCTTCCTTTAGGACCCTTCTAACCTTTTGAATGGGAAAGGCAAGTGGCTTCCTGTCCTACATGTTTTTGGAGTGAACTGGTGCAGGCTGGGTTTGAGGGAGGCTATAGATTTCCTGGCACTTGCTCAACCCTTGGTGTCCCAGCCTTCTGTGCAAACAACTCTCCCGGCCCCACCTCTCTGAGCATTTGCTGTTGCTGTGTCTTACAAGAGACGCTCTGGAAGCCTTTTATAACCCACTGAACGGTGTCCATTTACCATATGATGAGTTCATTTATTTTCTTCAAAACACAGAGAACTGAATTACTATATTTTTAACAGGTAATGTCTTAGATGCTGAAAAATAAAGCAAGCTATACCTGGCCAGAGGGTATCTGCTGTCACAAAGAATAAATTGGGACCCTATTACTGTCTTGGTTGCTGGTGGTAAGTTTATGGCCTCATTTTGCTTGCTCCAGATAAGTCCAAATACCTCTGATTGGAAGCGAGGGGACTGAGACGTGCCTCTCTAACTGTTATTAACCTGACAATCTGTTGGTTCGCTGTGGGGTTGAAATCTCGTGGGACCAACTCTCTGTCTCACAGAGGAACTGACACATGAACCGATGCGGCTGATGTGCCGTGGACAGTCTTCAAACGTGGAAATCTCGGACTTTCTAAGTACAGGGCCACTATGCATCGGCACACTTCCTGCTAATCTTCAGTCATAAACACTCAGTGACTCCAGACACTTGAAGAAATAAACACACTGACTCAGTATTAATATTTCATCACAACGCACTAAAGTTAAACCTCACTGATCCAGAGTGACCTGCAACCACTCAAGAAAATGTTTCTTTTCTTCCCCCTTTCTTTCTTTCTTTCCTTTTTTATTTTTTTTAAATAATTTAAATTTTTATGGGGGGGAAAATAAGAGGAAATGGTCTCTACTGCATGGCAGGCTTAACATGGGTAAGCAGAGCCGTTTCAAGCAGGAGCAAAGATGCTCGTGTACAGAGATGTTGCTTTGGAAAGGTTTGTAAGTTCAATGAAGACAATAGCTTTGATTGTTGTCTCTGCTGCGTAAGATGAACCTGGACACACTTAGAGAGTTCCCAATCACTGCACACTTAAACCAGCAGCTCCTGCAAATATTACCTGATAGGCACTGCTGGAATACAGCATAGCCTTGAGAAGACACTTGCTTCACAGAATGTTTCTTCGTGACAGGATCAGAGGGAATGGATGCAAGCTGTGCCAGGGGGGATTAGGCTGGATATTA
The DNA here is from genome assembly GCA_025345505.1 of Todiramphus chloris collaris. NCBI lineage: Eukaryota > Metazoa > Chordata > Aves > Coraciiformes > Alcedinidae > Todiramphus > Todiramphus chloris. The sequence continues at coordinate 4,505,202 of JANVCC010000146.1, read as the reverse complement.
GGAAACATTTCTTCACTGAAAGGGTTATCAAACATTGGAATGGTCTGCCCAGGGCAGTGGTGGAGTCACCATCCCTGGAGGCATTTAAATGGCATGGGACTTGGTGCTTAGGGACATGGTTTAGTGGTGAGCCTGCAGCATTGGGTTGAAGGTTGGACTAGATGATCGTGAAGGTCTCTTCCAACCAAAGATATTCTTTGATTCTGTGATTCACACTGCTGCCATCAAAACACCTTGTGAGCTAGTTGGTGGCAGATGACTGAAGTCTCCTTTGAGCTAAAGGGGGTTATAACCATGAGAAGATTTGCTGAAATGATGTCCAAGGAGGTTTCAAGATGCATTATTTGAGCTGGATGTTAATGATCTGATCTTAAACACACTGCATGTGGTAGGTGCTTTTGCATTGAACACAGATGATGGTCAAATCAGAATTTCCCATGAGGCCAGTAGGAAAAATCTGCTGAGCTCCATTCCACAGAAGGCACTGGCTCACAGCCCATGAGGGTGGCCGGGTGATGGAAATACAGTGAGCTGGGTCCACAGGAAGACAGGCACGGTTAGAAGATTAGTATCTGATCCTAGAAACTCACTTCAGAATTTTTAGGTGGTTGTTAACATGGTTCCTAAAGCTTGGAAGTAAAACTTGTCATCTCTTCCATGAATTAATCTGGCTGTATGTGACCCAGAACTACTCAAGGTGAGCTGGTGTGGTACCTGTTGGGGTTTTGGGGAGTTCTTCTGTTTGCCTTCTTCTCTTCAAGAATTTTTCCATACTTGTTGGTCAAGGACATAAATTGCTGTACTTAAGAGAGACAAAAGGACCTGGCCACAGGGGGAAGGGTCCAGCCAGCCGAATAAAGGGGGTTGGGTGGAGCCCCTGGGGCTCTTGTTTTGCTCCTGCATTCGAGGTGAGGAGAGGCTGCCCTCATGGTGGAGAGGGGTCATCCTTGCTGCGTCTCCTGCTCTCCCTCTACCCCTGCTGCCTCCCAGGGATCCTGCTGGGCACTGGGATCGGCTGCCCAGGGGGTTGTGCTGCAGGTTCTTCCCGTCGGGCACTGCCAGGTGAGGGCTGAGCTGGCTCTGGAGCGGCGGGGAGGCCATCGCGCCCTCCCTGCTCCCCGGGAGCTCCGAGAGCCTGGGGCTGGGTGCCTGGCGCGGGCTGCTGGTACTGCCGTGGGTAGTGTTGTTTGTTTGCCTTGTTTTATATATATTTATTAAAGAATGGTTATTCCTATTCCTCATCTTTGCCTGAAAGCCCCTTAGTTTCAAAATGCTGAGCATTCGGAGGGGAGGGGGTTGCATTTTTCCATTCCAAGGGGGGCTCCTGCCTCCCGTGGCAGACACCTGTCTCTCTAACCAAGAGAGTACCTTCTATGCCATATAGCAAATGAGGCCTTCACACTCATTGTTTTTTATTTCTCTGGTAAGATAAAGCAGTTGAATTAATAGTGAATTCCCTCTTCCCATGTTGTTAAAGAATTATTTAATTTGCCTTGCTTTGCAATTTATGTTCTCGTATTTCATTTGAGTTTAATGAGTGCTAAGCATTCTGGGACGTGCACGTAAAGGGTGTTCCGTGTGTCCATCTCTGATCCGTTGAAACAAGGAAAGAAAGAGATAAGCGCTTCCTTCTGAGCGGGATTAGAGGCGGGGAACGCCGATGACCACACGAGGCAGTGGAGAGCATCGGAAAAAATTGTGAAGGGAAACATGAGCAACACTTACTAGCTGTGGCTGCTCCAGCGTTTGATCAGATATTCAAGGACCCCCGTAAAACCTACTAGGGGGAAAATGTAGGAACTGGAGTGCAATTTGAACAGTAGCATTCTGATAAACTCGGGATCAGCTGGTTCTGATCGCAGAGCGGTTTGGTGCAGGAGCACCACTTGTGCATTATGAGTGAGGATCAGAGGAAGCTTAAAGCAGCTGTGCTTCTATATTTGCTCACTCTCTGTATTCAAACCTTGGCTTGAGAGCTCAAAGGAAATGAGATGTGCTTTGCATAACCCAGTTGCAATCAGTGGAAGCACCTACTAATCTGCTGGTGCAGCTTCTGACCTTTTCAGGATCTGACACCTTATCAGAAAATGGAAACAGTTTCAAAAGAGGAACAGACTTGTTTATTTGGAGGGGTTTGTAAAAATTCAAAAGGTGTTAGTGAAAAGACAGATTTGGACAAAAAAGTCATCTAAGAGTTTTATTCTTCTGACCAGAAGAATCTGAGGTTGTCCATAGGAGTCTCTTACTGCAAACTGATCTCTGAGATTATTTTCTTCACTTTCAGTATTTTTGGGAATGCCTGTAACAGTGCGTATCCTGATGGCATTAAAAATAAAAGGCATTCCATTATATATCAGTAGTGTTAGATTTGTTCAAGTATGGTTCTTACCTCTAAGAGTGGAAATGTAAACTGGGGACACCGGTCCTGAGTAACAGCAGACAGGGAAGACCTTGACAAGTAAGGCTTTGGTGTTGAGAACTTGGAGTAAATCAGGGTCATTCACAGAAATCACTGCTAAATCCCAAACTACCCTGCCTCTTCTGATTCAAATGTTTGTTTAGTTAAGGCTGCAGTGCAAGAAATAAATCCTGAAATGATAATGACTTAGTCTGTGTGCCCCCACCTCCCTCCCAGTTTTAGCATCCATCTGGGAATCAGATCTTCATTTTCTCTCTCATTTTCTGCCTTCTTATTTCAGGGCTTAAATAATCAGGCAGATCTGCAGAAACCGAAGAATTCAGTATGTGCAGATTAATAATTGGATGTGAAAAATGAATATCAAATGTTGAGCAAAAAATCTGCTGGGGATTTGGAAGCCTGTTCTACATTAAGGAAGCAGGTGCCAAATGCTTCCCAAGTTATTCTGGAAGAGCCTGCTCCTTTCTGCCCGATCTGAGAGAACAGAGGCAGTTCACCTTCCTTCGTCTACCAGAATGGGGAGCGTTGCTTTGAGCTGTTCAGTGGAATGCTTTCCCAAAAACAAGGAAATCAGTCCAGTTAGTGACCTAGTGAGACTACGGTGCAGATCTGGGTTCGAGCTGTATTCTCCAGAGTCACAAAGCTGTTGGTCTATAAAGGATTGCGAAGGTGGTGGCGCAGGGGCACAGCTGCCAGCCCTTCTGTAGGTGGGACTCTTAGATTTCAAGTGGTTGTGAGGAGAGCCTTTCTGTCCTCATCGTGGGCCACTCTCACCCTCCTTCAGTCAGGGCTAAATAGCAGGTTTGCTCGCATATGCTTCCTTCTCCTTTGTAAACACAAAATCCCTTAAACAAATAGCGGACAGATCTTTTTTTCTGCTCTTCTGTTTATTAGAAGGACTTAGCTAATCCCTCTGTTTACGAGTAGTAGGGTGCGTCAACCTACAAGCCAAGGGAGTTAATGAAATTCATCTGTTCTGTATTTTCCAACAGAATCGAAGGGAGGGGGAAGGCCCAACCAACTTTCAGCATAACACAGAAATATGACTAACAGTGGTGTTTGCAGGCAGAGGCTCAAAAAGGAGTGGTGGGTGGGAGGAGGTGAAGTGGCTGAATGGGAGAAATGAAGGGAAATATTCCCCCTTCAATTAGAGCAATTAAAAAGTAGTAAAAATAAACCACCCAAATGAGAGTCTGGCCAAAACAAAGTCTTAATGTACGCTTATGGTTTAAGGAGTCTGCCGGAGGCCACCGCCATGTGTTGCCACAGCCCTCTTGCGTCTGTCTCTGACATGAAGCAAACCCCAGGTCAAGAATGAGGATAGGGGCAGCTCTTGGAGCCTGTTCCAGCTGCAGCGTGCTGGGCAGCCAGGGCATGGTGTTCCTGGGAGCAGGAACTCCAAGGGCTGGGCACTGTGGCTTTCCTGGGTCCAGCCTTCAGTGTACACCACTGTTCACCACTGTGTTCAGTACATCCAGTACTAGGAGAAACACAGAATCGTTTTGGTTGGAAGAGACCTTCAAGATTGTCAAGTCCAATCATTAGCCCAGCACTGCCAGTGCACCATTAAATCATGTCCTTCAGCGCCACTTCTACATGGATTTTAAAGCCCTCCAGGGATGGGGACCCCACCACTGTCCTGGACAGCCTTATCTAGTGCTTGACAATCCCTTTCTGGGAAGAAATTTTTTCCTCATAACCAACCTAAACCTCCCCTGGTGCAACTTGAGGCCATTTCCTCTTGTCCCATCACTTGTTCCTTGGGAGAAGAGACTGACCCACCTGGCTCCAACCTCCTGTCAGGGAGTTATCAAGAGTGAGAAGTTCTCCCCTGAGCCTCCTTTGCGCCAGGCTGAACAAAATCTGTTCCCTCAGCTGCTCCTGACAGAGCTTGTTTTCTAGACCCTAGGGAAGTTGCTGTAGTGTTGTGTTGATCCATTGGAGGGAATTAAAACCCCTCTGAGAATGTGTCAAAGTCCCGTTCACTTCTCTATGAAGGTCAAGCCACTGTCTGTTTTACTACTGCATGGCTTGTTTTCTCTGTTCTCATCATCTGTTCTGTTTGGGTTTTTCCAGTATTTTTTATTTTATTTTATTTTTCTGTTTACCTTCTTGATCTTTTGTTCCCTAGAGGAATTGGCAGAGTGAAATGAGTGTTTCATTGGTCATTTCTTCCTAGTAATTTTTTTGTCAGGATAGATGTATTGTTGTCACATGAGCTTCGCTGAAGTGCAGCAGGAGCTGCGTTGAACTCCTTATCGTGGTACGTTTCCTAGAAGCCTTGGTCCCAACTCCAAATATATCTTCATTAAATGTGGGCAAGTAACTTCTGTCTGATTGTTTTGTGTTTTTATGACGTGGAAAGAGTGGCTGAAGAGTGAGTTAGGGCCTTCAAATCTGTAACTGGAGATTTAAGATTAGGTGGAAAAATGGGGTAACTTGAATTGGGAGGTGCACTTATCTTTGTCTGCAACCCAGAGACTTTGCAACCAGCAGGCTCAGTGGCTGAGGTTTTTGACATCCCCAGTGATAGGGTCAGTAAATGGTAGGTCTTGGTTGTAACCCCCAAAACACTCACGTAATAATAAGCATGTCCTTTGTAAGACAAAATGTTGGATCTTCGAAGTTTTAAAGGGATCAGTTCTATAATTGTAAAGGTATTAAAAGATTTTTGTGTTATAAACTCTGAGACAAATTAGTCAGATCTTTAGGGGTACCGAGCACTTGCATCAGTGGTTGATTTCAGTGTGGAAGGGATGTAGTGCTGGTTTTGCATCTAATAACATTCTTTGATTTTTGGTGATTATCTATGAATTTTTAGTCATCTGTAATAGGAAAAATTAAATACCGGAGGAAGACTGGTTTGAGGATTACAGAGTTTGCAGTAGGTCTGTTATCTACAGTGCATGTTACACAGATGTTTAGAGTTTGGTTACAGTGTGCCCGAGAGGCAGGGTTGCTCTGCACCTGGAGGGTTGATAGCTCCAAGATAGCCTAGTTTGGGATTGATTAGTAATAGGAAAAAAAAAAGAAATCACCCCAAGTGTTAAATAAACTCCCAAGAATTGTCAGATTACTATTTCCTTGTTTTTACTATTTTTTTTTTTCTTTCCCTGTTCTGTTCATCATCCTGCTTAGTCTATGAATTCATAGGGGCAGGAGCCGCTCATATGTAACCCGCTGTACACGATTCATTTTTCATGTGGCTGCATCTGCAGCCACCCAAATTCATGACAGCTGCAGTTTTGATTGCTAAACCAAAATACAACTGAGTAATGAGAAATAAATGTATTGTACGCTGGCCATGTTTGAGAATCCCTGCTTTAGACGTGCGTGTTTTACAAATAATTAATAAGGTAGAACATGCACATAGTCCCCTTTGGGCCAAGTTCTCTTTCCTGTCAAGTGGCTGAAGTGAGGGGCAGGAATGTGCCAGGGCATGAAATATCTACACATGCCACTGTTCTCAGAAAGAGTATCAAATGTGGTCCTTGAGTCTGTCTTTTCCTGGCTGGGGTTAGAGAACAAGTGTAGAAAAATCATAATCTTCACAAAGCTCTGCTGTATCATCCTTTGCGAAGCAGAGCTGGTGGGAAACTTCAGTGTCAGGTTTTGTTTATACCTCAGTCAGCCCAAGGTTCTGTCCCTGTTTGCTGGCTGAGCCTGTGATGGCTCCTGCCAGAGCTTGAGAACTGCAGCCTTCATTTCTGGGATGTATAAATACAAATAAAAGTGATTTCTGTAGGATTTTACACAAGCATCCAGCTAATCTGCAACACAACTAAACCACTGGGGTTTTGTTGCTCTAGCTGATAGTCACTCCAGCAGGAAAGGCCAGTATTATACTGGGCAGAGCTAGCTTCTTGCACACCCGTTAGGAATGGACTGAAGCCCTTTCGTTTATATTCTGTGAGATGGACTGGGAAGGCAATACCATGGCAGAGTCTATGATGCTATCATAGAATCATTATGGTTGGAAAGGGCCTCCAGGGTCATCAAGTCCAACCTTTGTCCTAGCATTTCTCTAACCACTACACCATATCCTGAGGCTGAGGCCATTATAAAAGATAAAATATGAGATCCATTTTCATTCAGAAAAATGCAAATTGAGACTGTCTAGGAAAATTTTTCCGAAGCTTCTCAGTGTAATGCACTGGCAGTGATACCTTAATTGCCAGTCACTTAGGTAGTAATACAAGTTACTGCAAGATATATGATTGCTATGGGGACTATAGGTAAACTGATGAAATCCACAGAATAAATAAACTTGTGTTGACATTTGCTTCTTATACAGGGGATGGCATCTTGCAGCAGTGAAGTTGTGTTCAGCTTATAGTGTTAGATTCTGAGCCAGCTTTTAAGCCTGTGAGTAGTCTGGTAGGTTCCCTGGCATAGAACAGAGACGAGGATCAGTTACTGGGAGGGGAGAATGGTACTAGTGCAGATGATAAGGAATCTAAATTAAACCATAAGAGAAGAGAGAAGACGACGCTATAATATTTAAAAATGGCAAACTAAATAATATATAATTTACAGAAAATGACAGGGTAATGCTGGGACTATTTTTAAATCAACAGCAAATTAGAATTCAAACCTCTGATAGGTTTAACAGATGGTCTGGATCCTAGAATCCCAAACCCACACACTTCATTTCCCAGTATGTTAAGAACAAAATACTGCTATGCAGCCTTTGCGGAATGTTTCTTGCTATTAAGCTATGTTGAAGATAACTTTTGACCAAGGAGGACTGAATTGGGAGTGGAAAAAGAGAATAAGCTGATTCAGTAAGACAAAGCCACAACTCCATACCAGGGTGACTGTGAAGAAGTTGCAGGTTCGAGGCAAGGGAGACAAGAGAATTTGGGAAGTGGAGGGACTGTGATTTCTGGCTGGCCCCATGTGGTCTAGTTCACTGTTGTGTAGTGACAACAAGTGGATGTGTCCCCTTGCCTTGACTTTCACAGGTTTTGGAAATGTTGATGGTGAAGGGAAGTGTCTTGCTGTGAATGCATTCATCCAGGAAACGTTCACGAAGACATTCTCACAAATTTTTGTAGAGGTGGGAAGAAGAGGTTGGTATTTCCTGAGGAACACATCTAATTAGGAAGCAATAAGCCCATGTACACTCACTTGGAAAACTGGCATTTTTCTATCTTGTACAGCTCCATTGCATCTGCTTATGGAGCCAGTGTGCCTTGTGTCTTAGATACCAAAAAAAGTCTTGTGTGGTGAGAAATGATTGGGATGTAGGAAAAAAAATTATGGTTTGTTTGGCTTTGGTTTTTTCATTCAAAATAATACTGTTTTGATAAGAAATACTTGCATGTTTCTTGTAAGGGAAAGATACGTGGTGCGAGAGGCTTTCTGAACAATAGGTGCAGGAGATCCATGTTTTATTTCTTCTTCTGCTTTGGGGAAAGTGGTATTACCTCCTTGGAGAGCACTTTAACCATTGCTTGGTGGAAAGTGCTCTGCCTCACTCCTGTTGGCACTTGTTTTTTATTTATAGGGGTACCAAACTCATTTGCAAAGCTTAGGATGTTCACCTAGCAAGTGAGACAGCTGGGCTGCAATTCTTGGTACACAGTGTATTTGTTAAAACAAGGAAGCAAGTTCCTACAAGAAGGACTGAGAAATTTCCATACTACCCACCGAGTAACACAGGAGGTAATGTACCATCCTGGAGTTGTTGTGAGAGTTGACAGTTCATGTTCCTTCAAGTAGACAAGCCAGATGTTTCCCGTGTTCCTCATGAATGCCTTAACCTGGCAGGGAGTTCTTGACTAGAAATTAGCATCATCACCTACTATTCTTCCTCTGCATTTGTGAATGTAGCCCCAAAAATTATTCCACGTGACTTCGTAAGTAACTTTGGATCTTTTTTATTTTAGCAAATGTGTCAAATGTAATGAAGTTTTACTTGTAGGCTTGACTATAATATAGCTGGGAGTCCCTTTGAAAAAAAAGAACTTTTCTGTTATTCGCTTCATAATGGTGGAAGCGGCACTAATGGGAAGAGCCAGGGTGTGTTCATCTCAACACTAGCTCTTCAGCTGAGTTATTCTGTGCTACAAAAAGGTATGCCTCAGAACTGCTGATAAAAACGAGGGAGTGCCATTTGCAGCAAGATTTATGTTATCATCTGTGGCTAGGTGATAGCATTGCTGAGCAAAATCCAGCTTTAGGGATGACCCGCAGTGGCTGACCGTTTGCATGTGCTGTGGTTGTTTAAAGCAAAAGTTACCGCAAACTGTTTTCATCCAGAGTATGTTTGTTTATTTGAACCTTTTGGTGAATAATGTCTTGTAATGAGAATCCGTGATTGCTTAAGAGAAGGTTCAAAAATTGACCTGGAGACTAGCAAAGCTTGACTAAGAATACGATTCTGATAGGCTAAGTTGATTTTATCCTACACTGTGAGGTGCCTTTAAGTAGAAAAAAAGGGTTTGTTTCACGTCATAAATACAAATCTCGGGATGAGTTCTGTGGAGGCTTTTTTGGTGGTGCTTTCACTGGCTAGATTCATTTTGTTGTTGTTGTAGCCCATAGCAATTTGGAGCAAACACCAGTGAAGATGAGCAAGCTGTTAAGCTAACTAAAGTTGTCACTGTGAATAGTTAGGGTGTTCTGGTGTCTCTGGACTCGGTGAAGAAAGAAATGCAAAATTTGTATGGTGTTGCAGAGCTTTTGTCCTTGTTAAAGCTAGTTGCTATCTGTTGAAAGGAAAACCTTGTTACTGAAATAGAATTTCAAACGTTTTCCAAGGGCTTACCAGTTTTGATGGCTTTTTTTTCTCAGAAAAGCTGTCTTGGGAAAGATGGGGGTTTTTTAACTGAAATTAGTGTTTAGTTGATCAGGTATTGAATCAGGCAGAACAAAGACACGACCCTAAGTTTCTGTAGCTGTGGAAAATACTCTGACCACCAGGTTACACTTCTCATCTGCAACTTGTGAGAAAGAAATGCAGAATATCCTTTTCTGCACTGCACAGCTAGTTTAAGATATATATATATTTCTTTAAATTCAGTTTTATGCAGGACAGGGAAACTTTGCAACCCATCTTTGAATTTTATTTATTTATTTGTTTATTTATTTTAATGATTGTTTTCCTTTTTTTGGTAACCTGAGACCATTTTTTCTGGAAATGAAACTGAGAACCAGGTATGTATTTTGTGCTGTGGAGGAGAAATGCGGGGTATGTAGGTGTGTAGGCTTTATGCACTCAGTAGTTGAACAGCTACAAATTCTCATTTAATTTTAGATAAACAAAAGGTGCCACGAGCCATAAACCTTGTGTTTATGCCTGAGCAGGACACAGTTTGAGCAGCAGCAGCACAGCACGCATATTCCTCAGCCTCCACCATTACATGGCTCTCTTTTTAAATAAGAAAATAGTGGTTTATTCTCAGGTGACTGATCCTTATTCACTGGTATCTTTTCTCAGAGTGCTCTTAGTGCCCCTTTCAGTGGCACCACCACAGTACTTCACCTCTTGCCCTCTGAATTGCTAACAGATTACCAATTGCCTCAGGAAATCAGATACATAAGCCTCCTAGTACAATATCCTACCTCCATCAGTAGCCAGCCAAGGCACTTCAGAAGAAACCCTACATGATACCCTATAACTGTGGAATTACGTTTTGCACGTGAGGTATTTTTATCTCAGGCAGTTAATATTGGCACGTGCCCAACCATATTTTTATCTTTTTTTGTTGAAACTTCTTGTTTTAATTATCAGTGCCAATGACTAATCCTTTTTGGATCTTTATAAATACTTAAATCAGTGATACTTTCTATGAGGCAATCAGCTCCGTAACTCAGTTGTGGGCTGCATAGAAAACAGAAATTCTTTTTTCTTTTTTTTTTTCTATTGGTTTTGAATTTGGTTTCATTCAACTTTACCTGACATACCTTTGTTACTGTGTTATAAGGGTGAAAAAAGAACACACGTGCTGTGCTCTCTGCTGCTCATTCTTCCTGATCTTCTCACTAAATCAAGGCTTTTCACCAATGTCATATGGAAGTCTTTCCCTGAATCTAAAACTTTTCCTTGTCCATTATTGGTCTGCTTATTTCCGCTACATCTGGTTTTGAAACGGAGTGAGGAGCGAACATAGCCATCCAAGGAAGGGTGTGCCATCAATTTGCTGAATGTTATTAATATTGCTGTTTGCAGATTGTTCCAAAAATTGACTTATTTTCAAAATTCTACTGCAGTGGGTGTGTGGGGAGCAGAATGTGAATTTCAAATATTATGAAATTAATTAGAGATATTTTTCAGCGTTATATTAATAACCTCTGTTTTGATTGGCGCCTTGGCTTGATATCACCAGAGAAATCATCTACTTTTCGCCAGGGGTGTGCTGGATGCAAAGAGGTATAATAGCAGAAATTAGTCAGAAATAATTGCAGAGACAAAATAATTCCATCTCTGCCTATTAGACGCACAAAACCATGGACTGGATCCTTAGCTTGTATGTCATGATTGGCCCGATGCCACTTTACACCAGCAAGGGAACTGGCCTGTTACCTCAATAATCCTCATTCGGGAGATGGCCAGTCACACGAACACTGGTGGCTTCGGTTAGTGACAGAAACCTGGCTGCTCTTCCAGCTGGAGGGAATGTGGGATTTGTGAAACTTTAGGAGGGCTGTGGCAAGAGTTGCCCTGAGATTGCTGATTCCATTCCTGCTTTTTGTTTTGTTTTAGTTGGCTTGCTAGGATTGTTTTCACTCTTTGCCAGGTGCAGAGTTGAATGGCAGGCCACACTCAAAAGCTCTTCTTTCACAAATCCACCCACACTACAGCTTTCTGTGTTCGTCACGTTCTGTGACATGTAGCTCTTGGAAATATGCAATTTGGAAATAGTATCTTTGAATCTGAGTGTGCTTGGACTCGTTAAAGATAGATTTTAAAGTGTCCAGAGAGGGCAGGAAGAGAAAACTATAGGAAAATATCTGGGAACCTTAGATTCCCTCAGAGTAGGACTGAACTGGAACATTTGATCCAAACCCTATGAATTTTGAAGATTCAGACCCAAATATGAGACACTACACTCATGTTTAAAATAAAGATGAGCTGTGGTGCCAAATAAAGATATCTTCTGGGATTTCCATCAGCTTTTAAATTCCGCAAAACTATGCGTTTCAGTCCTGGCATCCAGTCGTGTGTGCTTGCTCTTGTCTAGCTGTCTGACCCACCAACATTTAAGATTTGTTGTCTGTCCACTTCCAGTGATGCCTCTTTGTCTGCAGTCAGCAATCAAACCAGTTCACTGTATTCAGTGCAGGGTGAAGTTCCCATCTGAGTTCATCAGGAACGTACACAGTGAGCTGAAGCATGAACAGTCCATTTTCTACCAAGAAATACTTTGGAGGTAAAGGAAACAAAAGAAGAGAGGGATTAATAAAAATCTGACTTAACCATCCAAATTTGGGGTAGTTCTCTGGTCCTGTGCAGGACTTGATCTCTTTTGTACTTGCTTTATACCAGGTTGAGTTCATTGACTTTGCAGGACCTTACCTGAAGTTTGCACTGAAAGAAAGTATGCTAGAGAAGGAAATGAGCAATAATTTTCAAGCTAGTGTGAAGAAAATAATAAATTAAAGACAAAATCCAGAAAATTACAGGGGTAAAAGGAAGGCCGATCATTTGGGGGAATTCATAATGTTTGGAACAAGATTCAAGACTGAAGTGATGATAAATTGCTACCACTTAGTTGCTACTACCATTACCACTCAAGAGGAGGAAAACCAGGAGACATGTATTGGAACCTGGATTGAATCCAGTGTATCCTTATCAAGAAAATAAAATGAAATGCAGAAACCACAATTTAAATGAGGCTTGATCCTCCATGGGTTGGTATTTTGGCACAGATACTGATGCTGCCTTTAACTTCTGTTTTATCTTCGTGGTGACTGTCTCCAAGTAACAGAAGAAGGGAGGCAGACCAGGGAGGCTATAGTTTATTCATCAGCATTTATTTATAGCATTAACTGTATATCTTAAACTGTTAGAGATTGTTCTGTTTCAGTCTTTCTTCTTATAATCTACTAGAAAATAGTCTAGTGGGAGCCTTTTAATATTACCCTTTTGCCTGTAGCTCTCTGATTTTGATTATGCATTGCATCATGGGTGAAATTTGGGTTAAAGATAATTGTAAATATGGTATTGATATTAAATGATGTTTTCCCAACATTGCAATAATGCTTGTTTTGTTTGCTGGAGAGTTTATTACTTTTTGATCAATAGCATGTGAGATTTGTGAGGGAAATTAGCATAGTGAATAACAATTAGGAGAAAAATCGATGGCATTTGGACAAATAAGTGACTTGAAAAAGTCCCATAGGCACCCATACACTCTCACAGATTCTTTAAAGTGTAATACATCTCATTTTGAATTCTAGAAGAGGAGAGAGCTATTTGGACCAGAACTGAAACTGATGGCAGTATAATTGAACTACTGTGAGGCTATTTGTTGCTCTTTAGTGTTTCTTACAGCTCGAATGTATGACTGCTTCATTCACTGGCTCTACAAACTTCCTTCTGACTTCTATCATAGTTTTCTCTGTAGTTTGTACCACTCTACTTTCTTGAGGTTACCCACACTATGTATTTTTTGTGTCATTTAATATGCTTGACTTTCCCCTCCACATAGTAAGTTCCGGTTCCAGCTGCCTTACAAGAACCAGGAGGGCTTCAAATGAGATAACTGTTGAAAAAAGTTCAAAATAAACAGATACAAGTTATTCCTCAAAAAACGATTTAAGCTATGCAACTCTTTGCCACAGCGGGTCACAGATCCTAAAAAGTTCATGCGGGCTCAAAAAGCTTCCAGATTATTTAATGGAAGAAAAATCTATCTAGGATTATTAAATACAATAAAATCCTACTGGCTTAAGAAGCCCATGTTCTGGACATGGTCAGGAGCTTGGAGAGTATTTTGGTTCTCTAGAAGGAGAATCACTGTGTGCCTTCCCTGGCTTTTGTTGCTTTTCCCTGAACCCCTTCCTTATGGACCCGGAGCCCCAGGATTGTTTTTATGCTTTTGTCTTGAACCTACAGCTAGACTCTTCCTCTTCTGTTCTAGGGGTGATAACAAGAAGATTAATTTGATAAAGAAAATATGTTCTCTTTGGTGCAGGGAGTTAGTGTCTCTTGTTCTTCTGGCTTCTTCTACCTTATGGCAACCATACCAGTAGTTGCAGGAAGATTTTATGGCTTGAATGTTCTCTTTGAAAGAGTTCAGTGTGTAGCTGTGAGAGAGACATCTGGGTACCTCTCCTGTAAGAAGGCAGGTCTTTCCTGGTTCTCAGGGCCTTAGGACCTTGCAGAGGAACACTTGCATGCTGAATCTTGGTGAGGCTTTGCTAGAGAAGTCAATGGTGATTACAACCCAGTCTTGAGTCAATAACTGACAGGTGGGTGCCAGCTTCTCAGACATGAAGCACAGCCCTGAGAAGCTTGTTGCTATCCTGCTTGTATAGGGAAAGATGCTTGAGCCCGGGAAGAAGCAGGATGGCAGGAGACTCAAGGCAGCATTTGTGGAAAGCGGGAGAAGTGCTTTTATGTGCTGATGTGGTCTTTCCATGTTCAGTGAGGTCTTGTCATTGAGAACTCCAAGAAAAGTGTCTGTGGGTTTCCTCACACTGATGCCAAGCAGGTGAGATAATGATGATGAAAGATTGAGAGAAAGATCAAAAGCAGTTGCTCCTGGCTCTGAATATAAGCTAGAAGACTGGCATTTTATCTCTGGACCCTGAATACTACAGAAGAATTTGTCCTTCATGACTTGGAGAGCCAATACCACTACTTTATAGTGAAATGGCGAATTCAGTCCACAGTCATCCATGCTGTGGTGGTGTGTGGCATGAAATCCTGCAGAAAGCATCTGAGAAAGAAAGCTGAAGACGGTAGGAGGGATCATAACAGGAGGTTTTGGTTCACAAAAGGAAGAGTGGGTGCAAAAGAAGAGATCAAGTCTGTGACTAGTAAGCCTGGTGTTCCATCAGGTGTTTGCAGAGGCCAAGTGTCCATGTTTGGATGATCATGGACAGATTGGAATGATGGATGCTCTCCGAGAGATGCAGTGGTGCCAGCTGTGTCTGTTACTAGAAGAGTCAGCCATGGGAAAATAGGTGAAGCTCCCCAGTTTTATTACCCTGAAGTCCGAAATGGCTGCTGCCTGCGTGAAGCAAATTTCAATCTCTGCCCCCTTGAACTAAATTTATAATTGTGGCAACTTCAGCAAGACTCTCACATAGTCCTCTTTTATCACCTTACGCGTCTCTGGCTTTCTAAGGAGAAAGTGATTCCGTGTAGCCAGATGGGAAGGGGAGCCTCCCTTTTTCTTTTTTTTGGACCAAGTTGTTTGCATGCACACTACATTCATCTGAGCACACTCCTCTCCTGCAGTCCTGTGCAGGAATCAATGTTTAGAATAATGGCTCTGCTTTTCTCTGAATTGAGCTGGTTAATAACTATTGCTGGGGAAATCAATCATCTCTATGATATCTTATTACTTACGCTAATTTAATCACAAGGAATGGGTCATTGCTTCAGTTCGGAGGGCAAAATGAGTGTGTGTGGATATGGGAGTGTTTAGAGGAAGAAGCGGAGGAAGGGAGAAGACCCCATGAACTGGCACAGAAGGGGTAGAACTGTCATGGACCCTCCCAAGGCTGTAGGATGGATTACAGAGAGAAAACTCACATCCACTCTCTATAGTTCCTGGTAATCTATAGGTTGTAGATCCATTTTTAATGCTCTTTTAATGTTCCAAAGAGTCTAATAGATAGAGATAAATAAGAGTTTCTCTCTGCGCCCCCCCCCCCCCCCCCTTCATTTTCTCTGTGTCCAGGCTTCCATCAAAGAACCTCTGAGCCCATTTCAAGTTCTTGCACATCCAAGAAGAAGGTAAATATGAAGGAACTGTGCTTGTGTTGTGTGTATAATAATTAAAAAGAAGGAAATCTCATGTAAGTAGTGTGTCTGAAGAAATAAGATTGATTTTAAAAATGTGCAAATTCAGCCTGACAAAGGTTGTCATAACATTTTCAGGCTCTTGTCTAAATTCTGTTTCCTTTTCCTATATACCTGATTATGTTATGTAAGACCTTCCCGATACCCTCTTATTCCTAGGGGTGAGCTACTTTTGTCCATCACTACACAAAGCAGATTAAAATAAATTTCCATGCACTGAACTCTATCTCTACTAGAAAAATTGTTCTCAAAAGGAGTCTTTCATTCAGAAAAAGTATCTGTTTTCTGGTATAACCAAGTGTTTGAGCTCCAGAAGATAACCAAAAGCCAAATACATCAAGTGTAGCTGTGTAGGAAGTCATGCATCTCCATGACTTTGGTATGGGGACTTCTTTAAAGCAAGCCACATTCTTGCACCTGGAGATTTTATTCAGATCCTGTTGGTTTTCTGTGGTTTACCCTCCAGTATGAGGGTGTAGATAAGACAAACTCTCAGAAAGATAACACCTGTTCTGCAGCAAAACCTTTCTGCTGTTCCAGTATATTGTAAAAAGTCTGCAGTAGAATATTGTTTTGTGGTGACAAAAACAGATGTGTTTTTCAAAGTACTGGCTGGTCATGCTTAATCCTTAAGGAATTTCTTTCCCTGAAATGGTGGAATTGCTTCTAGTTGTTGGCCCCTTCCTAGGGGCAAGAAAAGAATCAAAACCTGACCCATCATGTTATTAATACATGTCAGGCTGTTGCTGAGTCTCTCCATGCAAACAGCGTCAGTTTGCTAACAAATACATCTTGGACACTGTTAGGAAAAACAGAAAGCACAAGCGCTCAGTGCTGCACTAACAGTATCTAATTCACTTTATTAACTAGGTAATGAACTAAAGCCATCGCGGTCTAATTGAAATAAATAAATACATTAGAACTGTGAATTAAAGTAACTGCATTTTGATGGTTTGGGGTAATTCTTATTGCTTCAGAATGTTATTTGTAATCCAAACGCTGCTGGACACATCTCCTTGTGCCCCAGGGATAGTACAAAGTGTGTTATTGGCCTCTATTTTTGTACCCCATTTACTTCACATTCACACTGCTTCCAGATGATTTTTTCCTAGCAAGATCTGATAACTTAAAAAGAAAAACCAATAAAAGAACAAGGGAAATGTCAAATAACATTAAAATAAGTATAAAAATGTAGGTTTCTAGCGTTGGGTATTTCTGAATTGCTTTTGAATGTCAAAAGATTTTCAGAAATGTTCACATTTACCCAAACTCAGCTTGTAATGAACTTGATGGGAGTTCTATTTAGGAATGATTTGGTTGATGCTCTTTTCAAATATCTGCCCTAAACTTGTTTTTCATCAACTGCAGCATTTGATGGATGTAATACTTAATGCATTTTAGGACAGGTTTGCTGTGGTCATGAAAGACTTCTCAATAAAAGAGGTGTCTTGTTTTGTTGATCCAACACACTGGTGGTCCTTCAGTGCTCTGTTACTCTTGTGTATCTGCTGCATCCTATTGCTTGAGGATTCCTCGTTAACTCCAGGTTTGCTCTGGTCGTTGCATTGTGTTAGACAGCTGAGGAGTAGAGTGACTTTGATCTTTCAGGGGGTCGATTTCTACAGTTGCTACAGAGATGCTTTTATGTCAGCAAGAGGGAGGTTGTAAGTTGGAGAAGAGTGTTTCTGTTTGTGAAGCTGTATTCTGAATTGTGGCTTGGAACTTTCTCTCTGAGGTTTCTTCTTCTCACCTGACAAAATTACATGCCTTTATTTCATCCCCTTGTTATTCAATTAGTGATCGGCTCGGCAGGTAATAGTAACAATGTCTCTTCTTTTACACTCTTTTTCCTCCAAATTCTACATACAGCAAGCTGTGGAAGCACTCATAGTCTGGAATTGTTTTCATTGGCAAAGGTAGAAAGCTAAAGAGAAAGTAACTATTCTAGGTTTACACCCATTTAAACAGGGATGTAACTTATACCTCGACATAGTTATGTCTACAAAGGTAAGTGACTGTTGGCTGGCATTAGCCCGTGGTGTTTGTCTGTATTGACCTCCAGCTTCTGTGGAAGGAGCAGTTTCAGGGCACAAGTCAAGATTTCTGTAGCCCCAAGGATGCTTGACCTGTAAGGTGGAGTAAATCTTCACAATATGCAAGTTGATTCATCTTGGGTTTAAAGTCTCTTTTGGCTGATGAAGTGGGCAGCCCATGTTTGTCAGTTTGGAGCTATCACTAAAGGAGTATAAACAAGCACTTAAAAAAAAACCCCACCAAACAAAGAAAGAGCCAAAGATGCTGGTATAAATACATTACTTTTGTGTGAGGCAGAAACATAAAATAACATTTAAAGGAAAGCCCTTAGTCTGCAACCTACTATACTCCTGAAACACCCCAATGCGTCTAGTAAGTTCATTACTGAGAGCTGTGAGATCTCAACAGGAAAGCCAGCACTGCCATTCTGCTCTGTTGCTTTACAGTTTGGGGGAAAGATTAATAATAGAGATGATGAATTGTAGGGCAGGGGTCTAGAGGGTTTTGGGGCAGAGAAAGAAGTGTATTTTATTTTATTTTATTTTTTGTAAATTCTAACTAATTCTGTATTACCTGTTATATAACAGACTCCTGGTATCAGCAGTGTCAGAAATCAGGGCCTGATCCTACTTCCCACTGAAATCGATGGGAGTTTTGTCATTGATGGAGCAGCTGAGCACGTAACTTGCAAGAATTCATTTATTCAACAAATCTGGCTGCTGCTTCTGCTTATATCTATTGATTGTACTCATGTCCAATCAGGTTTGCAGCATTAGCTGCATTACCTTACAATAACAGGGTAATTCACTTGGGGCATGTTCTTACCAACTCCTAGAATCCACACAAAGATAAACAAAAGGTTTATCCCATACACAGATGCCTTCAGGTTTTTTCATGGGCAGCTGCCTCTTCTGTTAGTTGTGTATCTCAGGGAAATGTGTTCCCTTTTTGGAGCTGCCAGACTAAAACCAGAAAGGTGAAGTGACTTGAGGAAGTTTAGCTGGTAAAATGGAAAGATGATGCAGCAACAAATAGAAACCTTGGACTTGGGAAACCTAGTCTCGGATTTCAGTTCTGCCACCTTCCGAGTATAAGTCCAGTGACCCTTGGGTAGCCTTTTTTTATAGGATGTGGTGTGGGAGCACAGATTCACCAGAGGCAGCAAAGGTGGCTGGGCAGGGCTGTGCCCCCCTGCATTGCTGTGCTGCTGTCACTCTGCCGTTGACTGAATGGACCCCCCTGCCAAGGGGAGAACCAGGAATAGGGTCGAGGGTCCTGTCATGAATGCTTGGAAAAGGGGAAAAGAATGTTATTTTCTGTTTTCAAAGTGGGTGTCATAAACCACAAAGAGTAAAAAAAAAAGGCAAATATTCAAAAATTATCCATTCTGACTTGGACCTATATGTAGTTGAGTGTACTCACAGGAGAGCCTAGCACTCTGCCTCCTTCTGGGACCAGGCTTTGTGCTGCCCCTCTCAGCAGGAGCAGAGGAACAGCTTTTTAAAAGGTAAAATATCTATGACACTAATTCTGATTTGTAAATAAACCATCAAAGGGAACCTTTTGCAGGGGTGATTCTGCAAAGCTTTGCACAACACTTCCTTCTGCTTCAGACTCCTGCCTGGGCTCTGGGCCTGAAATCCTCCATTACTATTGCTGCTTTTTCTATTTTGCTGACACCTTGAAGCTTTTGTTTTCCAGATTTCTTCTCCACTTTCTATGACTTATGATCACAGAAGATAGAGCAACTCAGATGTTAACAATTTGTTTTCCTTGCACTGCAAATGCAATGTAAATATTTATCTCCTGGTCACTTCTACTTTCATAATGTTGTTCAAATTTTTCTATCAGGTTGTATCTGGTTCCCTTCTAAAGACGTGTTTGGTTCTGAATTCATAGTGACATAATTATGCCAGAGCAAGTAATCTTTATACAAGTATGACTGAGTCTGCATTAAAATTTTTATCTGTGTAACATAACTGGGTTTAAAAAAAGTAAGAGAAAACACAGCCATGAATACAGTGTCCTCATTCAGTGTTCTTATCTGGGAAATCTTAAGTATACATAGATGAAACTGAAATATCAACAGCACATTTCATAGTTAATTCCTGAGCATGTTACATTTCTGTCTAGTAAAAGCAGTTGTTCAGTGGGGTTTAGAAGCAGAAGTTGATTAATTTTCACTTTTATAAACGTTTGTTCTGTAATTTAATAAAGTTTATTGTTTCGTATTCCAACAGCTCCAGGTACTTTTAGGTTTATTTAGGTCCCCAAGACAGACACAGTAGGGCACAGACTTTGCTGGTTTTAAATAAACACAGTGCTTATACCGATACTTTTTGCCAGCCCAAGTTAGAGTTCCCCAAAGTGCATGCTCTTCTAGCAACAGGGTTGGTGGGGAGATTACCCAAGTGATTGTCTCCTCTCTGCATGTTTGCACGCAGAGTAATTAATAGGCTTGTGAAATACTTCCTTGAAATGAACTCTGCTTTCATACGGTATTTGCTCATAGGAAATCCCACTAGTGAAAAATCTGGTAGCTGAATTCCAGTTTCAAAAGACTTTGGACTCCTAATGAAGCCAAGCATTGAACATTAAAATGGAATTTGGAAAGAGAGCTTAAGCCAAGTTTGTTTGCCTGTCAGCTGGTTCCTCAAGTCACTCCTCTGTTATCAGCAGAATACTGTATGAAAGACAGCCTGTAAATGGGAGCTGCTTGTTTCTGCTGGGGATTGCCGTGGTGTTCTGCTGTGTCAAGTTTCCAGATGTCACTGACTGCACAAAGCAGCACAGATGGGAACAAATGACAGCTCCCCTTTCTGCCTTGTGCTCTTGCACAAGTTTGTTAGACAAGCAGTAGGTGACTGGAACACTTCAGCAAGCAGGGAATAATCATTAATTATAGATAAATTGCACTCACCAATAGCAGCCAATTGCTGGTGGAATGGGTGACTCTTTATTCCTCAAGTTGTCACTTAGTATATTTTTTGCATGTTTTGCATGAGTTGTGGTGGAATTATCTTTTCAGAATTGATCTACATGTGTAGTGTGTGGACAGAAAGATGAGTATGTCTCAAGGTTTCTAGACAAAGGGCCTTGGGTTGGGCTAATGGAGAAAGGATGGGATCAGCTCTAGCACATGGAGCTGAAACAAGGTAGGCTGAGGAAGTTCTGAGCTTCTTTTGACTTTTAGTGGAAACTGAATCCCCAGCAAATTTAGGCTGCGTTTCAGAATGCTCACCGACATTAATAATAACCATATTCACTGGGGGGAAGATACTCTTTTTCCTTCTTTATTTTATATACATTTTTAAAATTATTCTCTGTCTTTGTCCATGCTGTGTACCCCCCAGCCTTTGGTTTCACTGCATACATTTCATTTCAGAGGAAGTGGACTGTTAAGAATAATGTTATTGGGAAGGGAGCACTAGTATTACCCTTAAATTTTATGCGCCAATTACACGTGCATCTACAACATGAAGAGAGGAGAGCGAGCTAGTAGACTGGAAGACCAGAACTGCTTTCAGATCAATAGATGAGCTGACATTGAGGCTAGAGGACTGATAGAAGCAGTGGAAAGGATAGACATATTTGGCAGATTTCTGAAGACATTCAATAGAGACACTGAGATGGAGCTGATAAATCAATAGCTCTTCGGGCAGATTAGATTGATATTTTAAATGTATATGGAACTGTCCTAGCCAGGAAGACTGAACAACACTAAAGGAACAGATAAGCATAGAAACATTAATTCATATTTTAGTCTGGTTTTTAAAGGAACTGTGTGGAACATGGAGCTGGTTTCTTTTTTTTGCAGCTGGGAGGTTGGATCAGATGTAAGCTTGAATTGCGCTATTGCTCTGGAATTCCTCAGGCTGGTGTGGGTTAAGTTAACAATAATGAATAAATTATTGCTGTAGTGAAAAAGCATTTAACACAGAGGTTGTCACTTAGCAGCAGAACAGGACTGGGACAATTGTGCAGTAGTGCTAGGGGTGGGGTGGAAGGTGTCCCAGTCTCACCATGTATGTTATCTGTATGGGGTTTTTTCAGGAGCTTGAGGATGTAAAGGAAGACATTATGGCAAACCTTCAAACCATGCCATTGACAAG
This sequence comes from Todiramphus chloris collaris, assembly GCA_025345505.1. Classification (NCBI taxonomy): domain Eukaryota; kingdom Metazoa; phylum Chordata; class Aves; order Coraciiformes; family Alcedinidae; genus Todiramphus; species Todiramphus chloris. The sequence goes on along the minus strand of JANVCC010000146.1, from coordinate 4,483,655 downwards.
ACTTAGAATTTAAATTATGTCTTATTGAAGACAAAGGGAGTTTTGTGATTTATTTCAATGGGAGCAAAACTGGCCCTTTGTACACAAGGCTTTGTACTACTCTTGACAGATGAGGCTGTTTCGTCGTGCTACCAATTCTATCAGCTGTCATGGATTAGAGGCAAAAAAATTATGAAGTAGTTTTAATCATGCTGCAGTTCCTGGGGTGATTTGCAACTTTTGCTGTGTGCTGATCAGTGTTCAGCTCTCCCACGATGTCCCTCCGTCTTCCCTAAAAACCTACTAGAAGTTCAACTTGAAAGGTTCTTTGTGAGTGATGCTATTGTTCTGTTCACCAGATGTTGTGAAGCTAAATTAAAGGCAAGCTTGTACTAATGGAATTTCCTAGAAGTTTACAAGTGAATTATTATGGTTGGAAAACTTAGTCTATTTAATATATATTTCCATAGAGGCATGAGGGGAGGAGTGTGCTGAATAAAGTAAATGTATAATGATGAGGAAGGATGTCCTTGGTTTGCATCCCCTTATTTTGAACTTGATGGAAACTGGATCAGCCTAAAGACAGATCAGCCATTTGTCTGTCCAAATGAGTCAAAATGGTTTGACTGGTACTATTTGCCTGGTACTATTTGCCTTTCCAAGACTCACTGACCTGGCCTGACCTGTTCAGCATGGATCTGATACATGCTAAAATATTTTTAGAATAATTTTATTTAAAGGAAAAAAAAGCCCAACCCAAAAAAAGCCCACAAAAACCCAAACCAACAAAAAAAGAATGCTAAGAGGAATCCAATTCCATGAGAGCCAGTTTAGAGTGATCTTGTCTTTAACTGTAAATGCCAATTTATTATATTTGCATGTAAATAGATGCCAGATAACTGCGTCAGATGAAGAGAACATTTCAAAGTCATTTGCTTTCTGGAAAAGAACTTGAGATGTATTACATTCAATGCTGATAAAATTGGTCTTTACAAGCTTACAATCCCTTGAAGTTCCCCTGAAAGGTGGCTGCCTCTTTGTGAGGCCTCTCGCTGATTAACGTTGAATTGCAGCACGGTGTAATTCAAAGCACTGGGGAAATGAGTCCTGGAAACAGTGTGGGGCTACAGAAAGCAGTTGTAGGGCTGACGGAATGGATTTCTTTACTCAAGAAATCAATGTGTTAATAAGGAAACTTAAATATCACTTTCTCCGCTAGATGTTTGTGGTTGGACACTTGATCTTCCTCCTCGTGACACAAATACTTGCTTCTACTGATGTATGCCGTGATTGCTGAAATCGTGATCATATATTGCTCTGAGGTAGGGCTTAGGACCAGCTGATTCCATGCCCTGAGTTATTCTCCAGGCACCCTCAAAACTGGCAAGGCCAGCCAGGCTGTACTGGCTCTGGTTTCGTTGGGTTATAGACCCTCCTTCTGCTGTAGGCACAGGGTCTGTCTGATCTTGTGAAGATCTGGGTGGAGGGAGGCTCAAGTGGCTTTTACCTGTAAACTAGAGGACTTTCAGTGCTATGTAATGTGTGTTCTTTGGGCTCCTGATGGCTTGAGCAATGGAGTAGTCTCTGCGATTGCTCACACCCAAAGCAAAAAGCTCCGAGAGGAAGTTTTGGATTAGACCAGAATGTTTCCAGGCCAGAATATTAATATGTGCAAGATCTCTGTTTTCCTGTCGTTCCCAAGTGTGAAATACGAACCAACAACTGACTTCACTTTTCCTGAAATCTGCAAGAAGTATCTAGAAGTTAGTGGCAAATGTGAACCTAATACAAAGAAGTTTGGAACCTGACCCAGTCAAATTAGGAAAATCTTGTTTTTAAAAAATATGGTATCACTAAACATAACTCTGGGTCTGAAACACTAAAATGCCTTAACCAAAGCAATTTGCATCACCCCAGTGCAGCGATGAAGTCAGGAGGTTACTTTAAATGTATGATGAATCATAATCTGTCTGGATTTCTTTTTAGCTTAACCATGCCATTGAATTTTCGTAAGATTGATTTTCAGATTATTTCAGTATGTCAATAACTACCCAATTTTAATCAGAATTCCATTTTAATTTAACTTTGTCTAGGAATACATGTAGTATATGTGCATTTGTGTTCGTGCATTTGTGTGCACACAGCTGGCTGGGTTTGACCCCAGCTTTTGAAGACCTGGGTGGTGTTCTTGATTCTCCTCCCACTGTGTGGCTTTGCATATATTCCTGCCTTTTACAATCCCCTCCTGCACTGCTTTTGCTTATGGAGGCTGTAGCTTTTTGAGGAAAGCTTGCTTTGCTTTGCTTTGCTTTGCGTTGTGCAGTTTTACAGTGTCTACTGGGGCACCATGTTGATGGAGATAGTGACTTTTGGCACCACCAGAATCCAGAGGTGAGAAGAAACTTTAGGGAGCATTCAGTGGCAGACTTATATTAATGGCTAGCAAATGTAATACTGTTTGTGAGCACTGGAGTTTAAAATGGTATTTACATGGTTTAAACTGATGTCTAAGCCTGGGCAGACCAAAACCACAGTTGGTGTAATGTTCCCTGGGCCTTGCTTTTGACAATCTCTTCTTCAGTTTAACCACCAAAAGCCAGACTGTGGTTGCTGGAGATGGTCATATGCCCTATTCACCAAAGCTGACTTCACCCTGGACATCACACCCTCCTGTGTCACCTTTTCCCCACCTCAGTGCTGCAGGGCAGCCCAGCAGACAGAACTATCCATCACCCAGCCTGACAGTGACAACCGACTGTCTGCCAGCTTCTTCCCACCTCAGCATTACTGAAGTGTCAGGCAGTAGATGGACACAGCTGTCAAAATTCCCTGAAAACCTCTCTTACTTGGCAAGCATGCTTCTTGCCCTCGAGCCCGCATGGCTATAGATGCTGGCTCACCGTGCTGCTGTTCCCCAGGGAGACTACAGGCAAGAGGAAACAGAAGGGCTTCCAAAGAGCCCAGCAGCTGCACTGTCAACCTGCTGAAAAGCCATCTCCCTTCAACAATGGAGTAAGACATCAGCGCTACTGTATAGACATCACAGGCTTACCCTCGCTGAGCAGCATGTTTGTGTATCTTGTGGCTGACACGTACAGGACCTTACCCATCCATCAATATCATCACTTTGAAAAGAAGTGGGGGGGGGGGGGAGTGGCAGAGATGTTCCAAATGGTTTCACAGTAAACGGAGGCAGCAGACTCATTTGGCACAGCATGCTGGAGGTTCATGTGCTGGGCAGCAGCTCTCCCCACGGGTGGGCAGGATGAGGTGCCTTTGGAACACGGTGCCTTTGATTCAAATTGGCAATTCTGAATCTCTTGCTGTCCTGAGGCAGCTTGGTGAATTGTGACTGTGACAGCACAAGCGCAGGAGTCTGTCATTCCACTTCCAGCCTGTTCTGATGTTGACACAAGCCTTGCCAAAAGTAGTTCTCCCAGTAACACTTACAGTAAAATACCCTCTTGTCCTGGAACCTTTGCATTAATTAAATAAAAATAGATCAAGCAAAATCAAAGAGTTTTCTTTTGTTGATTAAACACAATTTAAGTGGCAAATATCCTCTGTCTGTTTACAGAAAACATTGGCTTCTGGCTCATGCCACACTAACTGACCCCAACCGCAACCACAGGCTGTACCGGAGCCCTTGAAACCAGACTGAATTCTCCCCGGAGCATCACTGCCCCACATCACCACATCCCCTCCCTTACCTGCCCTCCTCGAGGCAGAGTTGAGGCAGGTTCAGCTGCAAAGTTGGGTCCGACTGGAAATGTAAAATGAGTATCTAATAAAAGGGCAGTTTACCAGAGCGGTTCCAAACAGCTGAAAGCAGATTTGTAGCAGCACATTGATTAGTTGCTGGAGACTTGCAGAATTATTTCTGATGGGCCCTGGCCGGATGAGCTCTATTTGACAATATTATTCCTGCAGAGTTTTTCACCAATTTCTGTTTATTATTCCCATTTCCTCTCCAAGAAAATCTATGAGTATCAGGAATTTGAGGCCTGTGGTGCTGGCCCATCTGAAGTCAGATCAGCATTGGGACAATCAACATTTGGGGAATTATGAAGGAAATTCAGACTTAAGGAAGGCAAAGAAGATAGGCAGGCAGAGAGAAGTGAGAGAGGGATTGAATTTTGCTTGTGGAGTCCAAGATCCGTGAAAACAAAGATAAACTAAAAACAGAGGATAACTAGAGCTGTCAGCAAAACGGAAGGTATGAATATCAGTGCAGACCCTGTAGAGCCCTCAAGTGAGTTTCTCTGTGAGTGGCATTACTGGAGTGGAAACAGCAGGCACTGCTAATAGTTCACTGTGTTGTTTGCAAAGATTAGAGCATATTGTTGGAAAAGAGAGGCTTTCAGAAGTCAGAAGAATGATAAGGGAAAGGGAAAGACCACTGAACCTCTAGAGTGAGGACTGAAAGAGCAGAAGAAAATGCAGGTCAGCCCTCAGAGAGATGTGAGTTCCTCAGTGAATGTGAGTGCTTCTTTCCAGTCTACACGGCTCTCAGAAGTTTGCTACTTTGAACTGTTCAGACCGTGGACCTGGATGAAGCTTCATAAAGCTCATCTGGTGCAAACCAACTGAATCCAGCCCCAGACTAAATCAAAATTCTTACAGGTACTTCAATCCTCCGGGAGCTAATGAATCATCAGATACAAAATAGGACAAATTTTAAATAAGTTTTCAGACTTTATCAACACTTAGAGCAGCACCTAAAACCACTTTGAAACATAAATACCCTGCCCATCTCAAGGAGATTAGATATGTCAGATGGTGCTGGCACACAGCCGAAGGTGGTGTTTGGAAATCTGGAGGTACTGGGTAAAGTAAGGCATGGGAATGCAAAACCTCAGGTTCTGTTGGACGGCCTTTGCTAATGTTATCACGTGCATCTTGAAGGGTTAGGGCAAAAGTGTTCATACATTTAAAGCTAAAGACCATATTTTTCAAGCTCTTATGGCTGCTCTTCAGGCTTGATGTGCAGACACCTGAACTTCCTGTAAGTGGAGACAGGCAGGACCGTGTGCTGGGTTAAATCGCAAGGCAGGACTGGCTGTCTGGTGCACCAGGCTTTGTGGTGGGTTTGGGCTTCAACTCTGCGTTGCAGCTGGGCAAGTACCTTCAAGCAGTGTCCTTTGAGCATCACGGCTCCTGCTGTGCGGTACCATTGCGTTTCCCTGCCTGACTCAGCTGCTCAGCAGATCATAGTTCGGCTGCCTCTGACATGGGGGGTGGCAGAGCAGGAAAAAGAGTATAATGCAGCTCTGTGAATTGATGAGACGGTGGTATCTCTGGGGAGAGTGATGGTCTCCAGATGTCATAGACAGCTTTGAAAATCTGAACCTCCGTGACGCTACAATTCAGATTACAAAAGAATTTTTCATTCAAGTTCCCTTCTTCACCCCTCACTCTCCCCCTGAAATCTTGGACCGAGCTGTACAGAACAGATTGTGATTTTGTGTTTGGATGCCTAATGTAACGGATGGGATCTTTAGCTCCCAGTGGTGTTGCTGGGGAAAAGACATAATTATAGTAAGTAACCTGCACTTTCTAATATGATGGCTTTGATTTTGGATTGTAGTTAACTTGTTCTTTGTCTTTCTCATTAATACCCTCAACATTTCAGATCAATCATCTATCACTCAGCTGCTGTGTAAAACTTGGATAAGAAAGAAAAAAACCCCTCAAAGTTAGCACAAAATTTTCATAGTGAACTTCTTTGACCTTTGAAAAAGAGATTCATAACGTCTCTAAAAAATATTTTCCATTTTTACTCAGCTCACTTCCTGGTTATGCCTGGGAACAAGAAGCAGGAAGCACTATAAATCTTGTGAAAAAAAGCCTGTTCTGGCACGTTTCCTAGTCCAGCTTTGCTGATCATTGAATTTTGGATCATTTGAATAAACTTCATGTCAGTAGTCAAGCTCATGTGCTTCTCCAAGCCATTTGCAGACTCCAAATCCCATGAAGCCAACTCATTGCTCAGCCTAGGCAGCCTGAACTCTGCCCTTTCCTGCCCAGCTTTCTTTCAAATATAAAGCACAGTCTTAGGGTTGTTTTGTTTCTTTGGATCAACTTGGTGCTAATGTGACTTTCAGTTTTACAGCCAAGTATAACAGAAGTAGGCGTCGTGCAACCTTCCTTCACACTGCTTTGCTAATACATCCTAATCCTGTCTGGTGATACCTTGTGCTGTTCAGAGTCAAATTAATCCTGAGAGGGGTTTATCAGTTATGCTAAAAATGCCATAAAACTGCTGCATAGCTTTCCTAGGCTTAGCTTGGAGTTAACGAGTTGTTCGCTGTGCAACAGCAAAAAGCAGCTTTGAACCCCACCAAGGGAGATGGGTCATGAAAAATGACTTGGGACTGGATTTTCAGATTCATTCCCTTCCCTTCTTGTTGAACGGTGGCACAAGGCTCTGAGAAGCACAGACAGGTACAGTAGCATGGCAGTCAACCCGAGAGGACGTTGCTGAGGGCTGTGCGTACAGGTACGTGTACAGTCACTGTCCCCGGATGCCTGCTCTGTACTGGTAAGGTGGTAGCATTCTCTCAGGCATGAGGTCTGTTGTAGTCCAGGAGAAATACGGCATTTGATGAGGGCAGTACGGCACTTGCTGACAGAGGGGTCTGCTGCCTGTCACACCTTGACTTGTTGAGCGCTAGCACAGCCCAGGGGATCACAAAGCTGTCATTACAAAGCATTAGCATGAGAAAAGGAGCACTCCTCATGTTTTGGCATGTCACACCCAAGTGACAGGGAGCACAAATACAGTCAGGCACACAGAACAGTGCAAGTCAACGTCGGCTTTGACAATGTTGGGCACCAAGGCTGTCACTCCTTTGACACAGCCCCTCCTTCCCTCTACCCACGCTGCCATTCGCAACAGCAGCTCGCCCACTGCTTTTCTTCCTGCACAATGTGTCAATAATTACTTGTCAGGCCTCTGCTTATAGACCTGGGATGGTGAATAAACGCTTATTATGCCTGAAAAATGTTGCAAGCTTTACCATAAATCTTGCGTTACAACTGCGCACAATGGGGGCCATTGACACGGAGGCAAGCGCTCGCATTAACATGTAAAGTCACGCTGCCGAGAATGGGGTTTGACAAACTAACTTTTAGCAAAGGAGTTTGTTGACCTTTTCTTTGCCTTCCTGGCAACTGGACCGGGCTTGTGTATATCAAAAATGCAGGCAAATGGGTTGTGAGAAGGGATACTAAATGTCTTCCTGCTAGGGCTGCTGGAGTGAGGATGCTCTACACCTGAGAGCACTTCAGAAATGGTGTTACTGGGTATCATCCTGCAAATATACAGGAGCCAAACAAGAGTTCAAAAGCTAAAGTTGGCTATATTCGAGTTCAGCAGCATCTCAACTTCTGCCTGTGCCTGTTTACGCAGTAGAGGCCCAAGCTGAACAACATTTTGGACTGGAAGTTACTCACAGTTTGCCCCTGCACATTGCATTTCTTCAGCTGCTTGACCTCTTTGGGTTTCAGATTGCTTCTTGCAGTGGATGGGAGGTTTGAGTTTGGTGTACTGGAAAAAACTGTACAGAAGGTATTCATGTCAAAGGTGCAGGTGTCATAAACTGAGCTCAGAATAAGAATGGGTAAGAGAAACTACAGAAGTAATAATTAGGGCTTGATTTAAATATCCAACTGAAGACTCATAACTGACTTTTTCAAAGCACACAGGGCTACCTTCTCTGTGCCATTAGGAGGGACAGGCAAACCTCTCTGGAGCATATTCTACATGTAGGGAATCTGCACTACTCCCTGTACCATTCCATAGGTTTCCATTGCTTTATTATTCCCCCCCACGACTCCTGATTTCTGATGGTTTTCTGGTTTCTGATGGTTTTCTTTATCCATTTCATCTCTGAAATGTTCTAGTTTAGTTTATGCCTATGCATTCCTGCATCACGTGATTGAATTTATCCCATATTTAATTAACCCTTTCATGTTTTCAACATTCTTCCCCCCAGAGCTTTTTTCTATCTCTAAACATCTCTGTCTACTTACTTGTTTATTTTGGTAATGAAAGTTCAACTTCTTTTTTATTACCCCATTTTCATAAGCTTTCAGTCCTAGATATCCTATCTGGATCTAGTGATGCAGAATTTGTTTTTTTCAAATGCTAGAAAATAATATTTTTAAGGAAATGATGTCAAGCCACAATGTTATTAAGAAAATAGGAACACATTTATTTTGGCTATAGCCTTTATAGAAGACAACTACTTTTAAGAAAACAAGCTTTTGTTTTGCTTTTCATAAAACTTGAAATGTGGAACGTATTTGACCTAAACATCAAGCAATGCAAGAACTCTTTGGCAAGTACATTTTACACTGTATATGTAAACTAGTGATTTACATGCATGTTGTGGTACATAGATGAATGCATGAAACCTGATGTACCAACCTCAGTCAGAATTGCATGAAAGTTTATATGCACGTACGTATCTATAGGGCATTCCGTTTGCCTTGGAAAGTCAGTCTGATGTTAACATAATCTCTGGAAGAAACACGTGGCCTGGATTCATCCCACCTGTTTTGAGGTCTGGTCCCACACTGGTTTAAACCAGTTGCTTCGGGGAGCCAAGCCAATGGCAAACTGCAGGCTGTTCTTGGTATGATTAATTTTATTTCGGTTTAGCTCCCTGAATTGGTTTGCTGCAAATTCAGAAGGGAAGGGTCATAAATGCGGGGAGGGGGGGCAGGGGAGGGAGGGAAGTGAGAGAGTTTTAGCTTTTGCAGAATCACACCTTTAGGCACTAAATAATTCACCTGAATTCAAAGGCTAATCATCCTTGTCCTTATCCTTGATTGATGAGAAGCTCAGCGTGAGCCAGCTGTGGGCTCCCGCGGCTCAGAAGGCCAACCATGCCCTAGGATGCGTCAAGAGGAGTGTGGCCAACAGATCAAGGGAGGTGATTCTCCCCATTCACTCTGCTCTTGTGAGACCCCACCTCAAACACTGCATCCAGTTCTGGTGTCCCCACCATAAGAGGGACATAGATCTGTTGGAATGAGTCCGGAGGAGGCCACAAAGATGTGGGCTCCAGGGGCTGGAGCACCTCTGCTACAAGGATAGGCTGAGGGAGATGGGATTGTTCAGCCTGCAGAAGAGAAGACTCTGGGGGGACCTTATAACTGCTTTCCAGTACCTGAAGGGATCCCACAGGAAGGTTGGAGAGGGATCTTCACAAGAGTGTCCAGCGATAGGACGAGGGGAAATGGTTTTAGATTGAATCTTAGGAAAAAGTTCTTCAGTATGAGGGTGGTGAGACTCTGGAATAGATTGCTTAGAGGGGTTGTGGATGCCCCCTCCCTGGAGGTGTTCAAGGCCAGGTTGGATGAAGCCTTGAGCAACCTGGTCTAGTTGAGAGGCATCCCTGCCCATGCTGGGGCGGTTGGATTAGATGATCTCTAAGGTCCCTTCCAGCCTAAGCCATTCTGTGATTGATTCTATGGTTCTATCCTTCTACAGACAGCAAAGGCAAAAAAGTCACCATCAGAAGGCTTCTCAGATCCCATGGCAGGGGGTTGGAACTAGATGATTTTTAAGGTCCCATCCAGCCCAAACCATTCTAGGACAGAGATCTCTCTACTGTCAGTCCTTCATTCTGGTGGTATTTGACACAATTTTCATTTCAAAATTTTCATCACTGTTGCCTTAAACAGACCGTGTCAGCTTTGTTTTAAGTTACAGATGATCTCAGATCTCTGTTTGGGATAAATGCATCGATTGCAGATGTTTTGTCACTGTAAATGACATTACTGGCTCGCCCTGTTGCTGCTTAGCAATCAACTACAAAACTTGCTGTCTCTTGCTTGTGAGAAGGAGGAGTTGTTTGCTTTCGACTTTCCTGCTTCCTTTGTCTTGTGAGAACCTCTCAAAGTCTCAAGAGTATGTCCTGAGGCCATGCTGAGCTGACCTCAATTCTACCTAGAGCTCTGAACCTATTATTTTTTAGGGGCTAGGTTTCTTTTACAGCCTGGGGGTAAAAGCACACAGAGAGGTGTAGCAGGACCGGTATGTAGCCTTGATGCAATGACTTCTGTTCATTCTGTTTGTACAGGAAAGTACTTGAGACACAGCTCCTGGGATTTCTTCTTCCATACCTTTTGGTGCCATCCTCTTCCAGGAAACGGTCTAAAAACCTGAATTCCCAAATTAATAAATCAGGCTTTTTCTTTCTGAGTTCTTACAGAAACTTAGAAAGGTAAAGGCTGTAATAGGAACTTGTATCATAGAGAAGCTGACTGTGTTTGAGAGCCCCTTTTTGCTTTAGATAGACTTAGAAAGTATAATCTAGTTGCTAGAAGGAAAGTCTAAAACACTTAGAATACTGTGTATTTTAATGAATACTCAGTATTACAATGTTTATGGCTTTTTTTCTTTAATCCGGTGCACAGGAGTAGTCTTCAAAGCAGTGGACGAGGAATAAAAGCTAATAAATCTAGTTGTGCTACTTCATAACCTTGTTTATAGAGCATTATGCTAAATAAAGCATATCTCTGTTCTGTGAATCCGCACAAGCGATAGGGCTCTCACCCTCTCTCTCCATCTGTAAATGTTTCTAACTGCTTATCTGTGGTCCAGTAAACCTCATTGTTCTTTCTGTCCCCTCTGTGCCCAGTTTCAGAATTTATGCAAAACCATGGAAATCTTAATAGCTGAATTCTTTATTAATAGACAGATAAATATTGCATCCTTCCCCTCCATCAGAGAAGGAGCTCTGGAGTGGGGCACTGAAGCAGTTTGAGTTTTGTTTTCAACATTAAGGACAAGGAGGGAACAGGGTTTGATTTAACTGTAATTGCAGGAGGAACTTTGAGAGGCAGAACTTAATGAGGAGCATTGGCATTTGGCCTGGAAGATAAAACTAAGCCCATCTCTTAAATAAATAAATAGTCACAGGTTTTTCTCAAAAACAAGTGGGCAGGAATTTAGTCTCACATGCAAGTTTCCAGCTGAATGGCCTCCAGTGCTTGGGCTCTGCAAATGCTCTATCCCTACCAGAGGTATCAAGATGTTGACAATTTAAACTGGGAGACTTTCATTCTCTACCTTTTTTTTTTTCCATGTGTCTACTTCCAAAGTTAATCTGGTACCATTAGGGAAATTAGAAGAAACAAAGAACTAGTCACTTTAGGTCTTTTTATTAACTTCCTTTTTTTTTCTTTTCTACTCCAGTTTCTGACTTTGGAGTTGATTGCAGGTTTGTTTCAGGGCTGTGTTCTGTAACAGAAAACCTATGCTTAGAGTTCTACAAGCAGAGCCTGTGCTGCAGCACTGACTCAAGCTGCTAACAGAGATGTGATGGGCAGAGATGGGCTGGTTTGTGATTTTTGGCCAACGGAGCGATTCCAACGAGAGTCGCTACTGTAAGAGCAGTTGTACTGACAAAAGTTCCAGATTGTAATTTTGTCACTGCTTATATGACATGACCTTTTCCACCCAAAATAAACATAGTACAAAAAGCGGAATAGTTGCCTAATAGCCACTGTCTCCTAAACAGACTCCTGAGAGTTTCATGTGAATCTGTGGGTGGAAAACAGGCATGAGCCTAGTGCTGGTAAGTCTCTGTGTATAGTGGTGTGCTTTGTTTGTGGTCCCTTTTAAAAGTCTTTTGAAACCGTTATACTTCTGAATTGAATCTTGGCGTTCTCTTCACATACAAGTCACTTGAGGTCCCCTGGTTTCTAGTTTGTCACTGTCTCTGGGGAAACCTGGGGGCTTATCATTCTTTGCTTAACCTTAAAGCTGAACAAACGAGGGACAGCAGAAGGGCAAATCTGTCTCTGGAGATAAGGTCTATGTGCAGCTCCTCAGAAGAATGCTCTGCTGGTATTGCTGTTCAAGATCTGCTTTTAAAATAGAACTTTAAACATTTAGTCATTCCCCTTGGCCTGGATTCAGTTTTTTAAATCTCTGAAAAGTACAGTTTTAAAGAATTGTATCATTTTTGTCTTAAAAATGACAACTACTGCAGTCAAGGTTTCCACATTCAAACCGTTAAGAAATGCTTTTTTTCCTTGATCATCTCAGCATAGCTTTAAAATGTTACCTTGCTGTTAGACCTGACCTTCCAGATCTGAGGCTAATATTCCTTGATGGAAGACACTGAAATGGAGCAAAATAAAGCTTATTGATAGAATCCCAGTAACAAATTTTATCTATGGAAAGACATTTCATTTGTGAAATACTGAAGTGAAATGCTTCATTAGGATACCAAATGGTGTGGAAGCAGTTTTCCTTTAAAACCTGTTAGCAGCTGTTAAGGGCTCCTAGGCATTAAAGACCCAAGGAGGTACTTTGATTGAGGATGGTGATCTGAGGGTAGCTGGATTATCTAGTGGTTGCCACGCAGTCTGATTCCATTCACTCCAGAATTTTGATTTGCAGTGATTTGTTCATCTCTTCTGCTCCCCCAACCTCGTGATAACAGGTTGCCCATTTTAAAACTTCAGATCCATGTCTAGCATGGAGTTGATATGTACCACCAGGATGAGGGATTCATTTGAGATGCTTTTGAAGGTGCCTGTGGACAGTGGTAATCCCATGACATAGTGTGCAAGTTTCTGTCTATAAACTCAGGAATATGCTTTGGGATGTGAGGGTCAGGTGTCCATAGTACACACCAACGGAGTCTGGACTTGGCCTTGCATGCGCCCGGCAGCTGCTCAGGGTTTACTGCAAGAATTAAACCACGTGATTGATATAGTGCAAAATGTAGAGGGGAAAAACCCCCTCTGCTTATTTGTCATCAGCATTGCTGTGAGTCAGCAGCACATGACTGTGTCCTTCAAGGTTACATCTGCAGGAGAAGACAACAAGTAGAACAGCCTGTTGGGCTGAGGCGAGAGCGTGCTTTCAGCAAATTCCCTGCCCTTATCTCGGGTTGTTTATGGCTCCTCTGGGAGGATTATGACCTTCTATCTCCTTGCCACAGAGGGTGGATTTTGTTTTGAAAACATCTTTTTCTAGAGAAGCATTATATAGCCAGTTGGATTCAATTTTATAAACCTTACTTCTCAAAATGTAGTACCAGCAGATTTTTGGGTTTTTTTACTTAAAACGGTGACAAATCCAATAACTATGGAGTGTGTTAACCTTTCTGCTGCTGCAATTTTATGTATTTTTTTGTTTGTTTTCTGAATTTATTTGTCTGAATCAGATCTAACCACTGAGAAGCTGAAAACCTCAAGTTTAAGTGCAGACTACTATAAACTGCTCTTTTCTAGGCTCTTGTACTGACATACCATTTCTCCAGGGCAAATGTATGTGTGGTTACTCCAGATTATAGCTCTGTCCTCCTAACTATTGAGGGCAAAATATATACTTTTAACTGGTTTGGGCATACCAAACCCAATGCCTGTGATTTCTATTAGGACTGGAAGCTAAATTCTTTTTTTTGGGGAAAGGTATCCACCATTGCTTTTGGTCTGCAAACTAATCTTTCCAACAGAATGGTTTTATCTCAGAGAAGACTGAGAGAGGATCTTATTAATGTTTACAAATATCTGAAGGTTGGGTGTCAAGTAGAAGGGGCCAGTCTGTTTTCAGTTGTGCCCTGAGATAGGACGAGGGGCAATGGTCAGAAGCTGAAACACAGGAAGTTCCACCTCAGCATGAAGAAAGATTTCTTCACTGTGAGAGTGACAGAGACTGGCCCAGGTTTCCCAGAGAGGCTGTGGAGTCTCCTTCTCTGGAGACTTCCAAGACCCACCTGGATCTGTTCCTGTGTGGCCTGCCCTGGGCAATCCTGCTCTGGCAGGAGGCTTGGACTCCATCTTCAGAGGTCCCTTCCAAGCCCTACCATTCTATGATTCTCTTCCCATGCTGAGCTTTCAACATCTCTCTTTCAAGAATGGTCCTTAAATGTTATTACTGCTTCTTAGGCATTATAGTACTAAAACGGGACACAGAAGCATCTCACTAGAACTCCTTCCCTACCCCTTCCCCCCCTTCCTCTTTTCCTTTTCCTTTTCCTTTTCCTTTTCCTTTTCCTTTTCCTTTT
>JANVCC010000146.1:4446911-4469630 GCA_025345505.1 Todiramphus chloris collaris | reverse complement strand
CTTTTCCTTTTCCTTTTCCTTTTCCTTTTCCTTTTCCTTTTCCTTTTCCTTCCTTCCTCTAGCCTTCTGAGCCGTCTGACATCTGAAATGCAACTTCTGTCAGAAATGCAACTTCCATCGTTTGCTTTGACAATTGGTCTGCACATTGCACTGTTGTCTAAAGGCAGGTGATTATTTTCACCTTATATTCCTTGGCCTTTCAGTTTATAATCATTTGGTGATGCGGGCTTGAATTTTTTTCTCACTGAGAAAGGTCTTCAGCCCATGTTTCCTAACTCACAGGTGAGTGCTTCTGCCTCTATAGACAACAACACAAAAATATGCGGTTGCTGTTATTGAATTTCCTCCCCACGCCACATTTTTCATTGAACAGGGCTGTAGCTGCTTGGCATTAAGTACAGTGCTCTTGGTACCTCTTTAAGAATGCTCAGGGAACAATTGCTGTATCGGGCTTCTGGTGCTTTGTGATGGAGGCACCTAGAGCAGGTCCTGGGCTACCCTGGTAAGATCAGCAAGGTGCAAAATATAAGTGCATAGATGTAAATTACTCTTTCAGCTAAATGCCTAAATTCTACTGTGAGGGAAATAAATAGTGTCTCTCCAATGTTTCATTTTTTCTTGGATAAGCAGATCAGCAGGGTGAGAGAAAAAAAATCTATGTGATAGGTCCTAATCTTAGTGAGGCTTTGATAGTGTAACTGGGAGAAATGCAGTCAAGACTTTAAAATAGATACATGCTTAGTGGAAGAGGGATGTGGATGGACACTAAATAAATGATTAAAAAAGGTGTGATGTCAGGCTTGGAGGGCATATCAAAGGAGCAGTTGTGTAGCTGACTATTCTTGGTTCACATATGGATAACAATGTTATTGGTATCTTGGATTATGTATTTAAAAGATGAAGTACGAGATTTGCAAAGAAGAGTGAGCTGAGAAGGGCTGCAGATGTCCTGCAGTGTGATGCTGGAACTCAAAACTTTCTGATAAATAGAAGAAACACTTCAAACTAAACCACTGAAATTCAGTAAAGCCAAATGCAAAGTGTCAATGCTGGGAGAAGAGAAATTCATCATTACCTGGCAAGTCAGTGGAAGTGCAGAAAAGGATGTGGAATTTTTAAAAGTTTTCTGATTGAAGATGAGTCAACTATGGTATGTGGTTGTAAAAAAGACATCTTATTCTGGTATGTATTTACAAGACTACCATATGTGGAGCTTAGGAGGTGGTTACTTTTGCTGTCTGTAAGAAGTTCTCAGAAAGAAAACACTGACATTTTTCTCAGTGTCAGATGGAATAAGTAAGAAAAGTAATTGGATTCAATTACTGCAAAGCTGCAAGTTGATTTATATAAGATATTAGGAAAAAATAAATGATGAAAGGTATGAAGCCCTGAAAGATGTATCCAAGGAGGCTTAGAATTTCCTTTACTGTACATTTTTAGCAACAAATTAGATTGAAATCAATCGGGAGCAGTCTTGAAATATTTATCCTAATGTTGTGCAAGGGGAAGAACTTGCTGACCTTTTGAGTCTTCCTTTTCTATGATAATCTGTCTCAGAAATCAATTCCCGCTATTTTGCCTACAAGAAATTCAACTTGTAAAATTCTCATGTGCGTAAATCTGGTTTTGTGACTGCTTTCCACTTTGTTTTTTTTTCTCTTACATGTTTTGTTTGACTTTGCCTCACACTTGTGGGTGTGTGTTGGTTTTCGGACATGCATAGAGCTGGATGGAACATGATGTTTTCCGTATTGAAAATATTGAGATTTCTATAACATTTTTATCTACTTACGAAGAATTTTTTTTTTTTTTCCTTAAGCAAACTCCATAAAATTTAGGAAAGGTCACCATAAAATATTAATTTTGACATGTCTGGCATTTTTGATGCATAACAGTAATAACACATGCAGAGATATTAAGTTTGACATGTTTGGCATGTTTTGATGCGTAACAGTAATAACACATGGAGAGAGAGACTCAGAATTAAGAGGCAGGAGGAAAATACTGCTGTTGTTATTAGAAGGCTAGGTTCATGTCGTTGATTCTGAACAAACACAAGAGAAGCACTGGCTAACGCAATGCTAATAAGCGCTTGGACGACAGACGTGAGTGTGAGAGTTGGGGTTTGAGCACACAGTTGGCACGGAGCAGCACAGAAAACCACTTCAGGCTGTGTTGCTCTTCGTGCCAGTGCCCGTGCTTTTGATGTGGCTGCCACATGTGCACGGCCTTGCCAGGACCGAATTAGGCAAGCATTTCATTAGAAAGAAAATTGTCAGCCACTGCTTGCTTATACATCCTTCCAAGAACGAATCCTTCCCTCCATGCCACTCCCGCTCCCAGTACGGTTGTTTGCAGGGAGGAAAGCTTTCTGGATAGAAATCTGGCTTCTTGATTGCATGAGTAACTAGAACTGGCCACATACAGAATTTGCCACCTTGATGACAGCAGCGTTGATAGCAAGACAAGGACTTCTGTTGAGTCCAGAGAAAGCTTTGGCTGCTCATTCTCTGGGATGATAGACAGATGTCTTGGTGTCTTGATTAACGTTGTCAGACTTCAGGTTAGCTATAGAGATGACAGCAGAAAGAGAAAATAAATCAGTTAATGAAGTTGTGCGAGTCATTGCTGGGTATCCATGTTAGAATAATGCTTTCTTACCCTCCTAGCAGGGTACGTGACCTCATGTGCCCACAGGAGACTATCTGTTGGATTTGTTCCATTTTGTGTAATTTTGAAATTCATGAAGTTCATTGGAAGGATTAATTATGTATAAGGCATGTGTCTGCATGTTCTTTTCATCTGTGAATGTTACCCTGCATGCAGTTATTAGGGGCCTGATTGGACTGAACGTTTTGACAAGAATTCAGTGACAAAAGGGGCCCATTAGTCTTTGAAGTCCTGGGCCAAGGAATAGGAATGCAAGTAACATCAGTAATGACCTCATTTAACTTGTGACAGGGTACAAGATAATCGTGAAAGGTCATTGTAATATAACCCAGTTGTACTCTATATGCCGCAGTGCTCATGTTTCAGTCGGTCTGTATTGCAGTTTTAATGAATGCTGAAATCCTCTGATGTTCAAATACAGGAAGGATGGACAGAACAAGACAACAACAACAACTGGAAAGATCCTTCCCTCTCTCATATACTTGAAAGTGAATTAGTAAAGAGCTGGAAACAATGGAAGACTTTTTATATACTGTGAGTTTTTAATGGAAAATATGTCAAAAGAAAAAAAAAAAAAAGGTAGTTTCCATAGAAAATGTTGTCTTTTCATCAGAGCTACAAAGCAAAAAGATTTCTCTTTTTATTCAAAACTGAAAAGGGAAAAACAGTCTATTCAAAATTGCCAGGGAAAACAAAATATAGTCTGCATTGATAGAACATTTCCGTGAACCTCTAATGTGATTATGCAAAAATATCGTAAACCAGACAATTCTCCTGGTATTTTTGCCCTGGTGGGAGATGAGAATTACTGGAAATTTTTTTTGAAAAAAACTGCACTCAGAGGAAGTAACTCTCCACGTAGTCCTCTGAGATTTGAGTATTTTACAAAGGGCTTGGGTCAAAATAAAACTTTCATGTTACTAGTGTGGATCAGCTTTTGTGTATTGACACTGTAGGCAGTTTCCATTAGATATCCATAGGCTGTGTTGCTCTCTTCTGTTTTTCTGCTTAGCTGTGTGTTTTCAGCAGTTAACTCCTATGGTTTCATCAGTTTCCTCTGGAGGCTTGTCTCAAGTTAGGGTGAATTGTCATTCATACAGACAGACTTTGGTTTCATCACATTTTTGGAATAAAGAATATTTTGCCATCAGCATGAGAAAGGATGATGTTTCCTTTGTTTAGCCCTTGTTGGCAATGTTTTGAACAGAAGCAGCCCACAAGGGCCTGACTTCCAAAACCAGTTCTAGATTGTGCCATCAGCTTATTTCCCTCCTCTACAAAATTGGCTTTGTGTTCATGCTTTAGGTAGCAAGCCATCTAACAGCATTGCCTCAATTACGTGTGGACCTGTTTACAGAGAATGGCAGATCTACATCTGTGTGGACCTGAGGTTCATCAGAATTGATGTACCTCTGCATTGTGTCTCAGAACTCAAGTAACCCTGTAAAAAGTACATGAACCCTCCCATTACGCACAAAATATATCACGTTTGAGAGACCAGAGAAGCAGGAGATCCGTGTGATGTAAGGTCTTGTTTATGCCTTATGCACAGCAGACGAAGTTATTTGGAAACCCACGAGCTTTTCTGATTTCTTCATAGTGTTTGGTATTATGTAAGTACTGATGACAGTGACCACCATGTGCTCAATGTTCTCCATTGATCCCATCAGCACTGTGTGAATTTCCACACAGTGGTGACTAAACTTTGTGGATCCTGCATTGGTTGCAGGGTAAAATACAGTACATGTTTTTCAGGCTGATTCCTCCTCCTCGTTCTTCACGATCGTCATGAAGAGTTTTTGAAGGGATATTTCTCATCCCCACTTGTAAAATGTTGAGCAATGCTACAAATTTTAATTCCACAGGTCTGCTTGAATAGCCAAACAGTTGACTCTTATTTCACAATAGCTGCATGTTTGAAAACATTCAAGTGTGTAGAAATACTGTCATACTAATTCAAATGTCCCACAGTCAAGCCTTGCAGTTGTTTTCTTGCAACACGTGTCTCTTACTGGAAGCAAAACAAGTGGGGCTAGTGGAAAACATGTGACTTTATCTGTTATTTACATCCCCTTTTCACCCTGGCCAGCCAACACAGTTTGAGCACAGAAGTCACTGGAGAACAGCAGCCTATAAATATTCAGAGAAATCCAGGCAGGGCAAAATCATTGCAAAAACCTTTGACTAACAGTTCGCAGACCCCAAGAGTTCGGACTAACCACTGCTGGCCAGGGACACAGGCTGAATTCAAACAAAGACCGATTGTAATTTTGTGGTTGAACATGAATGTTTTGCACAACACTGATTGAGGCCGCTTTGAAAATGGGGCCAGGGTTGTAAAATAACCTATTTACTGCAGTGTGCATCGTATTTGAAAACACAATGAAGCCTTGTAGATTCTAACTGGTCTTGGTAGAGACCTCACAGCTGAAAAAAGCTCTTCTGGCTCTGAGGAGCCTTGTGGGACCTTGCTTATTTTATTTGTTGCCTTTGATTAGGTGAGGTAAAGTGAATTAAATACATAGCAAGGAATTGGGTGTTTTTAAGTTCTAATTCCAGTTTTCCCATTGATTTCCCATCTCTTTGACCTTTGGCAAGTCACTTAACCCTTTGGCCCTTTGATTTCTTACCCAAAGAACTGGCATAAAGCTGTTACTCAGACAGCTTTGTGTGATGACTAATGAATTAATGTTAATGAATTAATAATTGTCAAGCCTGTAGTACATGAAAAGCCTTATGTTAGTGGTAAATGATACAGGAGTCTCATGAGTCTGTACAGCATTGTCCGTGTATGACAAAGTCACCTCCCATTGATTTACTTTGGAGCCTCAGTTGAACCCAAGCTTGAGCTTGGGGATTGAACTTGTGACCCAAGGCACCAGCAGTGTGATGACCTTCTGCCCGAGGCACCACAATACCAGGAGCTGGGGTCTTAAAAGTAGGTAGGTGTTGAAAGATGCAGACTGGCTCTTTCTGAGCTTTGCACAAGGACCTAAGTGCCTGAAGTTCATCGATCTTTGTGGAGCTCCCTCGGAGCCCGTCTATTAGCAGCACGGTCAGACAGGCAACTGCACCTGGAACGAGATGAAACCATTGTTTTTCTGTGTGGTGCAATCTGAGGAGACTTGGCACCCCTAGGATTGTCTCCAGTCTATCTAAGCAAGTGAGGGGAGCAAAGATTGGTCCTTGCTTTTCATGGCAGGAAGGTGTAACCTGCCTGCCCAGGCTTCCTCCACTGCAGTAAGGAGTAAGTGGGTTTGCTTGACAATCTGAAGTTGTTGATCAATCTTTCCATTACACAGTTTGTTTTGTTACTTCCCATCCTTTCTGTTATGTCTTGCGCAGCAGATCTAACTACTTGCCTGCCCTGGAAATAGGAGTGGTTTGAGTTCTGAAAGAAGTGTTGTCTGCAGAGACAGAGCCTCAGCTGAGGGACTGGCCCTTCTCATCACCCTACTAAGACCTGGCTGTTTGTGGCAAGCTGGGCAACCCACAGCTTTCAGTAGTTAGTGTATAGTAGGCTCCCATGTCCCTTTTCCAGTCATTTTGAGGTTTGAGAGCGAACCTATTTAAAATCCTTGCTTTGGTTTAAAAAAAAAAAAAAAAAAGAGCAAAGCAGGTCTTGACTAAATTCCAGTAGTAAAGGCAAAAATGTGTGGTGAATAGACTGGTATTGTAGATAGTTTACTATAAGAAATCTTCTTTCAGATGTAATTTTGGCTTCTTTCTCACCTGTCTAGGGCCTAACTGCTATAAGTCTACTCTGCATGATCTGCCTCCTTATATTTCTATGTTGTCTGTGTGACTTCCACACAGAACAAGCCATGATAGAAATCTTTCATTTAATTAAAATTGATTTTAAAATTCCCTTGATCAATAATGAGTTAAAATTCATCCCAGCAGTGATGGGAACAGCAAACCTTCTGAGAAAAGCTTTCAGGCCAGTGGTTTTGGCTTTGGAGACTGGGTCTTGCCTGAAATTATCCCTTTCTTGGATCCAGGCTCTGTGGTGCTTGGCACATTATGGTTTACCCTATAGCCCAGCTTGTCAACCACCCATATGAAAAGCTGAGACATCCAGACTAAAGGTCTCTTTCTTTTTCTGCCTTTTTCAGTACAGATGCTTTAAGCATCAAATTCTCTATTGCATCTAGTGGCATCAGGTTGGTAGTTCCTACTAGGCTTCAAAATGAAATTGGTGCTTTGTGGAAAATGACCCAGTACTTCTACTTTGATTGCACACTACAGCCTATCTAAACCTTCTGAAGTGCTCACTCAGATGGCAAAATGGGGTGAATTTTTAGTAAAGTGATACTTAACAGCTGAGTTGAAAAGGTTGCAAAAGGGTCAGTTTTATTCCCCTGCAGAAGATGGACACAAAGCAAATACGTAAAATGTAATGGAACACGGTTTACGCAACCTTTCATAAATTTGAGAGATTAATAAAGATCAGCTTCAAATGACAGTAATACTCTTGCTGTTCACACTCCAGGGTGCTTCCTAATTAATTGTCTCAAGCCTGCACTGAGAGATGCTTTCCCAAAAGTGCTGTGATTGAGAGAAATTAAGAGGCTGGAGTACTCATTTGGTGCTTCTTCTCTCCTTTGGTCTCATGGTCAGAACTTTATACCTGATCAGGCAACTGGATCACCCTGCTTGACCTCCTTTGAAGACATGTTGACCTGAAATACCAAATTAACACAGAGTATCTGACAGCAGGATCGGGGATCTCATTAACTCTGGACTGGAATAAATGTAGAAGGTGCACTGGGAAATTTAAAACAGAGTGGTTTAAAGAAAAAAAAAAGTCAACCATGGAACCAATACGTAAATAACAGCAGTTTTTCATACTCAGTGAAACTATGACAAGTGTGTTGCAGAGGAATTACAGAAAATTAGTCCCAGTAGATCACTCCAGCACCAGGCAGGAAGGAAAGGAAGTGTCAGCTGGAGGAGAAAGGTCTGGCGTGAGCTCGGATCGGCTGGGTACGTGTTACCATTTTCTTCCCTAGTTAATGGAAACTGGTTTCTTGAATTGCTAATTTGTGTTTTGTGCTGAAAACATTGTGAGATGACTTGCTGCTGTTTGCTGTCTTTTGTAGAAGTATAGAAATCCAAAAGATGCCATGATGGGAAACTACATTTGGAAGCAGAGAAATAGGCACCTCCCATAATGTTCCCTAGAACGTGGAAAAGGACACACAGCGCAATAATCACACAGTTTAATTCTGTAACCTTGGAAGCATCTTAGAAAATTAGTAAACATTGTCATCCTGGGGCTTTCTGTGCCATTTAAAACAAAATTTAGACATCTTCATGTTAGTAGGAGAGGTAATAATTCTTTAATAAAAAGATTTTAAAAGCTAAGAGATTGCAGATCTTAGGCAAACAGCAATAACAAAATCCTTGAACAGGTATTTGACTTATATATGTTTCTTCAGAGTCTGCCCTTGAATGATGAGAAATACAGCGGTTACAAGGCTGTGGCACTTGTGCGGAAAGGTCTGAGGAGCACCCTGCAGTCGGTCGGTACCCAGGTCATGCGGTGCCTGGGGGCTGTGGTGGTGAGACCTGTGTCAGGGGTGAGGAAGGTGAGGCTTCCAGATGCTTGGGCACTCACTGGTGACAGCACCAGGAATAGACTAGGAGCCTCGCAGCTTCCATGCTCTCACCTCTAGGCAGCACTGCTCCAGGAGAAAAAAATTCCTTTGTCAATTGGTTTTTTTCTTTATACACCTTCATGACCATGTTTTTGTAGCACCAGTAAAGTAGCCAAAGCTCACTCATTTTACTTGATGATGAGAAACTTCTTTCAGAGCTGTGGTTGGTAATAGAATTAGATGCTTGATGCTTTTTCAATCACTTGTGTTGTGATGAGGGACTCAGTTTGTGTTTGCTGCAGCCCTTTCTGAGCATCTTGGATGCACTGCAGGAAGAGTCCACTCTTCCCCAGATGGGACTTCAGGCTGTCTTGCACTGGGGTACCCTGTAGTGCAATGTTCTGTGTTGTGAGATGACTGAAAGTCTTGCCTTCCTGTTTCACCATCCTCCCTTTTCCCCCTCTGTCTGCTCCCAAACAACTGAAAAATCTTGCAGGTAATGAGTTCTGACTTGATTTCTTTTGCTTGTCTTCCTTAACCCTGGAAGTAGGAAGAAGAGCCTCAAAAACAACCTGTAGGCTGAAACACAAATGAAACACAAATTTGCTTATATACATGAAAAATAAAACCCTCAGTAGCTGTCTGAATGTTTGTTTCTCTGAGATGGTTCCTTCTGTAGAGACAGATTCTGACTGGACAGTATAAGCACCAGTTTGTCTTTGTTATGGGAAGAAGGCTGTTGTCAGAAGGATAGGAGAGAATTTGCTCTCATTTTTATTGTTTTCTTTCCACTCTCCTGATACATTATGCCACAGCGGAGCATGAGGCTGTTAGATCCTTGCTAATAATGTAGTTCCAGTGACTGTGCAAAGAAATGTCAAAATGTTAATATAGTCATCAAGAGCTCCCACGCTGCCACAGCTATTGGAATCGATTTCACAAAGAGAGTTCTGATCACAGGAGCACTTCCTTGCTGGGAGTTTAAATAGGCTTTGTTTTCCGTGAAGGCATTTTGGAGCCTCTACCTTTCTTCCTAAAGACATAGTTGGGGGAACCAACCAATGACTGAGGTCATTTAAGGGAAACGACACAGACAAGCATAAATGCTAAATTTTCATTTTGGCCACTATGAAATTGCTAATACACAGGTATTAGAACAAAAGCTCTCATATTTCAGAGTGAAGAATGCCCAGTGCCTGGTTTTCCAAATGATGTGAAGAGCAGGACCTTGGAACAGCCTGATGCCACCTACCCCTGCCACAGTGGGAAGGTCTGCCAGGCCAGCCTTACAGGAGAGACTTGTGACAACCACTAGCACCTCCTGGGTGAGAAATTGCATCCTGTTCATTTTGTCGTAATTTTATTACCTAACATAATTTCAAGTTTCCTAAGCAAATTCATTAAAAGATATGTGTTTTGTTACAATAAAACCAATAGTATGTATCATCTTTAGCTATGGAGAAATGGTGGTTATTTCCTACATCTAATTGTATTTTGATTGGAGATGAAAATGGACAGTGCTTCCAGAAGAAAGTTTGACCCTGCACAAGAATATATTAGAGGCAATTTCAGGATTATAGTTTGTGTTTTCTGAAATAATTGTCTGTTATATGGAAAATTCCGTTTCAGAAAGTCCACAGAATTTGCTACAGGGGGAGGGATGTTCCCTTACTTTCAATCATCAAACACTTGGTTTAGGTGAAAGGCCTTTTTGTCTTTATCTTCTGGTTTCTGCCTCAGCCTTAGTGATTGTGAGCCATGTGTTTATAGCCTGTAGATCTGAAAACAGCACCAAAGTCTTAGCAAATTATTTTATTTGGTGTTTCTGGAGTGGTGTATTTGGTACGTTGGAAAATGGCTTACAAAGCTTACCTGCTTCAAAGGCAGGAAGCTTAGATGATGGTTTGAGAAAGCTGAGTAAAAGGAAAACTAGCAAAAGCTGCCATTGCTGTATCTGATTTTCCAGTGCTTCCTTTTTCCAGTGGTATTACTGGGTCCCTGGGACACACCTTGAGTTCTGTTACTCTCTGGAGGTCCCTTGTGGTTGCTTTTGTCTCTTCCTCTCAGGATCTTTTTGACCATCTGTGGCTTGTGAAGAATATGAAAGCTCTTTCCTGCGTCCAAGATCAATAGCTTTAAAAACAGAGCACAAGAAGCCACTAATCATCTTTTCCACCAAGCATGATTAATTTCTGAAGTGCTTCAGCAAGTTGCCTTTGAAGTTCTGATCTTTTTTTTTTTATTTTTAATTTTTTTTTGTAATTTTCAGCAAGTGTCCAGAACTCAGAGGCCCCACACCCACATGTGTCCTGCAATGAGCTGGGGCTGGCCATGACTTCTCCAGAGTCTATGCTGTTTGGCCGTGGGTGGGCCACAGCACTTTTTGGAAAGCTCTCCCAGATCCTGGAAGTAAGATTTCAAAAGCCAGTTGAGATGTTTCCCAAAGCACCCTGGCTTCAGTGGAAAGTGGTGCTGCTTTCCTGTCTGAATCTTGGACTAAGAAAAGAAGGAAAAGGGAGGGGGATTAAAAAAAAAAAAAAATCACAACAAAACCAAAAACCCAAACAGCCACTCCACAAACTTAAAGTGAATGTGGTTCAGTCCCTCAGATCCACTCCAACTGAATAAGAGAGTGACTGAGAGGAGCTGCATCCCCACAACCATCTCCTCTTTCTGTGAGTAAATAAGTTTTTCCAGCAGTGCTGGGTCTGGGCTAGTGGAAAAATATTTCTTTACTTTAAAAAAACAAAACAAAACTATTTTTAAAGTTCCTAAGTCATCCATCTGGTCTCTCTTCCTGCCTGTGCTGCACTCCACAGCAGCACTGAAGGCTGCTATCACTACAGCATTACTTGCAGAAGGCAAGATTACATGTAAGGTGTGTGAACTACTTCCCTGGAATTCTGAAACTACACAAATTCAACACTGTCTTTGCAAGTACCCCAAAAATGGTTGTAGTGCAGATGGATGATGGTGGCATTGGCTCACTCAGAAATCAACATGCCAGCCTATCAATGTGGGTACCTACATGAGCCTCAACACTGCTTCCAGTTGTATTTGGCCAGAAATGTCTAATACATCCTTGGCAGTCAAAGATGTGCGCTTGTATAGAGGCCATTGATGGCTGGCTTGTAACTGATTGCAGCTTGCAGGTACAGTAGCTATATGCATATGTTTCCCCCTTGGCACTGATATATTTCTAATGAGCAGACTTGGAAAATGGGTTATACTACATGTGGGTATCAAAAATGGCTATCTGTACTCCTGTAAAGCTGCCACTGAATGCTAGGTAAGGCAGACATTCATCATCTGTTGCCAGGAGATCCCTGTTTGAAAACAGGACCTTCATTTATTTGTAATATACTGGATTTGTTTATTTTTTGTTCATGTACATCTCAGTCATAACCACTTCTGGCTGCTATAGAAGCGCTGAGGCTCTGCAGGAAAGTCTGTTTTCTTAGTTTTTGCAGCATTAGTTAGGGTGGGATTGAAATGGAATGAGGAAGCTTGAGCTGGCAAGATTTCTTCCCCAAATGGATCGGTTTCTGAATTTCTGGGCATCTGTGCTCAATATGAAGCACCTGCTCCCGTAAGGTAAGTTCTGTAAAGGTTGGATGGTGGCCCAGTTGGAATGGGAGAATTCCCACATTTAGGAAACAATACCTGTTGAAGGCACAGCGGTGAGTAAAGCAGCCTCTGGCTGTGTGATCCACAGTGATAACAGGGATGGGGAGAAGGTCTCTTCAGCAGGAAAACAGAAATGTACACAAGGAATTAAAGTGTTCTCTAGTGATCACAATAAACTGCAACTGTGCTAAACAGGGGAAAGTGGTTCCCTCTGTGGTTCTGAAAGTGTGGAATGCATTTTATGTTGTCTCTTGAGGGTGACCCGCTTATAAAGCTGTTGAATGATGACAGTAGACTTCAGTGAGGCTAAAACTAAATACAGCAGTAGACATTTTCATACAAGAGAATCTTCCAGGACATGTCTGTTAGGAAATCCTGGCCTTGGTTTTAGTTAATATTGGATGCAGTTTCTCCACGTCTTGCTGGGGATGTGTGTCAAACTGAGTATAAAAATTATGCTCCATTTAATCCGTTCTCCCTTGTTTCTCTCTCATCTGACACATGTAAGGAGGCTGTTTCTGTTGTATCTTCTAAGACTGCTTTTCATCTCCCAGAATGGGATGAGATCGCTGTTCTCTGGGCAATCCATGTCCCAGGGTTGCACAGCTGATGTTTGTGCCTCTGGTGTCTCCCTCCTTGAGACCGGACGTTACGGGGGAATCGTGACCAATGTGATTGTGATCGGGAGTGTGCACATAAACTGGGGTTTTCAGGTCCTTGTGGGAATCAGGTGGGAAAAGACAGCCTTCATCAAATTATGTGATAAATATATAAATACTTACACATTTTTTCACATATATTGAATTTTCATGTGCTGGTCTCCCAGTATGAAACAAGGTATCCTGTGTGGTGTTCCCCAGTCTCTATCCAGAGTTACATGCAGCTGATTTGATACTAATTTGGCTGATATCCAAATAAGAGCTTCAAGTGGAATTCTGTCCCCAAATGGCAGTGTTGCCAAGTTAAGGCTTGGATTGTCACTGAGCCATCTTATGGATTCATTGCTTCACAAAGTGCGAGATCACAAATGAGCTGTTAGTGCAGAAACCATTTGAAACCATCAACTCCAATTGCTTTGTGCTTTCCCAGTTTCAAAACGGGCATGTGATTTTTCTGTCCTAATTTGAAAGAGCAGAAAGTATTTGCTTCTGGGGCTGTAAACTTGTATTTCATACCAAGTGTAATTCTAATTCAAAGCATTTTCACCCCCTAATACTCACCTTGAAAAGAACGGGGCCATTCATTTACCAAGTGGGGATGTTAGTCTTTAGGAAAAGGCTGCCAGTCCGTTTATTCCCCTTTCTCCTGTGTGCCATACAGCTATTCCTTAAGGTGTGTCTTG
Organism: Todiramphus chloris collaris; assembly: GCA_025345505.1. Taxonomy (NCBI): domain Eukaryota; kingdom Metazoa; phylum Chordata; class Aves; order Coraciiformes; family Alcedinidae; genus Todiramphus; species Todiramphus chloris. The sequence continues at coordinate 4,456,391 of JANVCC010000146.1, read as the reverse complement.
CACAGTAGATTTTATTGTTGGTTGTTCACTTACTGCAAAGCATTCTTACACCTGCTTGCAGCAGCTCCTGGCAAGGCACGTGGGGTACAAGTGCTTGTGCTTATGCTGGACGTTGTAGGGTATTTTAAGGGTGCAGTCTTTTCCCTGTGATGCTCCATCACTGTGCAGTTCTTTCCCTAGTACTTTTCTCCTAGCCTATGTTCCTGTGCCCCAGACCACAGAATGGAGACTGGTTTGTCTCGTCAAGACTGAGAACCTAATTCACAGCTAGATACCTCCTTTCTGACTGGGTTTTACATATTATTTTGCCCGTTGTGCCAGAGCAACATAGGCATAGCTTGTAAAGTGAGATTGTGCCTAACCAGACTGTCCGTGATGAAAGGTGGAGGTGGCAGAATTATTATTAGGTCTGGCATTGGCTGCTTGGATGGTTTTTGTTTAATATAATGAATAATTTAAAGTTGTGCCCCCCCCCCCCCGGCTGCTTTCCTCACCCATAACAGGTTTTACTTTCCTGGTTTTGGGGGTGCTTATGGATGAAGTTGTAGTCTCAGTGAAGTTAGTAAGAATAGAGTTTCATCACACCCACAGAAATGATGGTTGGTGGGGCACTGCTTCTGCACAAACGTTTCACTGAATCTGTAGCCATAGTACTGAGCTGCTTTTTCTCCCTGAATGGTGTTAAAATGGTTGGCAGGGAGGGATTTCAGGCTCTTCAAATCTCACCCCACCCCCCTCCCAGTAAAATTAATGTTGCTATTGAACATTTTTGGATGGAAAAATAATGCTAAAAAAAAATCTCTTTGAAAAACTCTGAATGTAAAAACTGTAAGAGGTTTTCTCTACGCTTGTTTAGTGTCTTTATCCTGTGCCTGGGACTGCTAGTTTGGATGCATGTGTGAAATGGTGGGGGCTTCCCAATCTATTTCCTTCTTGTGGAGAAAGCAGCTTTGTAAAAAGAAGAGATAAAGAGGAGGCTACGATGCCGTGAGGGATAGATGTTGGAATGCTAATACTGCCATTTGTACAGGTCTGGGTTTTTATTCGGGGTGAACTTCAGTGCGTTGTGCACGTGCTTCTGTAAGGCAGCGTCTGCCTTGGCACCAGAGCTCCCAGACACTCACGAAACTTAGAGAGCACAGGAAGATCCATTTCTTTCTCTTCCCCTCCTTCCCCCCTTCTTTTGAAAGCTGGAGGTGTTGACTGGTGGCTCACTGTAGCACTTAGTATGTTACCAACCCATTCACACCTCTACTTGTCTACTGTCCCCACCTACTCTCACACTTCTCTGGCTGTAATGATGTGTTGCAGAAATAAATTGTGTTGCACAATGAACGTGTAGAAAGAACAAGGGGGTATTTAAAAGCTGAGAAAAAGGAGAACTAGTGTGGAAAGAGAATGAGGGAAGTGCTTTTGGCACGTTGAACTGGTTGCTTATAATAATTCAGGCTAATGACTGCCGCGCCGGAGTGATTATTACAGTCGTTTGAACGCTGGAACTTGCATTTAACAGGAAGGGATTCAAAAACCTGCAGCTTGAGAGTTTGGGAGATCACTGTTGTTTCTCTGCTTTGCTCTAGGATCTGTATGAAAAGGAAATGTGCTTTGGTTTTTTTTGTTTGTTTGTTTGTTTGTTTTGTATTGGGCTTGGTGTCTTCCCCAACTCAGGTCTGTACCCAAAGAAGGTTTTGGGCAGGTGCTGCTGAAATGTGGATCCTTAAAAATCCCACTGAGCATCTTGGAGATCTTACTTGATTTTCTTTGATGTGAGGGAAGAGATTTTCTGAGAGAGAGAAACAAGTTGAAATAAACATTTGGCATTTCAACCATACAGTCATAACGCTTGCCTTTATTTCCACATCTCTTTGGTAAGATTGTGTCTCTTGATCACACTGAACAAGCTGAGGCTGCTCTTTGCATTCACAGTGTGACTGGAGACCAGGCAACTCTCGCGTTCCACCTGCAAACCTCCTTTGCGTGCTCCTCAGAAGCTGGTTCTGCGAGAGATGGCGCAAAACTTTACTATTTTCTTTCCAGTTTTGTTAAATTTCAGTGAGCTCACAATTTGAAATGATGGCTTGCCCTTACAGAGCTGGTTGTACTTGACAAGTTTATGGCAGTGCTTCATTAATTACAAGCAGTCCTTCCCAGCACAACCTCTGTTAGGTAGAATATTTGTTCAGCACGCATAATTATCTCTCTGTCGTTCTCTCTTTTGTATCGATTCATGTGGAAAATATGATTAAAACATGAACATCTACAAATGATTCAGAATAACAAGAGAGGAAAGGCCATTGTTTTTCTTGCACCGACTATACTAGATTACTATAATTACAGCTGAATGGTTATACATTTCTCTGTGTCCCCCACCAGACCGTAGGCTTGTTCGCAGCCTTGACGTACCATTTCAAAGTAGAGATGTTTAAAAGCAATACTCTCTTAAGGATGTTTCTTTGACCCATTAAGAACCTTTACCTTGGCACTTGCACATGTAATCTCTGGCATAAGGTCATGCGAAGCGGGGGTAGGGATAGGAAAAGAAACACCGACCCTTCAGACATCTGTTGTGGTGTTTCAGCCAAGAACAGGAGGGAAGGCTGTGCCAGTTCGGCAGCCGCTCCTGCAGCTTGCAGTCGGCTTGCTTTTGATGCCAGCGTTAATAATGTGGGCTTCCCACGGAGGGGGTGGCACTGCCAGATTCCTAATTAGAATCCGCTAAAAGCAGCAAAAGGTGAAGTGGTCATTTCTTTTCACCCCCTGAGTCTCCATCTCTTCTCCCTGTAGATTTGTATTTATTTTTGGCCACTTAGCCCAATGGAGAAGAATGAGGCAGGGTCCTGTGTGCTCTTGCCTTGATCTTAAATTAAACAACAGGAAATTTTGATCTGCTGAACCCCTCAGGAAGGCCTGATTCACTGTGGTGTGTGTGGAGATGACAGAACTAATTTCACACTTCATCCATTGTACGCAGTGGGTTCACTTGTTGTTTGCTCTTGCAGCTGGTGCAGACTCCTAAGATAGGACATCATTTTCCTCTTCTGTTTTGATATGGACTACATCGGAAGAGCCTTGTTCGGAGGGCAAGATGATGTTACATACATTCCACTGGCCAGTCTTGCTTCCACTGAAGAGGCTGTAAATACTGTTTCAGAGGTATTGTTTGCTCCTGGCTAGCTTCAGACCACTTCTTGGTCAGTTCTGGATCAGTTGGCTGAGTTGGAGATCCTTGAAAAGGTTCTGGCAGCTGAGGCTGAGAAACAATTTCCTTGCAGGATTGTTGGCCTGAAGTGTTGCTAGTATGGGTATATGTGCCCATGTCCTCGGGGTCAACAAGCCTGGAAGCAGGCAGGACACAGGCACATCTTGGAGAAAGCAGAGCAGAGCAGCGTACTGTGGCCATCCCTCTGGACTACCTGGTGGAACTTCCTAGGAGCTCTATTGTGAAGAAAAGGAAGGCAAGGTTGAGGGAATGTGGAAAAAGAGTTTTTGGGATAAGGTTTTTGGGGTTTGCTTTTTTTTTTAATTTTATTTTTCTGCTCTCCCCACCTCCTTACGCTGCTTCTGTTTTCTTAAGGGGCCTTGTAGAAGTTTTTCTATGTCTGTTTCTCTCGGGTTACTTGAGGAAGGAAGGGGATGAGTTATTTGAAAAAGCAGGCAAAATGCAACCTGCCAAACATGGGCCAAAGAGTTCAGCAGGAATTGCAGACCCGAGCCTGTACTGACCAGAGCCCTTGTAAGGAATGTGCAGCGCTTTTTCCTTGACCTGAAACAGGGCATTCAACTTTTGCTTGTAAGATTTTGAGTTGCAAACCTGAACTCGGGCTGTGCAAAGTTGCTTATGAATCAAAACTGAAGAAAAGGGTCCCATGAAGCCTTGCCAGCTGAAATTTCTGACTTTTCCTTGGCTTTATCTTTAATTTGCTGCTAGAAAACCTGTGATCAAGTTTTAGCTTGTGAGCCAGAAGCAGCCAACTAATCAGGATCCTTTCTCGGTGCCTGATGAAATGAAATCCTTCATGCTGTCCTGCCTTTTGAGCAGTAATGCGGTACGATGCATAGTACCGTAATTCTGAATGCAGCACAGTGAGTCTTCTGCCAGAAGTATTTTAACACAACTGCACTGCCCACTGCAAATAACACTTGATTAGCTGACCTTCGTGGCGGAAAGGAAATTCTCTTTCTTGATGTCTGCAAAATACTTGCTGTGAGCCTGTAAATACCTTCTAGTTAGCCTGTTATTTCAGTTCTTTTCTCTTTATGCTCTCTAAAACAAAACAATGCCAACTCTCTTTTTGGCTATCTACTGACAAGGATATAATATGCATAATAAATGTTTTGGAAAATTCTGATAACATATATATGGATATAAATGAGAAAGAGATGAGAAGCTAAAAAAAGTCCAGGTTCCAGACAGGGTGAGATGGAAAGGGATGGAAAAAAAGGATTTTCTGAGAGATAGCAAATGTGTATCTTTTGTCTGGTAATATGGTATCCTTGTAGTGTCTCTGAAATGGCCACAGTTAAAGTTCATGGTACATTAGGAAAGCAAAGTGGTTTACATTGAAACTTAATAGAAGTCAATTGTGTTTGAAATATCTGATGCAGAAAAAAAACACCTTATGCTTTATGGGAGCGAGGAGCTGCATATTTGGCACTCGTTCTTCTTTCTAAACACGTGTGCTCTCTCTATCAGTTTGAGATAATCCAGGTCTGGCTCCTGCCCAGTCACTGCTCCTCCTAACCAGAATTACGCGAGACACACTGCACTCCCTGTGCGCACACACTCGTACTCCCTCTCGAACCACAAATCAACTTTAGTGAGAATCAGTTGGCATCTCTTACAAATCTTCAACCTTCCAAAAGAACATTATTAACAATGGACATGTCTTCCTCCATCAATGTGATTTTTTTCTTTATTTGTGAAGAGCTTGGGTTTTTTCCCATATATTTTTTTTTGCTGTTACGTAATGGTTTCTTGATGCAAACATCAAACTTTTGAAGTTCACATCAGAGTACAATCTATAAAGACTGCTGTTGCTTTGATTGACTGACCTTGACAACCAGGAAATGTAGTTCCACTGACAAAACCACTCTCTTCTGTAGATAGGTATGGTTATGAATTGATCCTCTAATTAAACTGAGTTTTCCTGTGGACATCTTTCAACTTCCGTTGCTTCTTCAACTCAATTACCTGCTTATTTTCTTGACAGGCACAGATTTTTATATTTTTGCATTCAATCTGAAATGTGAACTTCTGTTCTTGGCTGCAGTAGGTGTATGGAGGAGTTCACACCTCCAGAGGGCAGGGATCTAAACACATCTAAGAGAACACACCTAAATCATCTAAATCGATAATTTACAATTACTGATACGTTTCTGCACCCTCTTCATTCCAAGGATCTGAAAGTCAGTGTAATTAGCTATTGCACTATTCTGTTTGGTAGGTCATTCGGCTTGGAATTTTATGACAACATGAATGGATTTTTTCCTACAAGGTTACACGACAAGTCTACGAGAGGATAGAAAATAATAACCAGAACTCCAAATCTGTAGTTTAGTGCTATTGCTATTGCTTCATATCTCCTCCTTTGAAATTTGACAATGTCTTCACTGGGAGCAAGCAGAAAACTTTATCCAATCACAACGTTGTATTTTAGCCTCAAACTAAGTTACTCAAGAACTTTAATAAGTGATATGTTTGGGTTTTTTTCTTGTCTACACTTAGGTAAGCTAATGTGTGAAAGTTTGTAAGACTCTCTGTTAGCAGTCAAAAAAAGATGTGAGGTTGTCAGTCACAATGATGATGATATACATTTAGCCAGATCTTTCACAATAATACTTTCAGTTTTTTAATATAAATCTATCTTTTGATGGAAAATTAATCTGAAACATTTTGTTTAATGAATTTTCTTTGTTTACTGGTATAAGGTGGATGTTTTTCTCTGGGAGACAGTGTAAGTTTTGTACAGCTAACAGTGGTTAGACTTTGCAATGTTTCTGATGCTTTCACTGTATTTTAGTTAGATGTTAAGGACAGAATTAAGACAAGCCTTTGACATTCACATATTCTGCATTAATTATGTTACTTTCTGACTTTCCAATTAGTAGTGTGTCATTGAAAACCAGGATTTGTCTAGTGTGATCTGGGCAAGAAATAGAGATCAAGTTGTTATCTTTCATATACTAGTATATTAAAACATATTCTCCTAACAGCAATTTCTAATAAATAAGAATTGGTTGGTTTTCTACTATTATATCCTACACCCTTTTCATAGATAGAACAAGATGTTTTGTGAAACAGTGTAAAGTGTGTGGAAATCCTAATCCCAAAGGGGAGTGTGATAAAGCAGTGAACATTTTATGTCAAAATTTTAAACTCTGCTCTAGCTTTCCCTTTCCTAGGGGATTAATTTCCACAGCCCTGAAGCTTTAAGTCACCTTCTGTTACCATGTTTTGTTTTTGTTGGCTCTCCTGGGGAGGTTTCCTTTTTTTCTGTTGCAAAACTTCAGTGAGTGCATGAAGGCAATCTGGTTAGTCGTGCATGAGAGTGTGAGGAAGGCGAATCTCTCTCTGTCAGGAGGAATGGGTATTGTTCTGCATGCTTGAGTAGTACCTTGTATAGTAAAATATTTGTCATGAGTAAGGAAACAGGCTCTGCTCCAGCAAGAATTAAGTGCTGAGCACAAAACTGGAAAGCAACTGATGTGTAGAGCTAGTGTAGAGCTTGGAGCTGTGTTTCAAAGGATAGCCCGCTCTGAATACATTTTCAAGATTCAGAAGTCTGCAATATGAAATGCCTTCCTGGTTTTAACTATGGCTACTCCAAGCTTTGAGCAATTATTGGTGTGTTGTTCTTGGTAACGTAAGAATTATTCAGTTTGAGGCTTTTGATTTTTTCCCTTCTATCCTTATTTGCCCATCTCTTTTTGTCTTTTTCTTTTTTTTTCTTTAATAAGAACAACTCCAAAATAAACAAAGAAATGAAATTATAATACCCACCTCCATGTTAATGCAAATTTAAAGCCATTTGAATACACAACATAAAGCAAGAAATGCAAGTTTTGTCACATCAACATTAATATTGTCATGAAAACCAGACAATGGTGTGGATAGATGTGAGTCCTGCCTCAGTTTTCTCAGCATTTTTACTAAAACCATAGATCTTGGCATTCTAGGTGAATATCCAGTCTGCCCAGGTGGAGGAGAAAATTAAGGAACTTGAGCAAAAATAGTGATTTAAAACTTGAAGAAACAACATGTGATTATTACTTAAAAATGGAATTTTTTTTTTTTTTTCTTTTTTCAGAACGTGAACTGTGAACTTCCAAGTCCCGAGTCCTGATTTTTGGATGCCCTGATTTGACAGTCCTGGAGTAATCTGCAGTGGAAAGTGGTGTTCTGGTAGGGAAGACTGACCCAAACACCTTATTTTTGCCCTGGTGTATGCTTTGGAAGTGTACCCAGTGTAACAATGAAACCTAATATTGCTCTGCCAAAAGCCAGAGGAAGAGAGTCAATCACTAGGCAGGCTGGGCGCTCAGTGCCGTCACCAAGACCTGAGTCCTTCCTTCCCCTACGCTCCTTGGACATATGGTCAGCTTATGTGTCCACCCTCGCCCCATCTCCCTAGGGGCTGCTGGCTGGGGATGCGAGCTGCACTGGCCCCGCAGCTGGCTACCATCAGCGCTGCTGGCAGCAGCCACCGCTAGCCTGCAGCACACGCTGCTCCCCTGCACACAAAAAGCCGAGTCCCAGCGTGGTTCCCCGGCCCAATCTGCTGAAGAGAGTAAGTCTCCCTGAGCAGGGAGCTTTTGTCTTTGCTCCCCTTGATCATACTGACACAACTGATAATTACAAATCCATTCCACAGATGATGTCTGTGGAATTCATACAGCAGTGCAGACCTCAGTGCTTTTAAGTTCTCCACGTTACCTTTGCATTCATCTAGGACAGTCTCTCTCTTCCCTTCATCGCTGCCCTTGTAGTATGACAGGAAATCCTCTCTTTTAGGACCAGTCATCTCTTGTCTTCTCCTTCCTCTTGCATCCCCACACTTGAGCTATCTTGTTCCTTGATTGCTATCTAAATTGTCCTTATCGTATGCCAGACACCGAAAGAGCTGCAAGGCATCATTTCCTGAGGGGCAGTGCCAGGCACGTAACATATGCTAGACATCTACAGGCAGATGGGGTTGGTTAGGGCCACTGAAGCATGAAAAAGCAGGGGCTTTGGTAGGAGAAGGCTAAAGAACTCCACAAACTGGTTGGATGCCATATCCCAAGCAATGTTAACAGCTCATTAACATTCCCTGCAGGGCTGTCGGGTCAAGCACAGGAGGTCAAAAAAATTAAGAACTGTTTTCTTAAGGAAACAGGAGGTAAAGAAGGTTAGATACATACTGCCAGTGTAGGACATGATGTAAAGATTGGTCTGAGAGAAGGCAAAAGGGAATGCTTCATCTCAGTCTCTGCCTGCTTAACTAGGACCAGCCATCTGTCCATTCTCTACCTGGGATTCTCCCCATGCTGAGCTGAAACTTGCTTTATTATTCAAAAGCAAACTTGCCCAATGGCACAAGATGTTGGGAGGCAGCTGATTCGTGACCTAGCCAAAGACATCAGGAGGAGGGAGTGAGGTTTTCCTTTGAACCAGGCTCTGTAAGCATATGGTAGGCCTTGTACTTCAGGACGTGATCCATATGCTGCTCTTCAGTGCCCATATGCTTTCTATATTTTCTGTATTTATTTATTTTAATCAGGATCGAGTCTGTGATCTTTATTTTCCTTTTGCTGCTGGCTGTAATTACATTTAGTTGTGCTACTGGAGGTAAGGCAACAAGGTTAAAAATGAACACCGGTGTTCAGTTGTGTCCTTTTAACATTGTCTTGTCCTGTGCATTTTGTGGAGGGAATTGTATTCCAGGTTAACGAGCTGTACCGCTGGTAGTTTACATTTCTTCTTCTTGTTGCAGTTCGGAAGTAGAATTTCATTGACTCAGGGTCAGGGGAGAGACAAAGCTCCAACAGTAGAGTTCTACTAGAGTTCGCTGTTTTGTGTGGGCTTAGAGGCTATAAATCAGTGTATTCTTATTTCACTGGAAAAAACAGTGGAATTGAGAAAGCAACCCCAGCCTCTGTCTCCAACCAGTGTGGCAGAATTTGACCTAAGATAGTTAAGATTTATAGATACGCAGAAGCATTATCAGCCACTCCATTTATCTTCCTTATGAACAGGAGGGTATTTTGGCTTCGGTAGGGCAGTATTTCCCCACCTCTTTAGCTGAACCCTTCTTGTCACACAGGCTACATGGTGGTGACAAACATGGCTCCTTAGGTCCCCAACTGAGTAATAATGGTGCTGCTGAGAGCCCAGCCAGGACCTGTTGGCCTGACGCAACCCAGCACCTACTGAGCACAGCAGTGGGACTGTCCGGACCCACTGTAGCTGTGTCCAGGGTCCACCCCGTCCTGACCCACTGT
>JANVCC010000146.1:4161960-4446901 GCA_025345505.1 Todiramphus chloris collaris | reverse complement strand
GTGTCCATCCATCCTGACCCACTGTAGCTGTGTCCAGGGTCCACCCCTGTCCTGACCCACTGTAGCTGTGTCCAGGGTCCAACCCCCCTGTAACTGTGTTAGTGGCTGTTCCCTCCTCCCGTGCTCTGGCAGGAATGCCCCTGGCATTCCTTCTGCAGCCCTGCAGAGAGCAGGAGTAAAAGGCTGTTGAAGTGGCAAGACCCTTCTCTAATGTGTCCAGCCCATACCGATCTGCAGAAAGTCAGCCCTGTGCTAAGACAAATTATTTCTAGACATAACAGATGTTCAGAAACAAAATGAAATTGTGGTCTGAAAAGGAGAGCCCAATCTTCCCATATTTAGTTCCTCAGCCTGTGAGAAGTCTGGCTTTCACACTGGAGGGCAAGACCTGAAAACAGAAAGTAATTTCTCACATCCCAATTATTTTAACTTTTTGTTTTCTTGCTTTTTGTTTTCTCATGAACCTGCTGAAGAATTAATAGTGAAATCTGATTTCCTTTTTATTTTCTGCATTTTTATCTTTATAGAAAAGTAACTCCTGACGAATTAATTCTTCTTGACTTTGTGATACTGGGGTGGAGGGATTGGTTTTTTGGTATATTTCTGTCTGTAGGAAAGAATGCACTATACTATGGGTCTAGCATTAAGGAAACCAAACTCTTGAGAGTTCACACCAGTAACAAAATGCATGTTCCTCAATTTTCATTGCATACAGATAGCAAATGAGCAGGTTGGATATTTCCTGCACAAACTGATAACATCTGCCTATTAATGGGGAATACTGAAGTCCTTAATCACTGTGCAATAGCTCATATTCAGTCTATTTGAAATAAATGATGATTTTGTATGAGCAAAAACTATGTCCTGGCTTCTGAAAGGCTTTACCATTGACATGTTTTACCACCCCAAAGTTCTTAGACAGGGAGATGATCTCATGATGTCAAGGACTTGGGACAAAGCATTTCATTTAAATCTTGTGCTAAAAAGTTTTCAGGTAAGAAAAAGTTAGCAATATTTATCCATAAATACATTTGATTTCATATTTTCTATAACTGGAGAATGGGAAGTGTCAAAGTCTGTTGTTTCTGATCTCAAAAGGAAGCAGGAGATACTATAAACCTTGCAGGAGAGCCTGCTTTTGTGAGAATTTGGAGATCTTTTTGCAGAATGAAGCCTTAGAAAGGAAACCATTCGGGAGTTTTCTGCTGAAGGCCTTTTGGTAGCAAATAAAGTTTTTTAAAAAATCAAAGATTTTTGCAAGGATGGTATAACATGTTCATTACAGGAGGATGGGAGCCACATGGCATTGACTCCAACTCTTGTGAGGCATCACAGTGTTTGAAGAAGATGCACTTTAGTGCTGAATGGAATCTAAACCTTATTTAATGGGATATTAAAATGCTTTGTGTTACCACCACCACCATCAACAAAAATTTCTACTTTCTCCAGTAAAAAAATTATTGGAACTTTTTGCTCTACTCTTTCCTCTTGACAAATATTTTTATTTTCATCCCAGTTGTGAAAGAAAAAATAAATAAAAAAATACAGGAATTTCCATAGCACATGAATCCCAGTATTTAATGAACTCCAGTTAGGAAAGACAGCCTGTGAACAGAAAATGTAGGAAAGGATCAAATTTCAGACTTTCCAAGGTTCAGTCATTTCCTTACTTTAGAACTTACATTCTCACATTACAATTGGGTCTTATTTATTCATTTTAACGCTTTGCTGAGTCATAGAATAGAAACCAAATCTTTTAGATAATCGCAGGTTTACTCTCTGGGCAGTTGTTCCTTCCTGTCCTAAGTGACTGGGGAATGTGAGAACTTCACTCAGCTTGTCCAACATGGGTAGTTAGGTTCTGCTTTCTTAACCTGTGCAAGCATCAGGCTGCTGTCAAATCAATTCCTGATAGTGCTGGTAGTCATTGCTCTACTGAGGCTTAAATGACAATATCTGCCTTAGAGTTCTGGAAAGGACATCGTTTTCTGAAAAAATTCACATTTTAATTCTCCAGAAGAAGCCATGGAAAGTACCCCTGTGTTATGGCAAGCCTTGGATGGGACTTTCCACCATCAGTAGACAACTGACGGCAAAACCAGTCTTGACTGGGTGTGAAGAATCCATATGAGTCAGGGACGTCCTTGATACAAAGGGAAACTAAGCAAGATCGCTGAATGTATTCTTGAACGTGTTGCTCCCATGCTGAGCAAACTGTGTTCTTGGCCAGGAGTCCTTGGCCATTCTGGGCTCCAGGTAAGTGGAGAGCAGAGTAACACCTGGATTGTGCAGCTTCAGGGAAATCCATCTACCTTGTCCACCCTGGAGAGCTGGAACTGGGTAAGAAGCAGGGAAGGTCTGAGACCAGACCCCTGTCTCTGGATGGGAAGTACTGTCATTTTCTCTTTGTTCTCTTAGTGAAATTTCGGTGCATTTGTAATTTCTTCCTTCACCATTTAAATGATAAGAACCAAACAGATCTGAAAATACGTCCTGCATTTTACAGCAGTGAGCTTTGATTCACACTTCCTTTAATTCACTGCTGTGAAAAATGGTCTGGCATCCTACTGTGAATTTAAATACTCCCAACCCAGGAATAAATGTATCCCATGGCTCGTTTATCTTTCAGCTATTAATTAATAGTGGTTAATTGTAGTTATGAACTGCAGCATTCCAGTCTCCAGCATCCATCCATTTTATTTAATATATTCTGATTAGGGTGGAGTCAGCGAGTTGAGGAATAATTAAAACAGCTCCTTGCCATCAGCTTCTTACAGAATTTCAAGTTCCTCATGAATTCATAAGATAATTGTGTCTGCCTCTTTAGGGAGAGCGTTGTTTCAGGACCGAAGAATAGCAAACTCTGTGAGAAGATCTGTTTGAACATGGTACTTATTTGCCTGTCCTTGATGTCACAGACTAACCCCAGACTACCTTTCCCAGCATTGCACTAGAGGAGTAGCATTGCACATCTGCAGTCTTCATTCTAGAATCTAGACTGAGAAGTTTCAACTCTTACTTCTATCCCTCCTTTATGCAAAGGAATACTTGATAATATGAGTAGGGCAATCCATGTCTGTGAGACTACAGTTGGAGATGATTCTATGAATGGCTTCTTCAGTATTAACTTTCTGCAGCCTGTTGCTGCCCCAGAAAGGATAGGTCACAGGACAGGGCTAGTAGTAGTCTGTGTAAATGGACGGCATTTTCTAGATTCACAATTCACATTTCCTTTTTCTGGACACATGTAAATAATGTTTTTCTCTGCTTTATTGAGATTTCTTGGTGTTGTAGTAAGTAGATTTGAGGCTGATGGAAATGCAAAATGTCATTTGTTAAAATGTGTATTAGTGAGTGTTGGTTTCAAAGCTAACTGTCCTGGTTTGAGTTGGAACAGACCTAATTCTGTTCAGTGGTTTTACTTTTCAGCTCAGTCTCTTCTAACTAACTGCACTTTCTGAAGTTAACGGTGTGTTTGCTTCTAGCACTGATAGCACCCAATGAGCTACCAAGGGTTGGTGTGTGTGGAAAGGCTTTTGCTGATACTCGCTCCTGTGCAGACCAAGGTTGCTGCTAAATCTTGTGCCCTGTGTTAGGGGTGCAGAAGGTGAAAGGCTGCACCTGTGGGGTGGAGCAGCCAGGACAGGGGACCCCAAACGGACCAGCAAGGGATTCAATCCCATGCATGCCATATTCAGTATAAAGCTGAGGGATCATGAGGGTCAAGTTCTCTTCTTCTGTCATGCAGTGGGGCTCGGCTGGCCACTAGACAAATGGCACTAATCCCCCAAGTTTTGTTGTGAGTGTAGACATACATCTGAGCCATTTACGAGCTCTAGGAAAAGTGGGGGCCATGAAGACTGGCAGGTGTTAAGGCACATACATTGTGAGCTTTACGGGCTGTTTCCTGAGGGACTTCCTCCTGAAGGCAGCTATTGTTTGTTTAAGCGAAAGCCATATCCACTCTGCTCTCAGTGGCATCCTGAAACATACTTCCAACACAGAAAAAATGATGACTCTAAAATTGATTTGATGATAAAGCTTCCCCCCACCCCTCATAAATTCTTGTGGCTGAGCCCTGGCGGAGATCTGTCCTGTTTGAAATTGAACTTCGTTCATCTGGGCTCTGGTGGGAACCCTGTGTTCAAGATAAACATGCTAGTGCTCTTTGAAGTTGTTTGCTCATCAAAAGCAGTTACTTTGTTTGTATTATGCTTGATACTCCCGTGAGATGTAGTTCAATTTATGGTATAAAATCTTGGCAAGAGGAAGGCAGTTTGACAGATAAAATAATCCCCCCCAAAACAAAACAAAAACCCCTTTACACTGCTGGGAAGGTGGGAATATCGCCCTCAAGAGTCCATCATATGTGTCTTTTCATAGCATCACAGATTTTACTTAGACTTTTTCATAGGTTATATGAAAAATCTTCCTCATGCCTCCAATACTTTTCAAAGCCTTTTGGGGTAAGTTACATGTAAAATTTCTTGAGATTTTAAACTTGACCAGAGACTGTAGTCAGTTAGTAAGATGGTAGATACTTCCTTTATGATCTCTTTGGTTGCCATTGGTGTAGGAGTAAAAATGCCCCTGTGGCAACAATCACTGGCTCCTCCTTTCTCTGCATCCCATAGGATGGATCTTACTGATGACTTTTGATGGTAGCTTTTAGATGGTTTCATTTCCTCCAAGGTTTGAAAATGTCCTTACATACAAATTCTGAGCTAGGTGAAATACATCTCACAATTAGAGCATCAGGAAGCATCATGGACACATGGCAGGATGGGAATACGTACCATTCCCAGTGAAGACATCATCCATCCTTACACGTGCTGGGATACATCACAGGTATTGATGAATGAAGGGATTTGAAATGTATTTTCATTAAGCACATACGGTTCAATGCAGTTTTATGCAAAGAGAACAGCATGTTCCCTTCATAGAATCATAGAATGGTAGGGGCTGGAAGGGACGTCTGGAGATCACTGAGTCCAAACCCCCTGCCAGGACAGGAACACCCAGGGCAGCCCACACAGGAACAGAGCCAGGTGGGTCTTGAAAGTCTACAGAGAAGGAGACTCCACAACCTTCCTGGGCAGCCTGTTCCAGGCTCTGTCACTCTCACAGTGAAGAAATCTTTCCTCATTTTGAGGTGGAACTTCCTGTGTTTCAGCCTGCAACCATTATCTCTTGTCCTATCACAGGGCACAACTGAAAACCGACTAGCTCCTTCTACTTGACACCCACCCTGCAGATATTTGTAAACATTCATAAGATCCCCTCTTGTTCTTCTCTATTCAGGCTAAACAGCCCCAGGTCTCTCAGCCTTTCCTTATAAGAGAGATGTTTCAGTCCCTTCATCATCTTCACAGACTGGACACCCTCTGTCTCTCATGAACTGGGGAGACCAGAACTGAACACAGTACTCCAGATGTGATCTCACCAGCACAGAGGGAGAGGAGAACCTCCCTCGACCTGCTGGATACACTTTATGCTCCCAGCATTTTGGAGCTGTACTTTACCTGGAAAACTCTGTCTGTCTCTTACCTATCATCATCTCATGGACCCAATATGGGTCCCCCTAAGTTTGGGTTTTGAAACCACATTGTGCTTCACCTGCAGTATGCTTCTTGCAACTGGGGGCTCACTCCAGCCCCAACTACTCTTCTCAAGTTTTCATTTGCTTCAAACTTACCCGGAGCCTTCTAGGAACCTTCTCACATGAACTGTGGCATCTGAAGTGCAGGGACATAATTTTCTGAGGCTGATAGTTTAGTGCACACAACTCAGTTGAGTTCTAACAAGTTTTGCTGGTGGTGAACCATAGTTTAGACTTTTTTTTTTTTTTTTCCCCACCCAAAGCATAATTTTGAAAAACAAAAAACAACAAACACAAGTTTCAAAAGTAAGTCCTAGTAGTTAACTGCTCCCTCTAAAATGTGAGGCTGTAAGTTTTGTACAGACACGATCACATAATCTTCAGGTGTGACAAATCTGTGAGCACTGGCAATTTGTAGCAAGAAATGTACCATAAATACATATATTTATATATATTCTTTGCAAGTGAGTAAAAATGCATTCTGAGAAGTCATAGCTGATCTGAGGGAAGTTTGTCGTGACTTGCTAAATGCACAAAGAAAATAGAAAAGGAACATGACTTATTTTTCTTGTAGTGTCCTTGCTTTTTGTTTGAGAGAAGTGTTATATCCCCCGTTTGTCTTTCTAGTCTACGTTAATGATAATTGATACATCTGAAGAAGTACTGGTAAATTAAATATAATTTTCAGCTTCTGCATTGCCTCCTGAGAACCTCGAAGTAATTTGCTTTTAGTAAAGAATTAAAGGACGCCACTGTTATGAAAATGGCCATCATTGTAACGATGATAATTTTTTAAAAGGCGAGACATCTAAATCATAGAAAAGCTAAGCTCAGGGTTTTCAGAGCACTTTAAGTACATCATTTTTGTGGTTGCTTGCTTTGAGATTGCTTAATGTAGTCATCTAAAATTCAAGGCTCCTAAAATCACTCCACGGAATCGCTCCATCACTACATGGATTTTGCCCAAGATCACAGTGAGAGGCGATAATAACGCTGGGGCCAGAACCTACATGCTGATTCTGACCTTGCTTAAGCTAATCCTAAATCTTCTATAGTTATTAATGTCAGTAGATTTACTTGTGATACAATGTTCCTGTCACGTAAGATTAAAATTCAGATTTCCAGACTTTTCGTCCCATGCTTTAGCTCAGCAGAAAATAATTCTTTCTCCATATGCTATTTTTTGGATGAGCCTTAAAATGAGATGCTTATCTCAGCCTCTTCTTTTGGCAAAAGTGAACTGGAAATCCCAGCTGGAGTTTTCTGTTCTGGTTGTGTCAGAAATGTCTCAGGAGCAGCTTTCTTTGCAGCGTTTCGGTGCTGCTCATGCTGCTCCCATTCACAGTATCAGGAAGTACAAAACCAAATTTACACTCTGGTGTTTTAGATCTAAGGAAAATACTCAATTTGATTGGTTTAGCAATGGATGAAAGCAGGTATACTTTTAACATAGTGCTGGAGACGAGCTCACAAGTGATTTTTACATTTTTCTGTATGTTTACTACTTAGCAAAGGTAGAATTTTATTCAGTAACATCTGTTACAGCTCCTGAGTTCACACTCATTTGACAGCCAGCATAGGGTGTTGTGCGTAAAACCATTTTCTCTTTCTCATTCTGCTTTTATTTCTCTGTGCGGACACTTGGTAGCGATGATGCAAGGAAGTAAAGCTCGACTGCATGCATGTTTCAGGTTTTACCTGCTTGTTCATAAAACTGTCCCACCTCAAACAGATTTAGCTTACTGCTTGCCTATCCTTGAGATCCTCAGTAATTCCTATGGTCTTAATCGTGTGCTGTCGTGGTGGGAGCTGGCTCTGAAAAGAAGAGTTGGTGGAAAAAGGTTCTCTGAAAAGAACAAATGAGTGTTGCTTATCTTCTGTCCTTATAGACTGGGTTTGAACAGTGTATCTCCTGAGGTGTGAGCCACATGTAAGTACTCTTTGAATATGGTTATTCTCTAATGTCATGACCTAGAGAACAAATACAGTATTGTTGAGGGGATGAGATGCAGTTTTTTTCCCTTTTCTTTGTTCAGTATTTCTTAGTTTCTATGTTCACCTTTCAGTCCCATGTTTTTATTTGCACATGACATCAAACAGACCTTGTGATTCTGTGCAGTCAATAAAACTCATGATTCACCTGTCCATCTGTAGACACAGAATTAAGTCAGGAGGCAATAATAAAAAAAGTTACACTACAACTGCTTTATAAAATACGCAGCTCTGAGAGGGGCTGGAGGCCTATTAGGACCTTTTCATCAGGACCTCACCAGCCTTGGGTGGAGGGGCTCTCCTGTCTTCCTCTTCTGCCAGTAAGCGCAGATGTGGCAGCATATGGTCTCTTGTTCTGCCATCCCTGAGGGATCAGCAGAACAACCAGAGGAGTCCTCAGAAGCTGGATCACATGTTTTGGTGGGCTGACTGGTCCTCCTGCACCTTTCTTTGGCTTTGCAGGTTTCATAATAAAAGTGGCATCAGCAGAACTCAGCAAACAGTGATGCTTGCTTCATGGCAACAATTGCTGTGGCTCACAAGCTTGCATGGTATGGGATGAGGCTTTTCCAAAAGAATAAGTTAAAAAAAAGAGAAAAGTCTGGTTTGTATTGTTTTGTTTTTAAAGAAGGTTGAGATTCTGACCTATTTGCTTGACTGTGGAAATTAGGATTGTATTCACATTGACAATACCTTAATTTGTTGTCCTGGAATTTCAGCTTTTGAAATAGCTTCTCATTTGACCAAAAAGCATCCTTGTTTATCGTCCTCCAGCGCCTGCCACTTGACCCTTCCACTCCAGGCTGTCGGGGGAGGCTTCAGGACTGCTGGGGGTTTTGATGCTGTAGTGAAAAGGGTGGGATATTCAGTCTGGCATTGTCACTGGCTGCCCTGTCCTGCCTCCCTCTTCCTTGGCAGTTCATTTAGCCCATTCCTTCCCTCTTAAATTACTCCCTTCTGCTTAACAGCTTTCACAACTTGTTTGCAACCACCCGCAGTCCCTGTGGTTGTGTATTCTTTTCTGGGGGACATATTAGACTGTTTATTTAGGCTGAAAGCTGCTAAGGGAAGGTTTGCAACTGTGTTTTCATGCTGTCTAGCACAAACAGAGCCTGACCATTGTTTATTTCCAAATGCACTGCAATAAAAGCAATTGATGTTGCATGCATTAATCAAAAGAAGTTATAACACAGTTGTAACTGAATCCTTTTATTTATTAAGTTGTTGTGCCCCAAGTCTCTGTGAACGGGCCAGAGAAAGGCAAACGTGGCCCACAGCAACTTCAACACATGGCACCGCAATCGCTGCTTTGAAGAGAACATTTCACCTGCTCTCTCCTCCTTGCTCGTTCCCGTCACTGTCTCCACTTAAAGCTTGCACTCAAGGCTCCAATCAAGCGAGCACCCAAATTCCTAGAGGTACCATTTTGCCGCAATATGAGCCTAATTGTTTCTAGATTGAATATTTTCATGGGATATCAGTCTCAGTGTTCCTGGAATTAGCATGCTCACTGAAGGATTGAAGATGCTTATCGGGCCCGACAGCTTTAGTGTCAGTGGGATCATCGACAGCTCTGCGAAACTTAGCTGGGCTGGCGACAATATTTATTTATGCGGAATGGAGACATATGGCCAGAATCATCCGCTCCCTTTCCTCAGTAATTAAAACATCTGGGAGCACAAAAGGGCCATAAGAAGAAAAAAAAAGTCCTCTCTCTGCTAAATAAAACAGGAGCGTGGTGCCTTTACATAATTGCCAAGGCTTTCTTTTGCTGTCGTGGTGGTGTCTCTGGAGGACCAGCCTTCTCTAATGTTTTTTGAATGTGTGACGGTCAATAGAAATGCAACTGAAGTGAGCAGAGTGCTCAAACTTTTACTAATACTGTGTCTTACTTTATTTTCCAAAGGATGGATTTTAATGCTCCTGAGAGGAATTGGGGATTATTTAAAGAGTAGCAAAAGCATACTGAAGCCATCAGCTCTTTTATAGACCGTGATTCCACAGTGATAGCTTTCTCCGTCTGGAGTATCCTGTAGATGTATCTCTGATAAACATGATTTCACTGAGAACTTTGAGGTTCAAATCCAGACCAGGGCAGTATGATGACAGCTGTTATCAGTTGATGGATGTTCAGTACAGTGTGTGAAATGTGTTTAATTCAGTTTAATGTAGTTTTCAGAGATTATGTGTCCCAAACACAAAGCCATCTCAAAATGAAGTAATTTTCTAACTTCTTGGCCTTTGTGAAATCCCCAGCTGAGCTGTATACTCAGCCTTTCAGGGTTGGGCTTTAGAGGAGAGGATCTTATTTTTGATATATGACACTTTTGCATCCTAAAATCTGTCATCTGCTGAGGTGTGCAGCCATTCTGAGAGTTACTGTTGTTTTATTATACACAGGGCACACACTGGGCTACTTTATAGAGACTTTCTTTATGTCTTACTCTTTTTTTATTGAAGTGGAGTAAGATCATGATTTCAGTGGTGGTCTTCAAGTACCTGAGTAACATCCCACTCACGTTTTGCTGGCAGTGGTGATTTTACCCTTGCAGTAACTCCCATGGGAAGAATGAGAAACTGAGGCAAAGAGATGGAGTAGAATTTGCTCACAAACATGTAAAAAGTCTGTAGCTAACCTGAAAATTGAATTGAGCTTCTCTGAGTCTCCTCTTGTCATGGATCTTTGTGTTTTGAAACCACAGCCGAGCAGTCTGTAGCGCTCCCAACAAGTAACCTGACTAGAGGGTTGCAATGATTTTTTATGATTTTTTATGATCTTAAAGTCTGCACAAGCAAAAAAAAGCAGCTGCCATCGAGGACGGATCCAACAGCTCGTTTCTGTGAAAAGTGCTGGTTCGTCAATCCCAGTCTGAGGTACCTGCACCTGTGTGCACAGCAGAGGGGGGCCAGTGAATGCTGGGCTGGTGACGGAGAGATTGTGCCTTCACCTGCAATGTGTGGGGCTGGGGTTCCTGTCTCCTCTCTTCCTCCTTCAGAGCAGGAGCTTGATGCTGTGTCCTCCATGGCTGAGGTGAGGAAAGTAGTTCCTTGCCTGTTTTCTTTTAAATGTCTTCTGTGTTTAAAAATGTTTTCAAGAAATTGTGGCTCTTGGGCATCTGTCTCTCCAGTGCTCTGGGAAGTGTCTGGCAGTGATACAGCAGCAGCTCTTGGCATCTAGAGACTCTGCTTTTTATGACTGCTCCAAGGTAAGAGTGTCTCTGCAGGCAGCTACGGGGCTGCAGTTTTTTGGGGTGTGAATTAGCATCTCCTGCCCCCGGTCTTGCTTTTTGAACCGCTTGTTGTGGTGCCTAAAGTGACTTCAGCGTGCCAGGACTTGTTCTTGTGGATGAGGTATGGCCCAGAGTTTGTGGACTGGCCTGGGCTGTACATAAATAAACTTGATGGCTCCAGTTTTAAGAAGGGTTGTAAGGAAGGACGTGGGATGAAAGGCTAATTTAAGAAGGTGGGTAAAATGGCAGAAGAGGAGCAGTGCTTGGGAGAAGGGCATGAAGTTCTTTATTGGGAATTTAGGAAAAAGCATGGGACCCAAGTAGCTAGTTGCTGCTGGTATTTATTTTGCTGTCGACACACACTCTTGCTTCCAGCAGTACCCAAGCAAACTAAATTGGGAACCATTGGCAGTATTATCCAGACTAGCTTTAATATCATACTGGAAGCCTCCGCAGTACAGTACACCTGCACTAATTTAGCTCTTTATCAAAAAAATTAGCTCTTGTGGAGTGCTGTGAGGTTTCCAGTAACTGCACTGGCTTGTTGACCTGGCTGGGTCATGCTGTGCTGCGATGTGCTTTGGGTGGTACAGCTCAGCTCAGAAGTGAGCCATGTAAGGAGAGCAATGCAGAGTATCTCACTATCCATCTTTCTGGGTTGTTACTCCTTCCCCAGGTGCTTTATGGGTTGTTCTAGCTGCAGGTAGCTAGTTCTGTGCTGTTAGAATACATTTCATTTAGTAGAACACCCCAAATAATTACAAGATTTTTTTTTTTTTCCTAAAGAAAACTTATCCCAATAGAGGTCCAATCCACTATATTTATACAACAAACAATTGAAGTGTTGGAAACGTCTAGCTAGCTCAAAGATTCAATTAAAGCCAGCCCAGTTCTAGGTGTACTTCCTAATTAAAGTATTTGACATCCACGCGGACATAAATATTTATGCTTGGTAGAACCTATCCCAAAAGGCAAAACAAATTACTCTGACAACGTGGAAAACAGGAGTGCTCTCCATGTGATGGCTCTATTATCTGCTCTAATAGCTTAAGTTTCAGCGGGTGTCATTTTACAAACTGTGGGAGAAGCTGTCAGATGTGTTTGGAAGAAGGCTGAAGCTGGGGGGATGAAGGTGCTGGTTTTAGTGAGAATGGAACAAGTATTCTGCAAACAGCACCTTGGGCCCAATTCTGCCCTCACTTTCTTAGGCTCAAAAATCTGGGCCATATTCTTAAAGATGCTGAGTGATGTCCTTTTGCCCTGCCTGTGTGCCACAGGGACCCGGGCAGCGCACGCAAATGTGCCACCGGATGGTTTGTACCTTGGGAGTGGTTGGTGGGTTCCACATTGCTGCCCCTCATGCCGTGGCCAACACCCCCGGCCGGACGCATGTTCTACTTCCATCTTTCCTGGCTTCCTAACAAATCGAGAAACCATCCAGACCCTAATAAATTCCAGTGTTATCAACCCATAATTCCTGCAGCCCCACAGTCTAGTACAGACAAGCACTTAGCAAAACATTTAGGGGCTGTATTTTGCTGCTTGCTTTGGAAGATGTAGTTGCTGGCTTGAGTGGAGTTCTTAATTTATAGCATTAGTTAATTTGCCCTGGAGACTCAGGATCCTAAACTGTCCTAGTTCTGTGGTTTGGGCCCTATCAAATGACATAATGAGGGTGATGATGATTTAGCAGTCCTCTGGATGGTGTAAACAAGGGGTCTTGGATTCAGAAAGACCCTAGCGTTCAAAGAAAAAAAAAATAATCTCAGAAGGATTTGGAACCAAGATGTGTACAAGATTAGGTGTTTCTGCTTTATTGGCTTTCATTTAACCCTTATTCTTTATTTTCCCCTCTGCTTTACTGTTAAAAATGGGATTACAAAAACAAGCCCAAAGCTGGAGACATCTCACAGAACAGAAAACACTTGCATTTATTTTATTTATTCAGCAACAGACATCTATTTTTAAAGGAGTCAATAATCACTCGCGTCCCTGCTTCCAGGCGGGAAGAACACTGATCATAAATAGTGTAATAGATTTGGTGCCAGGTGAGCATCTACATATTTTTTCCATTTACCTCCCTTTGTGCTGGTGATTTTCCAGGGGCCCAGAAAACCAACTCTCTTCCCATCCTCCCCTCCCCTTCTGCAGTTGCTTGTGGAGCTGCCACCCCTTTATCCAACCAACCCACCGCTCCCTAAGCGAATATCCTGACCTCTCATGTCAGCCTTTGTAGGAGAAGGTGCGGGCTGCAGGTTTAGAGCCAAGCCACGGGAAGGTGTAAGGCAGGGATGCTCTTCAGTTGTGTGCCTTTTCCCCTGGCAGATCTCCTTTTGAAAGAAGACAGTGTAGACACCCCTGTGGGGATGTTTATCAGAGTGCTAACGGTAGGATGGAGGAACCCGCCCAGGCTTCACCGCAGACAGCGTTTGTAGGACTTGTTGCTTGGGAGAGAAGCCCCTATTTACACTGCGTGGCTGTGTAGCTGCTTAGTGTTAACATTGCTTCTGTGAGCATAGGGGGAATTGTAGTAAATCTTCCAAGAATGGAGAGCTAGTTTCATCTTGTTTGACACATTGTTTCCTGATAAGAACTGCTGGGAAAATACTTCAGTTTTCTTGTCAGACTGAGCTGGCTGAGTTGCCAGGAGAACTCTGAATCCACAAGGTCCTGAAAAAAGAAATGTAAACAGCCAGGCTGTGGAGGGAGTGAAGAGTGAACTGCAAAACGGCTGGACAACAGGGGCAGCTTGCTGCAGTACGGGCAAAAGTGAAAAATGGGTGGAAATGTCTCTTTGGCTCTGCCTGACAAAGAAAAGCAAAGCTTTTAATTTACTCCTCGATGCCTGGTTTGTGGCTGTTGCTGGTTCCCCGCGGCAGTGCCTCTGCATGGAGATGCAGGTGGAGCTCAGTGGCTGCACTGTCTGAAACGTGCAGTAGCCAAAAGCTATATACATGGGACTTGTTCACGTGGGGAAACTTTGGAGAGTCGGGGGGATTCAAGTGTAGTTAAAGGCCAAAAAAGAACACGGACCGCTGCAGGGATGTTGTCCTGCTGCAAATCTCTTCCTTATATCGTAGTCACAGTTGGTGTTCCCATACACCCCAGATTCTCTGATAGTCCCACAGATGCTTCTTGGAATCACAGTCTGTATTGCAAATAACATTGTTTTGAAAGTGCGTGCATGTGCCACCAAACACAGAGGCTTCTCTTCTGAAACCCCAAAGCCTGCATAATTCTTAGGGGTTATTTTTGTGTGCGTGAAGTCAAACCTCAGTCTAGTTTTTGGTGGAAAACCTGCACTAAAATTTTATGTCGAACTATGTTGCAGACCACAGACTGTGCACTGGCTCAACATGACTTGATTGCTAGTTTTTGCCTAAAGTTCTTTCAGACTCTGAAATTCAAGGTTTGCGAGCTCAGATAAAATAAAACAGAATTCCCATGAACCACAGTGAGCCAAAGCCACTTATTTTCGGCACAACTCACGCTGGGTTGTGTTCAGCCCTGAACTTCACTGACTCCATCAGAGGTAGAACATTTGCTGTAAAACTGCTGTGGATGTTTATTTTTGGCATCTCTGAAAATCCATCCGTGTGCATAGGTGTCTAGTGAGGATATATTTGCCACCTCAACTGAAAAGTATTTCCTGCATATCCAGCAGGATAAAAAAGTCATGAGTGCAAAGAGGGGTATGTTTTGTACCATTTTATCTGTGCGAAGTAGGAAATACCTTTACATGCCTTTCTGTTCACTGTGAATGTTTCTTTTTGATTTAAATGTCTTGTTGCTAGAAAGGGTAAGCACACGTGGAAGAGCACACTTGTGACAGACACACACAGTGACAAACTTTTAAAAAATACATGTCTCTAATTTTCTGAGCAGCTGTTTAAAACTAGATACATGTCAAAAATTACCCTGGTGATGTCAGCTCAGCCTTTTGCATTTTTCACTACCTGTCCCTGGGCAAACTCTGATCCATCTCCCTGCACAATCAGAGATGTGTTCCTTCTACAAATTAAACAAAATGGGAGCTTGAATAAAAAAGTTTATAAATTAGCTATGAAGTTCTGTAAACATGTTTGGTGCTCTTTTTGTTTTAGATTTAATTGCAGCTCTAAATGTTTAATATGGAGATTTCATCAGCAGATGTAGCTAAGGACTGTGATGGGACTGCTGTAGCACAGCCTCCTGTCTGTCAAATGGACAATGCTCCCAGGAAGAGCAACCCAGATTCCCCAAAAGACATCTATGTCAAATTGATGATGAGCTTGGCTGGCATCTTAGAAAGATCTTGAGATGACAAGATTAACCCTCAAATGCCCTGGGAGGCAAAGGGCATGCCATTTGAAAAGAGGGGCACACACATGAGTTGGCAGATGGGAAAAGCTGCCAGGCTCAGCTAAACACAAGTCTTCTATCACAAACAGTGACTTCAAAACTAGGGAGGGGATGCCATTAGTTCTCTTGGCACTCTGTTTTTTCTCGAGGGATGGATATGTTTTGCATAGAATCATGGGATGGTTTAGGTTGGAAAGGACTTTAAAGACCATCTTGTTCCAGCCTCCTGCCATGGGCAGAGACCCCTCTCACTAGACCAGCTTGCTCAAAGCCCCATCCAACCTGCTTTTTTGAGAAAGTGTTTGCTAGGAAAATAACCACTGCGGAGTGTTTTAGTGAAGTTGTAGACTGTGCAGCGTTTTTCAGGCAGCATGTTGGGAGGTCCCGAGTGTCTCGCTTTTCTCACTAGCTGGAGCAATCCTTCCTAGCAGGCACTCGATGCTACTGTGGTGCTATCGGATACTAATGAGCCACCTTAAAAATTCAACAGTAGGTCCTTGATGTTTCCCTGGAGAAGAAAAAATTAACATGAAAGACAGACAATTGCCCTGATAGTGGATGCAGAGCAGTTGGTCTGTGCGATCATTGCTGTTACTGTGGTGTCAGCAAAGTCACTCCTGGAATGGAAAAAGCCAGCTCTCCCACTGGTGTATACTGGTGGGTCTCTGTTGCAGTCAGTGGAGCACGATTTATTTACACCAGAGGAAGAGCTGACCTTCATACATTGTAAACAGTCCTTGACAGAAATATGTACCTGTGGCCTTGTCAGCTCTCGAATGCTTTGTCAGTGTTGGTCTAGTGGTAAATGTCTTGGCAAACTTCCTCTCGCAAAGCCAGCAAAATTCTGTCCTTCCTGGCCTCGTATTCCGGCATCTCCTGTCACAGTAAGAAACCTAAAGAGCCATCCAACCACACATGAATTTTACTGTTGTGATTGTGTCCGTAGGCTGGTGATCTTGGTTAGAAGGTGTGTGCACTGTATTTCCAAGCGGCTGTTCTCTCGGCACAGTTGTGCGCTGTAGGCATGACGTGATGTATGTAATAACACCTCTGGAAGGTAATTGACTGTCTCAGTGAGCTTAGCTTTATTCCCAAGGCACTCAAATGTTTTAGAGACATGAAGGAAACTTAGATGTTGGCCGTAAATAGCTTATCGCTCTCTCTCTTTAAGCATATTTTTAGATTTGATCATGATGTAGATGAGGCAAAGATTTTGGGGTTTCTCTCATGATGTTCATGGGTCTCAGTTTGAAAATAGCCTTTTGAACCCAAATGTAAATTGTGTGCAGTTTTATATTGCTGGTGGTGTTATGAGAGCATTAGAACCCTCTGTGCTTTCCCTGGTTTCTTGGGAATTAATCAAAGCGTGCTCAAAAATTTATAAGGGATCAAAATATGTATTTAATAGTGGATAAACACCGAGGGTGTTTTATTCCTAAAAATGAGCAATAAATTGCCTAGAAATAGTAGCAGAAAATGTATAAAGTATTAAAATCTATTAGGCAGAAGCTTAGAGAGCTCAAGGCACTTTATTAACAATTGTAATATGCCTCCCACATCCTGTTGTGATTGATACAAGTGTCTCCGTGTACAAATGTGAAATACTAATGGGGGCTTCAGCAGAAGAGTTAGGTCTCTCCTGGGGATTTATCACATTGCTTTAGACTGGTGAGAAGCAGAAGTTAGCAGCAAGTTGCAAAGGCTGTTGCATTCTCTCACCTGCTGTACATACTCATTTAAGTGATAACTGGTTTACTGAAGAGAATGAAGAGGAGATGGACTCTGAAAATACTTACATAGATATGCTTTTATGAAAAAATGCCTTTGGAAAAAATTTGAGGACATCTGAAGACAAGGTGGAGCTTCGACAAGCAGAAAGCCACTAAGTTTACAAGTTTGATTTGGGGTTACAAGCTGAGATCAGGCTTTAACAAGTTATAACTGTAATCTGGGGTGATAAATTCAGCTCTACAGCTGAGAAGGGCTCTGGGTAGCCTTTAGAGAGCCCTTCTTACAGTGTGGATGATGCCCAGGAGAATCATGGCCATGACTGAGATCCAGGGGATGATTAGCAGCTCTTTAAGATAAATGCTTCCTATCAGTCTGTTCACTGGGATCATAAATACAGGTGACCAGTGTTGTTAGCCTTTGATCTAACTCTGGGTGAAGACATTCACCATCTTTGGTTTTGTCTGTCATTAATATCTCAGAGTTCTAAACTGGCAGAGACCACAGTGGTTTACAGCAAGCGAATTAGATCAATTAATTTCCAAAGCAAACCTAATGGGCATTTTAGAAGAGGATTTAATGTCTCATTTACTCTCTATAGCTATCTTGTTAAATGCCAATTAAGTATCTAAATATTTCTTACAACCATAATGAATTACAGTATAATAAGTAATAAATGATCACTAGTTTTTCCTAACATACTGAAGGCTGCTGTTAACTCGAGAAAGTGAACGTTACATTTTTCTAGCACACTTGTTTGTGCCAGCAAAAGTTGCCCTGGATAATGTTTAAGTAACGTAATAACTGATGGAATGCAGGCTGGTTTTGTCTAGTAGCGTGATGTCAACAAGGAAAAGTCAGGACTACCCTTACGGGTCATATATTTGAATAAGTTTTTAGACTCTTTTTTGCTCCTAAATTGTGCAAATATTTCTGCTTCTTCCAACTATCTGCTGATATAATTAACCCCATTTTCACATGCAGTTGCACAGCTAAACTGAAAATCTAGCCTCAAGTTTGTTAAAATTGATGAAAAGAGGCTGGTGGAATTCAAGAGTGCAGCAGCACAGATACCCTTTCCCAGGTGTACTTGGAGTCCTCCAAAAACAGCTGTGGTGTTTTTAATTTTCAGTGAACCACAACAGAATATATATGAGCATGCAGGCACAAATAAAATCCTTGCAGGTGATTTCTCCTCCCCCCTTCTTTATATTTAGGCTCCATCCTTTTCTTCTATTATTTGTGAACCATATGCAAACACCAAGGAGGTGATTTTTAATCATTCCTTTCTGTTGTCTTCAAAGAGAAGGAGATCTTGTTGTTCTGGACAGACTGGTTTATGTCAAGATAAGACATGCATAGAACCTCAAAATCATGCGGACTAGGTCAGGTGGGGTGAGACAAGGGACAGGACTTTCACGTGTCTGCAAGTAACCCATGGAATAAAACATCAGCTGCACAGTTTCCACAGGAACATGATGCTCTGGTGTTTGGGACCTATTGCAACTGGGCACCTTTCAGTGAAAGGTGTTTCGTTCTTTTGAGGCCAACCCAGGACTTGGTCCCTCTAATGAAGCAAACACGTGGAAATTAACTATTCGCAATGCACTCCTGAAAGTTAGAGGAGACACCCCTCCTGCAGTTATTTGGCATCCCCCTGCTACCAAGAGCAGCCACAGTTTTCCAGCAGGACGAAGTGTCCCAGCTGGCACTGGGGTTTTTGAGAGTGCTCCAGCCCCTGAACTCCGTGGGTGAGTTTCGCGGGTTGTGCGGAGCTGCCGGGGCTATGGGAGCTGTGCCAGGCTTTCTTACAGATGTATCTACACATTTCTGTTCCAGTAGGAGTGCTGTTGCAAAAACTGCCTTATGGATTTTTTTTTTTTCATGCTCTGTTCCTAGAGTAGGGGCTCTTAAAGAGTATTCTTCAGGTATTATTTCTAAGCACTGTCTTATATTCTGCATTAGAGAATTCAGAGGTATTTTAAGATTCTCTCTTTTCGTAATGTCCTCTGTATTTATGTCAGCAATTAGTTTATTCATAAAAGAAAGGAGGAAAATAGAAAAAGCAGCACAGAAGCACTCAAACCGTGCAGCTCCCTAAGTGCTTTTTTCCAATTTATGAAACAAACAAAACAAAAAAAAAATACCCTCCGAAGTTAAACTAATATGAAACAGCCCCAGCATTTGAACTTGTCGCACGAAGCTGGTTTAAATTTTAATGTGAGCTCTGGAGTAGATTTGTGTAAGGCAAGGTAAAGCAAGTCCCATGAAATATTGATTCTGTACATTTTCTTATGAATTTTTATACTCCAATTTAGTAAATTTTTCATCTCGCCTGCACTTAGAGGTTGCCTATAAAGTCGTTACTACCAATTGTATTAACTGTTGTAAATAAATCATCTTGGTTTGGGCTATTTGTATGAACATGGGCCGACAGGACCCGGGTTTGTTTGAGCTGTGGCATGTTATGGCCTTAGTCTGAAAGGGCTAAAAAGGGATTATCAAAATTTAAAATCCGTCATGGCACAGCGGCAGGGATGCAAAACCCACGAGCATCTGTCAGGGGCAGGTATCTCCCTTTTACATTTCCCGCCTGAGTCAGGAAAGGCAGCCTGAGGGACTCTCCAGCATAAAGGTTCTTTTCTGTTTCATGTCAGAAGAAAATGGGGGGTGGCATTACCCCCTGCAGCCCTTACACCTGCAGATGACTCTGTTGGAGATACAAATGACACCTGTAAAGGTTTGTACTGCTTTGGGTATAGCCTGACCGTGCAAAACAGGGTTTTCTTTAAAACGCCTCCTGAAAAGGCGACATTGGATGACTTGAGGGAGATCCGTAAGCAAAGATTCATCATTTGGCAGTTTCAAGCATCTAAATCCAAGTTCTCTCCATACCTGGAGCTTTTTCTTGAGCTTAAATTAATATCCTCCATCCAGTCTAGCTTAGATGTTCACACTGCCTCCTCATCTCTAATTATAACATATTAAGTGGGTAGGTAGGCAAGAGACTGTTCTGCTACTTTGTCTCTCATCACAGTGAAATGTAGGGCTTTTTGATGCCTTTCCTTTTAAAATCATTTCAAAACAAGTTTTAAAATGCTACCTAACATTCAGCTGAATAAACAATGATTTCTTTCCTATGAGGTGTACCGCTGGTAAGTTTGACTGCTTAACTAATAGAAACACAGCACAAGGAGACACAAGGTGTTTAAATAGTTTCCTTTATTAATCTTGGACTAATTTCCAAGGAATGGGATATTTTTTTGTTTTGGGTGTTTTGTTGTTGTTTTGTTTTGGGGTTTTTTTTGGTGTGTTTTGTTTTTTTTTTTAATTATTATTGTTTCTTTTTTGTGTTTTTAATCCTCTTTTTCTGTTACAACTCTGACTCAGCAAGTTCCAGCAATGTACTCTTTTTCAGTTAAGGTTGGTGAAGTCTGACCTCTGTTACAGACACAAGTGAGGGCTGGGCACTGTTAATACTGTGTAGCTCTTTGAGTCATAAATGGCAGCAATCATTTCATGAGGACCTGACTTGAAGAAAGTTTACACACGTGCTTATACCCTGAAATCCTGAGTGGTGCTTAAATAAGTCCTTAAAGCTAGAGGACATGCTTCAGTGTTGTTCTGAAGATGGATGACATGAACGTGGCTTACTGTGGTTGATGTATAAATAAGACCAGATGGTTTTTCCAGATTTCAGTTACTGTTAATTAAACACTAATTTATTATTTTATTCAGAATAACTCTCCATTAAATTTCTGGTTTTGTAAATATTCAGAAACAATGCTTTTTGAGATGCTGTTGGGAATATTTGGGCTCTTTTGAAATGAGCCTTCTGGTAATTTGACAACAAAGCAGACCAGGTGCTCTTTCCCTGATTCTTGGTTGTCAGTGTATAATTTTCCACTCATTTTTTAGTTCACCTCTCTATAAATAAAGACTATTAAGTTTATTTTCGCAATATCAGTAAGCATAACGTGTTTCACAAAATGATCCTCTTAATAAAATAATTCATTACATGTTTGGGAGTGAACAGCAAGACAATTAGTAGAATTGATGGAAATTCACTCTAAATGTTCAAATAATACTCTTGCTTTCCCTTTTCTTTCCTGCCTTAGTCCTGCTCAGAAACCACCTACACTTGTATTGTTTCTGTGCGCTGCTTGTAGGTTTGTTAAATATGTTTAAAGCTTTTTTTTTTTAAATTCAGAACAGCAATAGCATTCAAAGAAAAACTCAAGTATTTTTCAGAAGGAGCAGCACCTCATTAGTTAAATGGCTTTCTGTAATAATCACCTCTTATTCAGTTTAATTTGCCCTGCCTAGCTGCAGCTGACCTTTCAGCTGTCTGTATATTTTAAGTGTTTATGTAAACAGCAAAGGATCCCGTTAATTACAGAGCCTTCCTCCCATTCAGCAAAGCGATGTCCGGCCTTCTGTGATTGCAAACGCGATAGGAGAAGCTGCTGGGAGACAGGAAGGAGCTTGCAGAAAGGGAAAACGGTGGGAGGGAGGCAGGCGGGAGCACGCCTGGCGATAAGGAAAAGTGAAATGGAGCAGGGTGCACAAGTAGCATCTCACGCTGGGATCTCAGGAAGCTGTGACAGGGATATGGGCAACTGCAGAGCTTGATTCTCTGTGCTGAGGTTACCAGGGTTATATCACCAGCAGGCCTGGCCATGGAAGTGCTCACCAAATGTTGGGGTTAGGTTTGGTGTTGTGTTCTCCAGTCTGTACTGGGAAACGGGCAAACTGATGTGCAAAGAACCGATCCAGATCTTTTACCCCAACTCACAGCCACTCCCTGAAGATTAGTGGTGTTGGAAAACCAAACCACCCCCTACCACGTCGCTGCTGTTCCCCGTGCGGGTGTCGCAGAGCTGCAGAGGAGGTTGTCCTCTTGAAGACAGGTTGTGCTGCTTTGAAACCTGCCATTCTTTTACCGTCACATGGTGCAGCCGTTTGTTCAGCTGCAGAGAGAGCAGGGCAGGTGCTTCTTCTCAAGGTCCATGGGCTTTTTGCGTAGTGGTGACAGGAACATCACTACAGAAAGAAAGTGAGGTAGATAGTAAACCTTCGTGAAAAGGTCAGGATCTGCATTTTCTTCTGTATAGTATCAAGTCTGGGAAGGGAAATTAATTGTAGAAGAAAACAAACAAAAGAAGAGGCTTAGTTTTTCCTTTGTGTATTTATTTTTACACCTCTGATTAGCATGGAAATGTAGAATAACCAAGAGTAGTCAGCTTCATTATAGAGATAATACTGGGACGATGGTGATGGTGTTCTTCTGGTTTGGAACGGATGGCAGCTGTCTGGAGCTACACCTTTGGAGAGTCTGAGACTCTCCCACTACAAACTTATATGTTATTGATTTTTTATTATTATTATTTTTTTTTTCCAAAGATGCGAGTAAAATGCTGCTGCTTGATTGGAACTGACAAAGTGTCATGCAATCAGTTACATATGAAAGCCTTTTGAGGGCAGCTAGAAACCAGTATCACATTAAGTTCAGGTATTTAGACTTCAACATATATGGCAAAAGCTATACATTTAAGGTTTTAAAAGCCATTTGGTTGCAATAGTATTCACAACCTAAAATCTTTCTTTTTAATAGCTGCTAAATGCATCGTTTTCAGATGCTGTATGTGCAAACAACTAAGATGTAAGCACAGCTAATTAATCTGCAAATTAAAGTAATGGAGGAGGGCGGATAGATGAATGCAGAAGAAAATCTTGCGCATATTCAACTGAATTTTTAACAGACTGGATAGAAAGGGTTGTTCTTTTGGCTGTGATGTTGCCTGGTGTTGTAATACAGAATTGCTCTCGTTGTAAGTGAAGCTGAGGGGAAGCTCTGTGCTCACAAAGGGGCCTGTTGTTCAGGCATCAGGTAACATAACTTATGTATAGTTCAGTGCCATTAATATTAGTAATTCATTTCTTTTTTTTATCAGCTGGAGAATTAGAAGCTCAAAAAATACATATTTTGATAGAGAAGGGTCTAATTTTTAAACATGCGTTCCTTCAGTTTGCAGTTGAGGTACAAATGGAAGCATAGAGAGCTAGCAACTGCTTTGTCTGTCTAAGTGATCATATCTAGATAGAACCTCCTAATGGAGGCATCAGCTTGCTGTGTATCTGCTTATTTGCTGGGTTGCCTTAGCTCCTCATAACTCACTCTGAAAAGACCTGAATGTCAGGTGCTAGAAAGTTCAGCAGAGGGCAAGGTCAGGCCCAGGGCCCCAGCATTTTCAGAGAGAGGAGCAAATTAAGTTCACCCTTCAACCCTCGACTCTGAGAATCTGCTGCTCCTCTAAACCCATTTTAGCTGTAGTCCCCAGAAGGCTGCCAAACAGAAACCAGAAACATTTCAGTATATATTTCTCCTGGAAGCAGGCGGTGTCAAGAAATGCAATTTTGTAGGATGACCACATTAGCCTTGAACTTTTCAGGCAAATCCAAATGAAGAGGAAGAGTTTATTCTGGCTTCTAGAAACGGATGGGAGCTCTGTGGGGCGGAGGTTCAAATTTTTAAATGTTCACATCAAATCAGATAATGGTATCCACCCCCTCAAAAGCTCAACGGGTGGAGAAGAACAGAACATACCACTAAGCACATGCAATCCTTCAGAGTTCATTATACAGTAAGTGTGTTTCAAAGGACCTTGAGAGCATGTTTCCAAGGGAGGGGTGAGGTCGATGCTTGGATGGGAGAAGCCAATTGAAATCAATGGGAATTGATTTAGAGTCCGGGGGCACTGTGTTAAAATCTCCAGTCTTACGATATAGCTTCATGAATATTAACAGGAGTGGGATCAATACGCAGCTGATTTTCAGATGTACAGCTGGCTCCTTTTCGTCTGTAGATTAAAGAACCGGCAATCTTCCTGTCTTTAGATAAGATTGAGAATTCCAAAAAGTGACTTGTGACTTTAGATCCCCTTCTCCGAGACTGTTTGATAAGGGTTATGATATTTTCCTACTTTTTAAGTGGGTGTTTTCCTAGTTACCTTTATCTCTGGTGTCTGTTTCAAGGATTTCATCTGAAGCAATGAAGCAGAGTGGGGGCACTGAGGTGTCTCTTTTATACCCTCACAAACCCCGGGGTTTGGGGACAATCGCTCTCCGTGCCTCCCACCTGCCAGCAGAGGCTGCCACTCTCTTAGGGAAGGGAACGGCTTCGTTGCACCGTCTGTCTCGCGCTGCGTGGAAAGCCAGAGTGCTGCAAACTGCAGCTCGTCTAATCTCTGACAGGCCTGCCTCCAAGTGTACAACCCACCGATCTGAAAGGGCAAATGGCCGACACCATCCACTTGGAAGAACTCTTCGAGGTTCCCGGGCAGATAACTGCGTTGCTGCTCTGCCTGCAACACCTCAGCTGAATCCTTCACAGTCCCAGGTGCTGCCCGGGCTGCAAAAGTGAAATCGGGCTTGGAAAAGTCCTCCCTTAACAAAGGATGCACATTATTTGAAATATCCTGAACATTTTTGTTTGTTTGTTTTGAAAGTGCAGGTCAGGATCCAGACTTGGCAGGTTCTCCCAACTTCCTCAAGGAGATGAACAAATGCCCCAGGTCCTACCAACCTACTTGAACTCCAGGAACATTTTGGGCTTCTCTCTCTAGCAGACACAGATTTCCAGATTCAGGCAGCCTAGTAACAAAGAATCACATCTTGGGTATTTTATTATTGAAAAAAACAAGTAACAAACCCCCCAAACAAACAATCAAACGCTTAAACACAAAAAACTTCCTCTAAATGGAGAAGGATTTTTGATTTAGCTTCGATGAACTTGTTTTTGCTGTGTTTTCTTTGTTTCCTCCCCGAGCTGGGCAGTGCTCGCGGGCACACCAGCCTCTGCACAGCAGCGCTTGCTCCTCTGGCCTTGCCAGCAATCTGTTTCAGTCACAGGTTCAGAAGTATTGCCGTGCTTTGCTTTTTGACAGATTTTGGGATGCTGAGAGTTGTGAGACAGGAGGGGAGAGACCCTCCTGGTCAGAGTAAATCGGGGCAATTCCAGTGTTTTATTGGCAATTTCCTGCCCCAGGAACCTGCGCTTTGAGTCAGAGGGAGCCGCTGTCGACTCTGGCTGCAAACCTGGTGCGTAGTCCCAAGTGTCTTATAAAGACTGATCATTTGTTGTCCTGTGGCACCAGAAAACGTGTTCAAGATGTGCTACTCCCTGTACCAAAACCAGATAAACACAAGCCAAAATATGTAGTGTTTTCAGTGTAAAAAAACCTAGAATGCCCTAAATTTTGCCTTGTGAAGGGACTGTGGTGGGTTGGGGTTTATTTAAATAAAGGATAATTAAACTGTACATCTCCTTAAGGGGTTTTGAAAATCCTTCTGTAATATGATGAAGATATTTCCTATTCATGTTGCTCAAATAGCACTTCTGAGGTTGTCATGTCTCAGATAGACCTTTAAATGGCAGAACTGAAGCACCCGAGGGCTGCTCCCAAGCTCTCTGAACTGAACAGCCAGTGAATTATTCTAGTAGCTTAAATTTTGCCCAAATCATGTTTCTAAATACATTGCAAAATACTTATGGAAAGCTGAGTATATCTTAGGACATACAGATTTAGTGCTATTCCCTGTGGTAAGTTTCAGTAGTATCTGTCAACCTGTATATCAGAAGATGGTTGAAAATGTGTTTGGTTTATTCCAGTTTTATCACTATGGCTAGTGATAAAGATGTACACAAATGCAGAAGATATTCATGTTATCTCTGGCATCAGACACTGGAGTTCAGTAGTTCACTGTAGAGCCCATGCTTGCTAAGGGTAGTCTAATGCACTTTGTGTTTGGGGTGGTTCAGCCTGGAGAAGAGAAGGCTCCAGGGAGACCTTTATTGAAGCCTTTCAGTACTTAAAGTGGGGCTATAAAGAAAGATGGGGACAAGCTTTGTAGCATGGCCTGTGACATGAAAAGGGATAATGGTTTTAAACTAAAAGAGGGGAGATTTACACTAGATAGAAGGAAGAAATTTTTTATTCTGAGGGTGGTGAGACCTTGGCTCCATCCCTGGAAACATTCCAGGTGAGGTTGGATGGAGTTCTGAGCACCCTGCTCTCGTTGCAGATGTCTGTCTCTGCTCACTGCAGGGGGGTTGGACTAGATGCCTTTGAAAGGTCCCGTCCCACCCAAACTGTTCCATGATTCTGTGTTCCTTAAGCAGCAAGGTTTGCTTCCAGCCCAGGTTTGCTGTATCCTCATGCCGCTGAGATGTTCCTGGTTCCTCTAAACCAGCGTGCATTCCAAAAGTGAAGAAGTTACCCCTGTGCTGAACTCTGGTGATTGCTTGAGCCTCTAAGGGCATCAACGCCCTTTTGCACGTTGTACTTGTTTTGTGTTTAAGAGAGTGTGGTTTTGGGATAATTTGCTTATATTGGTTATTCACTGAATTCTGCAAAACTGGTGGAATTTGAGCTGATGCTTGTGTGATAAAAAAAAAAAAAAGCTTGAATTAGGAAGAACAGTAAAAAATGATTCCTGGAAGTTTTTAAAGGCCCGCATAGCAATGCTGCAGTGGGATTCAGAATGGCTTTTGTAAAATAAAAAAGGCGGAGAGGGGGGGAGAAGGCAGTGTGAACAATGCTGTACAAAATGGGGTAAACTTGGAGACTTTGTCTTTCTATACATTATTCATTGCGACTGGTGAAAGGCAACTTGGCTTCTCTTGTGGTTTTGGCGGCCAATTGGAAATGGTGAAAATGTTTGTAGCTTCTATTGTGTTTTCTTCTAATTAGACAAGGCAAATAGTTTATGAAGAGCAGGGACAGAATTAATCATGGCTCTTGCTCATCACAGCTGTGCTTTGAATGCCTGACAGAGCCACTTTATGGCATATAATTCAATATATAGAATAAATGTACTACAAAGAACATAGTTTTGAAAGCATTTTCAGTGGTGATCATGGGGTTTTTTTGCAAAGTCCTGAGCACAACTGATTACAATTGAACTGAAATGGGAACTGAGAGATGCTTTGGAAAGTGAAATCCTTGCTGGCGTTTTCAAAGAGGAGATCTGAATCTGGATTGCAGCTTTTTATGCAATTTAGATATAATTTTCATTTCTAATTTGGTGTCTGTATAAGCATATTGAGTGTTTTCTGCAGGCAGTTGGTTACCTAAGTGTCCAGCACTCTTTGGGTTTAAAAGCATAGAAATCATGAGGTTCTGAGGGTATTTTTGAGCCATGTAATTAAAGTCTTCCCTGTATGTCAATCTTAAGACTAGAAGTTGTATTTCTATTTCATATGAACTATACTTATGTGTTTTTCAATGATCTGTTGCCAGTAGCAATTGTATTTCATGTTTATTAGCTTCAAAATGTCTGTTACTTAGTATTAGCTTTTCAAATAAACAAACTTAGTTTGTTAAGTTTGTTATTGCTCTTTGAATGTTTTTCTATTTAACCAAATCTGAAGTACTTCTGCTGTAATACTTTCACTTTAAAAGCCCTCTCACTGTTTTGTTTTAGTAGGACTGTCCACACTTGAGAATAACCTTACCCTTTGAATCGAGAAACACTAGTTCAGGTTTATAGTGTGCCACTAAAAGTGGCTGCTCAGTCTTTTACCTGAGCCAGGCACCAAAAATTATTCACTTCAAAAATCATCTTCACTTGCGAAAGGTTGTTTGTCTGCCTTGTACCTGTGTATTCTGAATAACTGACCTACAAGTGCAATTCCTGTTCATTTGAAAATTTAAGTAGCTGTGTCCACGCTTCAAAGGTCTGTTTTAAATCACTTTGAGAGTGTCACTGACGGACATAACCATGAATGTAAATGTTAGTTCATGCAGGATCTAGCATAAAAGGAAGGGTATAATTCTCTATTGCATCATTATTCTGTTGCAGGGATGTCTGTGATATCCATGCTGATGTGAAAAACTGAATTGAATGAAAGTGTGGCTCATTTGGCTCTCAGTTTATCTATTGTTAGAACAAAATGTTCACAGATTTCTATTTTGTTTTGCACTGTTTGTATATAGTGTGCTAAAACACCTGACTTACAAACTTTCCTGTCAGCTCTGGTTGAAAATACTGAGAGCATTGGAACTACATGGCTTAGAGTTGGAGACAGAGAAGTGCCTGAATACGTAGGTGCTTGGTGGAGACAAACCTGGTCTGCTCAGATTTTTTACTGTTTTCCTGTATTATGTGATGTAAGCATGATCAAATACGCATTTGGCTATTGATTTTAAAGGACCAGTTTCGAAGGAGTGGAACAGTGTTCCTGACTGGATTATTTGTTTTATAAAGTGCAACGGCTAATCCATTACAAGCAAACGGATTTCAAACGCCATTGTCTCTTTCGGTGCCTGATATCACACACACTGGTGACGAGCAGGATTTAAGAGAGTTAAAGTCCTTGTAATAATAGATCATGGAAAACAAACCCACTACTCCTTACTGGGGTTTGGTACTTCCTTCAGTATAGCAAAGCAAAGTTTTATTGGTCTCAGAAATGCCAGAGCAGCACATATTTATTTTTTTTTGTGGGTTTTTTTTTTTTTTTTTTTTTTTTTGAGTATAAAAAACAGCTTCTGGAAGTGAAGAACATCTGCATCTAAAACACCCCAATTAGCAAGAAGACATGAGTGATGCTAATGCTGTCAGTCTATTTTTGGTCACTGTCTACGTGATCAGCAAAAAACCAGAACGGTTAACTCTTCTTGTTCTTTTTTTAAAGCATTTCTTCTTATTTTCTATAGTGAAGCGTTGATGAACGAAACATGCCCATGAAGACATAAATATGGCTGGAAGAACTGAGCAAGTACATGGTCATTGGCAGTTTACTTGATGTATTTGCTCAATAGTCTGGAGTCTACTGAGTATAAAACACTGCACTCTCCCCTACAGAAAGGAAAGGAAAGGGCTGTAGTTTTATATAAGTCATATTTGTATAGCTAACACTTGAATTGTCACATCTGCATTTTTTATTTAGTTTTGCCTTCTGTCATCTCGCTTGATGTTATCTTATAAAATTGTAGTGACAGTAAGCCAAAAGAAAATGTAAATTTAAATTTCAGAATCATTTAAAATCTTCTTCAATGGAAAAAAAATAGCTTTGAGGTCAATTTTCTCATGCAATTCTCTCCCTTGGGAGCAATTGTATGTCTTTGGATTACTTGTCCACATATATCTCAAAGAATTCTTGATCCAGAAGTGACTTCTACAGACAGCAAAAAACACGGCACTTGTCTGTGAAATACTGTGCTACCATAACTGAAATACAGAAAACTTTTGAACGTGTTGGTTTGTGGTTATTTTTCCATTCTGAATTGTGGAAATGGAATGGCATTCATAGCTGTTGGAGTGTATGTGAGGTTAATACATCCCCTGGGCGTTCATATGAGTGTTAGGTGTTCATATAAATGTTAGGTGAAGTTGATCTCTGGAGGAAGATAAATGGTGAAACAAACTCACTTGAAAATCATGTTGTAATCGCCAATATTCTTCATATCGTTGAAGGGGCTTCCTTACAGTTGGATGTATCGTGTTTCCAGGAATGGCCTCAGTCAGTGTCTAGGTCTAGTCCAGGTAACCCTGATGTAAGTGGCAGGTCCTTCATCTCTAGCTATGCATCGTGGTTTCTTTGTTTTGTTTTTCTCTATCATCTCCCTTTTTCAAACATCATTGCCCTCATATTCCATTAATTTAAACCAAAAATACTGTTGAGGCATTGACCTGAAAAGAAACGTGGTTTCTTGCCATAACTTGACTTATTCCACAAGAAAGTATGTATTTGTTATTTATATTCATGAATTATAATGTCAAATGCACTTGTCTTTTGAGTGAAAGAGTTATTCAGAATCACGTAGTGATATTTTATAAGCAAGAAAGAGAGAGAAGGCAAAACTGTTTAAAAATTCTTGGATTAGCAGTTATCCAGATGATGAAATTTGGTTGTCCTTTTCCTCCCAGAAAGCTTCAAGGGATCTGTCATCCTCAGAAACAGAGTTTTGCTGGCAGAAGATGAAGAGCAGTCCTCTAGTGCAGTCTGGTGTAACTGTGTTGCTCAAAGTGCTTTTAAAAACATGACCAAAAATCTGGATGTGAAATAGCTAAAGAGTTGGCCTTGATCCCTTTTGAAATGGTTGTCCTCCTTTGTTCCCCAAAAAGTTTCAGGGTTTGTGATTTGCTCATTTATTGCCATTTTACTCCATATTGTTCCTGATCTTTTTGGAACTATGCATGGTGAGATTTAAAAAGCCTTATTGGTAATTGGTCCCAAACTGTGTTGGCAGAAGAAATCTGTGTAGGACCTGTCAAACTTTCTTTAAACTCAGCTGACTTTCAGAGAACAGATGTGCAGTTAGCACGGCTGCCTTTTGTTATATGGGCTTCTTTATTTTTAGTAACTTTGTTGTAAGATAATTGTCTTTTTCCAAAATCACTTGTTGAAAACTCTGTTGAGAACATCCTTCAGCCTATGGGAAAGAATAATGTTGTAATAGGTTGTAACCTTTTAGTTCTGTCTGCATCTAAATATTTCACAGCCACCCAAGTATAGCAGAAGGTGCATGCAGCTTTAAAGTAATCAAGCAGATTTTGCCTTTTTTGTAATGAGCAGAGCGAACATCTGAGTCCTCACTGAGGACATAACAGATTCAAAGACATAGCTGATAATCATATTGATACTGATCATAAAAAAAACCAAACCAAAACCTCAGCTGGAAGTTCAACTGGGTACACAATACATGAAACCAGTAGCAAGTAACTCAGCTGCTTGCTGTTTATGTGAACTGTGTTGAAAGTTGTTCTGGGCTTAGCTTGAGAACTTGTGTGAGTTCGCAGGCATGTGCAGAGCACCAGGAGTATCTCAGCTACACTTGTTCTTTTTCTTCCTGCCAGAGTACATGATACCTAGGACAGCCTTTTAAATGGACACCAATGGCCATTTGTTTAGGATGAGAGGAAATGGCCTCAAGTTGTGCCAGGGGAGGTTCATGTTGGACACGAGGAACAATTTCTTCCCCTCAAGTGTTGTCAAGGGCTGGCCCAGGCTGCTCAGGGAGGTGGTGGAGTCCCCGTGGTCCCTGGAGGGGTTTCAAAGCCATGGAGATGTGGTTCTGAGGGACATGGGTTAGTGGTGCCCTGGCAGTGCTGGCTTAATAGATAGATGTTACTGGATAGATCTTAAAGGTCTTTTCCAACCTAAATGATTCTCTGATTGATCAGTGAAATCCCTGACAGCCTGATTCAGCCCCTTTGAAGTGAGAGTTCCCACGAATTCAGTTGGCTTTCAGACAAAGCCAGTAGTAGTGGTAAAGGCTCTGCACTTGCTTGTTGAGTTGCAGTTTGAAGCCATACCTTAATGGCTTTGAAGCTGATTTACAAATATTTTAGTGTTGTTTTATCTCAAATATTTAGTGGTTTTCTTGGTCCTGTCAGGTAAAACGAACTCAGGAGTTAGTTATTGTTATTCAAAGTGTAGCATATGGAGAGATAAAAAACTGTATTGCAGGTACAGCAATAGAATTAAATCCTAATTAGTCATTGGGTAAAAGTGACAACAAAAGAGGGCACCAGTTCTCCACAGATCCCAGGTTTGGTATGTTCACTGTTTTCCCTCTCTGTAACTGTGGAGCACGGATAATGGAACAGTTATCTTTTTGGGGCGGAGTAAAATCTGTGTTTATTCATATTTACAATTTCAGTGGAATCCTTCCAATGCTATTTATGAGACCTTGAATAGACTCGGAGATAATGAGCAGGAAAGCTCATTGCAGAACAGCAGTGGCCTCTATTTTAATCCTCCAGACAAGATGTGTTGAAGTCAGCTCTAGTTGTGTTGCTGCAATGGTGGAATAGTTTTCACCTTTTAAAGGGACCACTGAAGCAAAACTGCACAGAAGAGAGCAACAGACACCATCAAGCTGCTTTTCCTGCACTAAGAGTGGGGTGGGTTTGTCCCATGTTGGAGTTGCAGATAGCCCGCTATTGCTTTCAGAGGCTCTGTTCCAGAGCGCACTGAAATGAATGAGAAGATGCCTTCAGAGCTAAATCATGGTGACTTTCCCAGGTTTCAGGCCTTGTTCATGAAGCTCATGGCATCTTTTTCTGTGCTACCGAGCAGTGGGTCTCATTGCCTCAAAATTTTGTCACGTTGGTCAGCAAAAGTTACACATGGTGACCAGTTTGTGGAAGAAGTAATTAGAAAAAACTTCCAACTTTATTTCTGGCTGATGGTTTGAGGTCCATGGATATTTTTTCTCTTTATGTTTTGTGTATGTCGGCTGTATCTTCCCTCAGGAAATCAGCTGGGTAAGTTTGACCAGCACTGGAAGATATGATTGCAGCATGGGTAACTCATTTGAGCCTAGTTCAGCTAAAATACAAGGAGACAACACCTTGGACATCAGTCTCCAGTGGGATCAGATCGACCTGTAACGGTCACACTGCTGTTGCTACCCTATAGGCAGAGCTGGATCCCTGAAGTGTCTTGAGTCTGGTGCAAGCTGAACATGCTGGAAACCAAGCACTGGACCTGTGGGTAGAACCACTGCTTCAATGGCCAATAATGAAGTTCATCACTTGTATATCAAGTATAGTCTTGTTCCAGATATTTCCTTAGTTCTTTTGTTCGAGCTTTGACCTAAATGGTAGTACATTTTCTAGATAGCCAACAGGTAACCCAGCAAGAATAGGAAATGATCCTATATATACTTGTTATTCTAGCTGCAAATGCAAATAACAGAAAAAACCCCAACAGGTTTCTCACTTTAGTGCCTTTGGTGACAAGTAGGCTCTATTTATATTAGGCTCTGTGTGTCAGTGTAATTAAAGTTAAGCCAGAGATGTTGCTTAAGCTTCAATGGAAACATTGAAATCCTCTGACTTAAACTCTGAATTTAGGTCTGGTGTAGTTAGATAATGACTAGGCATCAAATGATTGTAATACCTTTGCAGTATAATTGATCTCTCTTCCACATATATCAAAAGTTCTTTCAAAATTTAAAACAGCCTCAGGCTTTCCCCATGTAAAAAGTGGATCCCGCCTTTCCCTGATTTGAAGAGCTGATTCCAGAGAGGTTTGCCAGTGTTTGGTTCCCCTTAAACACTTGCTATTTCTGTACGATTCCCTGAAGTGTATGATGTTTTATTCAATTTCATTAACATTTGGAAAGGATTTGAGGAATTGCATGATTTGGTCACTACAGTAAAAAGATAATAACACTCTCGGGAGAAGCTGAATGTGGAAATTGCATGTGAGAAGTTGCGTGTCCATCCTTGGAGGCTGTAACAGCCTTTCTCTATGGTGTGCTGTAAAGTTTTAACTGCTCTAATCAGCAAGGGCCATCACTACCGCTCATGTCAGGGGAACAGCTCTCTTCTATGATAACATCTGAAGGCTGTTCTTGTTGATGGCCATGCCTGTATATCATTTTCTAAGCATGACACCGTGCTCAAGTCCAAACTTGTTGCATATTGAAATAATTTGGAGGCAAGGCCACCGTGACGGGAGGACTGGCTGGGCTCTGGCATTGGGTGGGGGAACCTTAAATTCATGTTACCTGAAGAGGTAACCTTGAGGAAAGCCTCAAGCGTGCCTGTATTACAGGCACAGTTATAAAGCCTTTTTCTTTACCTGGCTATCTCTTTTACCAGCAAGCTAATGCCATGCAGTGGTGTCAGACTGCCAGAGCAGAGGAGTTATCTGGTTTCCCTTGTTAAAAGAAATGTCCTTAGTAGGAAGGCAGCAGGAGAGTTGGAGGCAGCTGAGCTGTACTAATCTGCTTGCTGGCAATGACAGCCCTCAGTGTGCTCTGGGCTGCTCTTCGTCAAGTGCTTTAAGCCGCAGTCCGCATGAACTAGCTGATAAGCGTTGATATGGCTCCTGCATTTCAGCAGCACGTTAGAAAGGTGTTTGTGGAGTCTTGTGAGTTGTTTTGATGAATTTGGCAGGGATATGAAAGGACTTGAGGGATGTGTCACAGTTAAAACAAATGCATATTACTTAGTATTTTAAGGTTTTGCAAGACTTCAGAAGAGGTTGCAGCGATTCCTATGTCATAACTTGCTGGTAATGGTTTGCCCCAGAGACCTTCCAGTGTTGCTAGCAGTCATGGGAAATTGCAGTTAAAGAGGCTGCTATCGCAGCAGCCCAGGTTGACAGCAAGAATAAAACAGCGCGCGTGGCCTGCAGCATGTGCCGTGCTCTGTATCACTGCCTGGAAAACAGCAAAAATGCAGGAATACTCCTCTTGGAACACTGGAGTAGTCGCTCTCTTTTTTTGCAGTTTGAACTTGTGGGTCTTTACGTGTTAACACAGTTGTGCCTGTGTTTCCCGGCATTTTGGGATGGTAGTGCAGGGTTCTACCTCGAACTTTTGAAAACTGCTTCCTTTGAAGTTTGAAATGTTGTGTATGATGTAGCCATTTCTTGGGAGTTGGGTTACCGCGCTCTAAATGAAAAAGAGAAAGCTTGCTTAATTTTTCTTTTCTTTTAGAAACAAACTAATTGTGAATGAGGCACAGAAAAACTTCTCAGCATAATGTTGCTGAGAATTCTCTCAGCCCTTCCCTCCACACCTCCTCTCCCTGCACCATACATGTGTTTAATCTTTGACGTGCATGTAAACCTGTCTATCCCTTATTTTGCATCCTTCGAGTATTATTATAATCAGGCCAGTTTATTAAGAATTAATGCTCCTTCGTGAACTGAGGATAATGGCCACATTTCCTCTTGTGCTGGACTGTGATTTACTAATAGGAGCTTCTAGGGAAAGGATCATAAAAGAGTGAGGCCCCCACCTCTGGATTAATATTTAATCAGGTGTTAAGAGATCCTAGAGTTCCTAGCAGAAACCTGCAGGGGAAATGAGAGGGTCCTGCATCTTAAAGGGGCAATGCAATTATAATTAAAGGCTTGATCCAAAGCCTATGGACATAAATGAAAAGCTCCTGTTGATTTGAAGACCTTTGGATCTGGCCCAGAGGGAACCAAAAATAATGAATGTGTTTTCATGTGAGACAGAGAAAGACAGACATACTTTTTTTTTTTTTTTTTAATATTATTATTTCAAAGGTATCAAACAAGGGTAGCATGCATGATCTACGTTTAAAATGAATGCGATGGAAAAGGTCTGCTGCTAAAGACATGTATCCAACAAGCTGGTGGCCAAACTGTTCCAAACGTTTCTAATATGTGAATATGAATCAGACGGCTCATTTCTTGTGCTTCATGGTTAAATAAGCTACACTGAGAGAAATGCGGCAGTTGAGTCGTTCTGAGTGTCAGTCTGGGTAACCCGTTCAATAATAAATAATCTGGTTCGAACTCATTTGAAAGTAAATTGGTTCCCTTCAGGTTACAAGCAAACTCTGTCCCAGGTTCCCTAAACCCGCTGTGGCCGCAGGCTCGGCAGCCCTCGGCGCGTGCCGCAGCAGATCGGGTGCGACTGCTCTCGGGCTGCCTCTGCCAGTGCCTTGCTGGGACACAGCTCCACACGCCACCAAAGCAGAAAGCGAAGATCATCCACCTGATGATGCATCTCCTAAATTGTAGTTTTTGCAACGCAGAGTGCCTTTTTCTGAGTGTACTGTGTTCCCAGTACTGTTACTGGGCTATTCAATCA
Source organism: Todiramphus chloris collaris (assembly GCA_025345505.1). NCBI lineage: Eukaryota > Metazoa > Chordata > Aves > Coraciiformes > Alcedinidae > Todiramphus > Todiramphus chloris. The sequence continues at coordinate 4,411,421 of JANVCC010000146.1, read as the reverse complement.
TGAAGCTGGACCTGTGGATTTACCAAGGCTTAAAAAAAAAAAGTTCTTGACTTGGAACAGGGTTTTGGAAGGGGTGGGTTGTTGGGCAGTATAGTTGACTACTGTGTTTTAAACTTTGCCCTGTAAGAGAAGCCTTCAACTGGCATGAAACCCCCGGTGAGCAGAAAGGAGACAAAAGTCAGGGCTGTGCAGAAGCTGTTCCCTCCAGATAAGGTGGGGAGGAAGGGCTGCTCTGCTCTCACAGTGGCTGGGAGAATGAAGCTTGGCCATGGCAGGTCTCTTTTCTCACTGGAGAGAGTGCTTTGTCTTCTGGTGAGTGTGTGTGTGTTACTGAGGGACTGCCCAGCTGAGCTGATATATACGATCTCGTTGTCACCCTTTTAAATTGACACCAACCAATATCCTCAGGATGTAGGAAAATACTTTGAAATTCTGCAGGACGATGGCACACAGCCGCTCAGTGCCTTAACAGGGCCTGTTGTATTTCACTGCAGTAGGTCACTGTGGTTCGATGGATCTGAGTCTGCATCTGCTCTCCATCTATGCTGGTTATGCATTTGTGCTAAATATAGCGTAGACGAGGGACGGCGATTGGGAACCGTGTTTGTATCTATAGATCTTCTCTCGTTCTCTGTGTACATCCCCTGGATGCCTTGCACAGGTTAACTTCATGCAGTATAGTACCAAATGAAAAAGTGGTGCATTATATCCAGTTAATTTAGAAAATGTGCTGATATTCCTTCAATTAAATTTGGCTATTTTTATTAAAAAAAAAACAAACCCAAAACAAACTTCTAAAACAAGCCCACAGTTACTGTGCTATATAAGTGATACATCCTTTGTGAGAATGTAGGTTGGACAGTTTCTGTTCTTTGTTGTGTTTTTTTGCAATTGGATTTTGAGCAGGAATTCCAGTTCTCATGCAAAGTTAACTTTGAACCTTCAGAGTTCAACAGAGAACTGCAAAGGGCTGCATCTTTCCAAACAACAGTGGAACCGAATTTCTTTTGGTCACAGAGTTTTGGAAGAAACTTTATCTTACAGCAAATTTTTCATCTTGTTTAGGCCTCCGGTGTGGATAATAACAGACTGCTGTGGAAACGATACGGTGTGTTTAACGTGGAGCAGGGACAGAAGAGGCAGTGGGTGTGACTGTCAGCATTGGCAACGAGCAGTGGCAGCCAGAAAGGCGAGAGAACCAGGCAAGAGTAACGCGACAGTTCCTCCAGTGCCATCAGCAGATGTTTTGAGGATGGTGGCTGGGTGTGTACTGAGCAGCTCTTCATGTGTGTCTGGTGCAAAAGACTGAGTATAGAGAGGATAGGGAAAGACAGAACTGATTGATGTACAAGTGAGAAACCTACAGCTGCATCATTGCATGAGCAATTCCACTATGTAGTAAGGCACTGGGTGAAAAAATGGTGTAACTTTCAAGGAACTTGACTTCGGATGCCACAGGACACGGTTCTTGCCCGGCAGCAAAGCAGTACAAGGTTTTGCTGCCTAGCACCTTGGAATCACTTCAGAAATTAATATTATCACACTGTTCATTAAAAACCCAAAGCAAAGCTCAGTTATTTTGTCATCCTGAGCATGCAGCACCTTGGCCTTAAGCTGACTTCACTTTTTTTTAACTATCCATTAAAAAGCTGAGTTTTAAAACAAACAAACCAACACCATTTTCTTTAATGCCATGCTACTGTGAGGGACTGTTGGAGGAAGGAGCTGGAAGACAACTCACAGAACAAGACTGGATTTTTTTAATTCCCTTATGCATTAAGAAATGTAGACCTCTAGAACGAAATGGAAGGATACTTTAGAGCTGGATACATGTAGTCCTAAGAGCAAAATTCGTGTGAGCTGTATCTAAACCCAAGATGTTTTTAATAAGCCTCTTTGTTCCTCTGTCCTGCAGTCATTTGATGCTTCTGATTTCATTGGAGAAATTAGAAAACCTTTTAGCAGAGTTTTTAAACTACTTGTTTGTGGGTTCAGCCCTCCTCAGCCTTTAGGAATCAAAAATCAGAAATGATACTTGAAGAACTGAAACCCATAGCTACACAATAATTTTTTTCACCTTAGGTTTATTTTGAAAATGTTGATCTAATTGTACCCTAAAGTTGTCATGATCTGGAGGCAAATAAAAATAGGCTGTGTGTTTTTGTTGGTTTTGGTTTTATCATCTTGAGGCCTTTGCAGCTAGCCCATTTTCTGCGTTTTGAAGTATTGCAGTACAGCCAATGTCTCTGAGGATCAACAGTGCAGAGGTGTAGGCACATGCAAAGGAAGAAAAGCAGGGAGCAAGGATGGATATGGAAGCTGCTTCTACTAGATCTTAGCTGGACTCCTGAACAAAGCTAAACAGCTATCTCTCTCATAATGATTGCTCTCACATAGAAAGACTTACCCTGAAAATCTCTTTCCAGCAGCATCTAATAGGCAAGGCTTATTTCAGAATTTTATTCCAGCTCATTTAAGTTTAGGGACCTTCCCCATTGCTCATTAATCTCAAGGAAAAATGCAGATGAGAGTAGTTCAGTCGGTATGCAGCCACTCCAGATGAATCTGGGCAAGGTCTTTTCTTTCCTCCTGCTGGCTGAAGGTCAGGAGCCATGGCTGTATTAAAACACCTCAACAGAACTGTACCCAATTACACAGTCTCTCGTAAGGGCTGGAGATTGTGAGACCATTACTACTGGATGGGTAGAGTTGGATCTCCCCGTAATTTGGTGGGAGATGAGAAATGATCAAAGAAAACTGACTGGTGTTGGAAATGGAGTAGAAAAGGAACTTCTGCTTTTAATGCAACAGTAATGGCTGCTTTGTGATTCAGCCTGCTGCCCTCTCTTGAAAATAGGACAAAGTTGTCCATTAGTGGCACATAGCACTGCAATAAAACTTATGAAAATTATTTATTGCTACATCAAGCTGTATAGTCCTTTCTTATAAAGCAAGATGTGGCAGAAATGGGGTAAAGGCCAAGCATTTAGTTCCCAAATACTATGGTCTTACCTAATGTGTAATGTATGCTTTGCAGTTGAGACTAGAAGATAATGAAGTTTATGACAGTCCTTATTTTTTCCCAGAGAAAGTTTGGCAGTCTGGGGCTGGCCACAAAGCAAGTAATCTCCAGTTCATGCAAACCTCAGCTTTGCTACAAAAAACTTCTTTCTTTTCTCAGAACATACCTATTAACCTCACTTTCCTTTTTTTTGGTGGGTTTTTTTTTTTTTTTTTTGGTTTTGAGAGATAAGTCCTGTCTTGCAGATGTTGGTGCATGGGAACAGATGTTGTCTGTGGAATCGGTATGTTTCTATGTTGACTGTGTGTTTCTCAGTCAACCAGTTCTTGTCGTCTCGATGTCCAAGAGCTTCAGCGGATAATGACAGGTAGCTGATCTGAGCAGCCAAAAGCCTCCTCTCCCTGTGGTCAGTGGGAATTTTGCCACTGACTTGCCAGAGTCAGGATTTCAGCCCTAATGTTCTCAGAGATATTGATTATACATGGTGGAAAACACAACGAGGTATTTTATCAGAAAAACAAGCACAAATGTGCAAATAAAACCAGAGATAATAAAGGTCAAAGCTGTTTAATGGGCCTTCACAAAGTTATGTACCACTTCAATCCTAATTAGCTCCTGTTTGGGGCATTTCAGTGGGATTTAATAAATAGGCTTGTGGAGAACCACTGCACAGGGTTGAATTTCAACCTTCGCAAAGAAAATGGGAGGAGGTTAGTTTACATTAGGCATCTGTGTATTTTGTTCCCAAAGTAGCATTTAGGAGAATGGCCACAACCAGCACATGCTGTGTTATAGCTGGCAATTTAATCTTCAGGCACAGACGTATAAAATCCATGAGAGGATGAAGTCTGCGTTGCTGAGAGTGCTGTATAATGGAAGTGCTCACAAAAGCCAAAAGGCTGAGCGACAAGTGGCATTTCAAACCTCTTGAGTTTACCACAGCCCTCACGTATTTTGTACGATGGATATTTTTCTTGGGTTTCTTGTATTTCAAATGCTTTACTTATCGTGGAAGCAATAGGGCTGCGTTAGCAGGGCTGGAGCTGAGTGGTGTTACTACAATGCAGAAAAGAAATCAATTTATTCTGTGGCTTACAATTTATTTCATGGTTGGTGAAATATCAGTTTAAGTGATGATTATGTTGCCCAAGTATGTGGTATACTGTCTCTGTGGCTAATATAAACAATTACTGTGTATGAGTTGCATGTGTGGTTATAACACGATGGTGTGGTGTGGTGCTGAGATTTTATCAGGTCTGGGCTGATCACATTACTCACCAATTCCAACTTTCCCTTTGGTTAAAATCTGAATACCTGTGCAGGTCATTCCAAATGAATGTGAGTAAGACCTTTGCACCACAAGTCTGTTGTCATATATTCCACCGTTGGTACGTATTGAATTAGGCATATGATAGATTCAGTGTTTGCTGAGTCCTTAAAAGCACTTGTGGGACTCCTACCTGGAAGGTTTGACTTCGTTATCAGTGGTCCCCTGGGGCAAACTCTTGAGGTGAAAAAAAAAAAAAAAAAAAGATAATTTCTGTAAGAACATTTGGACAATACTTCTTTGTAATGTAATAGTTCGGTTGTTCTCTGTGTCACCTCTAGACTTTTTGGCAATGCACTTTTAAGTGGTCTGCGCTTCTTGAAAGTGAATGGGGAATTTGTTCTGTTCAGTAGGTCACAAGATACGGGACTCAAAACCTGCCACTTTCTGGGGTATTCATGTCATACTTGTCATCTGCTTTCTGAATTTGTACCACAGAAAGATTAGTTTCAGAATTGCAAAATGTGGAACATAAAAGTGCTTCTTACTTATTTCAACCTCATTTCTGGATCCTAATGATGCACGTGGAGCTGCAGGATCAACTACATGGCTGGGATGCCTCCATGCCTGGTCTGTGAAGGCAGGTAGAAGTGCTGTCAAGCACTGACTGTGGGTTTCTGTGCTCCCAAAGCCTCTGCCCTTCCCTGGTGCAGTGTCTGGCAGGAGAACAGCCAGTCAGGCTAACCATAACAGATCATCTGGGTCAGCTATGGGAAGTGGCCCTGTAACGAAGTCTCTGAAAATAGTTGAAGATCTGCTTTTCGTTAGTCAGGGCAGGAAGGAAAGAGGAAGGGATAGGGCAGCTTTCCACTCCTAGCAGGCAGATAAGTTACTATCTTAACATGGCATTTCAGTCTTGTCTCTTACTCAAGTTCCCTCCCCCTGTTCTCCCTTCAGCTTTAATATCTAGGTTTGTCTGATTTTAAACTGGGTTATTTGAATGTCAAACTTTCAATAACACTTTAATAGAGGTGTCCATTAACCCATGCTAAATTACAGCAGAACATCTCTGGAAATACATGTGACATCCACATGAATACCAAATGAATTCATTAGGATCAGCGCTATTACAATGAATACCAAATGAAACCCACAGTGATGGGGACATCATCTTTCTGTGAATAATCGACAGCGTTCCTTTGGCACTAGTCAAACACATCAGCTGTTTGTTTCCACTGATGAGAGGTGGCAGTCTAGGTTTTGGTTAGATAAACAGATGATGACACCAATAATCACTTAGTTGGTGGCTGTAATGCTTAATAATCACATCCTGATATCATGCATACTAGAAGCAGCGCTGCACTTTTTATGCATAATGAATCCCAAACACTTCATAAAAGGTGATAACTTTCTTTGACCACTGAATATATTATTTATAAAAGTGCTCTGTTCCCTTCCTCCTCCCACCCTTGGAGATGCTTTTAATTTTATTTTTTTTTATCATGTAGAATACAGTGGTAGCACATCTTAGACTATGAGGTCTCTTCTTATACATAATTTATAAAACAATTTACAAGTGATTTATTTTTAGCAGTAAGATAAAACATGGTGTGAAGGGTTTTGCCAACAGAGAGATAGACGGTTTGGGAGTAATACTTGTGGAGGAGCCTGGGGTCAAGTGAAATTTATTTTTCTGGTTTCCCCTGAGGTGAACCTTAAGGAGACCACTTCTGCTGCACTCATTTACATAGTGCACTAAATGCACACACATCCCTAAAAGTGCATGAAGTTGTATGGCACCATGTTTTAGATGGCCTTGAAAAATATCCTTTCACTGAACATGCTGATAGTTAGATCTTGTTGATGGATCCAGTAAGAGGGTTCCTCTCCAGATGTCATTTGGTGAAATGACTGACTCTTTCTGGTTGAAGCCCTGCTGAGTGGTGTAGCTGCTGATGTCCACACAGGTGATGTCAAATTCTAGTTGATATTACACAGCTCGCTGAGGAGGCAGGAGGGATTGTGTTATCTCCTCTCTCCCAGGAGATGGCAGTGTTTAAGAGCATTAGCAGAGCACCTTCCACGTCAGTAACCTCACATCCTTGCACCAACCCTGGTTCTCAACAATCAGTAATTCAAGAATATCATAGTAGTAATATAATGGCAGAAGAATCATGGGTTGACCCAAGGATGGAGAGAGCGCTGTGTTGCAGCAGAACCTCTTTATGTCAGCTCTGGTGATCTTTTGATTTGAATTAGTTACTGGTTTGGGCTTCTGTGTAGCAAGATGTTCAAAGATGTTGGCCTTGTAGCTTTGTTGTTGTCTCAGCCTGCAGCTGTGCGTACTGCAATAGGAGAACCCATCCAACCGCCTCTCTCTTGTCCTGAATCTTACTTCATATCAGCTGTGGTATTCTGCAGGAATAGGAAGTCTGGAGAGGGCCCTCGCCTTGGAGCGCTGGTGGCCAGCACAGCACAAAATGTACTCGGTGTCAGGGACAGCGCGCCCTTATCCAGTAACCATTGAACGAGGTTCCAACTTTCTCTTTCACAGTTTCTTCAAAGAGATGTTGGGAAAAATTGCTGGTTCTCAATGGCTATGTAGAAATACTGGTTCAAAGTGATCCTTGCCTGCTGGGATTACCAACTGGTAGCTTTCAAAGCTGAAGCTCTGGGCTGGGTTTTGCAGCATTGCAGGTTGCACAGTCATTGGGAACCGCGCGATACGCCACCTCATCAGCATGCTGGTACTCTGCTGGAGTGCTTAGGGAGCTCTTTCACTTCTGCTTTGTACATGACTGTGTAAGACAACAGAGAACAAGACTCCAAATCTCCAGTCTCTGTTTTTCATGTAACAGACAGAGCTGGTTCTGATTTTTGTCACTTGTGCAACAGAGCTGGGGAAACACTAAGCTACTGTGGGCTTCTGGATAGAATCAAAGCGCTGGCATTTGTGAGCCTAGAGGGAACTTCCTCCTGGAAGGTCACCTGAAAGGGTAAACGTGTCGCTACTTAACCAGAAACCAAACCAGAGCAGTGCCCATAGTCGTCCTATGTCCAGACGCTGAAATGACGTAAGAGGAGAATACTGAGATTGGAGATATTCATCCCTTTTGGGCAGGTCAGGTTGAAAAAACCTGAGGGAGAAGCTGGAAGCTTAGTCTGGGGGCTGCCCTGCTGCAGAATTCCTGTCGTGCTCTCCACTCCTCACGGTGTCTCACCCTGCGCTCCTGGGCTGTCACTGAGGTCTCTGTTGTGCAGTCCTGGTCTTGAAACAGCTCAGCCTTCCAACTCCTGATGAACTAATTTCCTACTAATCTATTTGTTTAAAATTAGTATCTACAAAGTTAACTCCTTGTACAGCCTGGACTTTGATTTGAGGAGACTGGGGACGTACACCCTGGAAAACTGTAAATGCAGCCACTGCTTTCCTTTGCATCCAGAATTCAACGGAGCTGTCAGATAACACATGAGAGATGGTTAATAATAAATTAAAAACATCGCAGCCACAGGGAAACTACATCTCTCCCCTCCCCCCAAACTCCCCCTCTCTTTTACTCTTTTCTACCCCATGGGCTTAATCAGCATCAAAGAGTAACAAATCCAATAAAATGTTTCCCTGAGCCAGGAACCAGCCTGAACTGGATACACCCCCCACCCCCAGCCTCTCTCCCTCTCCCCCGGCTGCCAGCCCCTTTGCAAAACAGCTGACAGTCGAGGTGAAGATAGAACAAAGGAAGAGATGGGGAATGGTAAATCACAGAGACACCCCCCCCATCTCTCTCCTGGTGTCAGAGAGCTCTAATAGTCCTCCTGTGCTTTTAGGCTACCAGTTCAGAAAGCGTTTGCCCGGCTCCTGACTTGTTTTTTATTCCACAAAGATTAGAGATTTAGGGGTGAGAGAGCAAACAGGGGAAATGTTTATTTCTACTGATTTTCCCCGCTTTTAAAACTGAATTCAGACAAAAGCTGTTCTGACAAATTGCGATGGGCCACACGTACCCCCCAGATGGCCTTATGGCTGTGGAGCTCCACTAGCACCTGCCAGCACCTTGCTCAGCCGAGAGCGAGCGATGCTGCACCGCAAGTACCCCCAGGACCTGGCGAGGCTCTGGGCAACGGCCCCCTCCCTGCCCTGCCCCTGCAGGCTCCTCCTGGGCAGGGACAGCTCTTCTTCAGAGCTGGAGGAGATGAAGGTCACCCCGGAGCAGAACAAGGTGGTGGTATTGGGCTGGATCTTCAGGGGTGCAAATTGACGTGGGTGCTTTTGAAGTCAGTGGACTGACATTGCTTTTCCACAGGTGAGATTCAGCCTGAGGAATCCAGCGCTGTGCGAGTACTCCAATAGTGCTTATGGAACCAGGAGATTAAAAAAATAATAATTAAAAAAAGGTTAACAGGAAGAACTAAGGAGAACGTAGCCTCAGCAAGTTCTTCACTGTGTGCTGCTCTTTGTGGATTGCTGCTCTGGGTATGTCTGTGTCCCCTGAAGCTGTAATATATAAGCACTTCCTGGCTATTAATATTGTAAGCGCGTCTTCTCCATAGCCTTGGAGAGAGAGTTGCCATCATTTCTGTCTTAGAGATGAAAACTGGAGCACAGAGAAAGGAAGGTTTTGCTCATGGCCATGCAGAAAAGACTATAGCAGAGTTAAGAAAAGAATCCACATAACTCACACTTTGCCCTGTCAGACCATGGCCGGGAGAACATCCTTGCCTTTGGCCTGTCTGCACGAGCCTTAACACTTCCAGGTGAGTTCAGGCATCGTGTCTGCTCTGTACTGAGTCCAGCTTTCTAGACCTGCTGCTCTGTGCTAGGGCATAACCATGCAGAAGGTGGAGGTTTTAAGTAGTTGATGGCTCTGTCTGACAGTGTCACGGACATCGGCACAGTGAGCACTTCAGTTTGACTTTGCCTTCCAAGCGAGAGAGGCTGGCTGTGTATTTTGCCTCTGCCTACATCTTTCAAATGAGATCCCAAACCCCTGATCCTGTTGATGTGCACACCGAGGGATCTTTCCTGTGGCTTTTCAAAAGAACAGATATTCTTCTGCGTTCCCTGTTCTGTAATAATTTGTCCCATGTCTTGCTGTGCTGTGGGTGCTGTCACCCTTCTGAATACCTGTCTCCCAACAGACAGCTACTTGGTGAGTGAAAGCTGCTTCCTGTTGACAGGCTGTGCGTAGGATCAGGGCTGGATCGCTTCTGTAGCACTTACAGGATTTGTTATGAGAGGCACCGTAGGAGCTTGAGATGGTGCTGCTGTTGTTGAAGTAATTTTACTCTAGCACCAGAAAATATTCTCTTCCTTGGTGAGAAAGTGCCTTAGATACACTTTCTCCGTCAGGAGGCACAAGTCTTCCCTGGGAGGAGCTGTAGCAGGGCTGGCACTGAACTAGCTGGGCTTTAATGAATGAATTTGAAAACTACCAAAGAATTCCTATGGAAATACAGGCAGCATTTGCATTATGGTCATAATTAATTAACCAATCAATTATCATGATGAATGCTATTTTAATGAATCGGTTGCAAATCATTTTCAGTTCCTATGGTTTTCATTGGGAGCACATTAATCACAGCAGACTCTCTGGGCTGCAGAGGAATGCGGGATGTAAATCCAAGACCTAGTGTATGTCTTTACCAGAGGTGAGGCAGGTTCTCGGCAATCAGATCCAGCTGCAGGTATGGAATGCTCTCCTGAAGGTCAGAGGCTGTTCAAATTTGGAAAAATAGTGCTGGCACATTATAGCAATTGGCCCAGAGCACAAAACAAGCCATGAATGACCCAGGACTGGGATGGGATTTCAGACACTCTCAGATAGTTACTTTCTTGCTAATTCTGTTTATACTGAGAAGAGGGTAAAATAAAGCATAGTAACTGTTTGTGAAAGGTTTCATCAGCCATACTGGTTTGGGGTTTTTTTTCCTGATTCTAGATTAGGATTCTTGTAGATGTGTATAGATAGAATGGACTTTGGTGATAGTGCAGAGGAGAAGTAGCTGTCTGAATGGAACTGTTTGAGGGGCTGGGGTTGAATCTATAAAGACTGCTTGGACACGGCAGTTATTTTCAGTCCAGTGTTCATTTACTCTACAGGAGAGCTTGCATGGTTCTACCACCTCTTCCAAGCAGTATGATCAACAGATGCATTAATTTAAGCTGTTAGACTTAAATCCTTGAATGTAACATCTTTATTTAATGGAGGTGTTGCCAAAACTTACTTGCTAGTCCTGGAACTAGCCCGAAGGCATAGAGCCTGACTTCGGGTGCTTTATACAGCTACGCCTAAAGCTCCTTGGAGCTGGAGCTGCTGCAGGGAGGTGCAGTAGATACATCTCGACACTCATACCGTTGATGTGGAACGACACAGGGAGCACAGGATTTTCCACTGCAGGAATTACTGGATTTGTCATGTGGTTGATCTTTCATTTTATTTTTTTAATGAAGATCAAAAAAATAAAGAAGTAGGGAGAGTTGACATTAAGTTTTTGGGAAAAAGAATTGTGAACCTGTTAGAGGGTATTGATAGGCTCTGCATTTCAGGATATTGTACTGAGTGAAGAGAATCAACATGGAAGAAAGCTAAATCTGTTAGAAAATATGTTAAGTAATCCACAATGTCAAGTTTGAACCTGATGTAGTTTTATAGTATGTGTAACCGTAAAAGCATTCATTTAGGAGTTGATCTCTGCAATGTACCTATTGTAAGTGGCTTTTTTCACATACAGCTAAGAAATACATGGATATCCCTCTCACATAGCTGAGGGAGCCTGCTTGTCATGGGCTGGAGTGTGTCTGTGTTAATTACATTATTTCTTCTCACCCTGTTTTGGGGCAGCAGGTTGGAATGCAGTAGGAAGAGGTGTCTTTAATGAGTTTAATGGCATGGGTAGATAGAGATCACTGGAAAACTTTTTGTAAACACAGACATTATAGTTCAGATAATATGTTTTTCATCAGTGTTTATTATATGTTGCAGTCTAACAGGCACAGTTTTGTCAAACACAAGCCTAATATTTGTTTCCTAAAGCTATACAAAAGTATCTGTGGCCTCTCGGAAGCCTTTGAAAACCCCTGTCTTCTGATGGGATGTGGGCACCCAGTTCATGTACAAATACAAAAGCTTGCGAGTAGTCCTGACATGGCTATATTAAAAAATGTGGGGAAATATTTGTGGGATATTTTTTGGAGTCTTTATACTGCTTTACTGGCAATCACATGAATTTTATATCTGTCACGAAATCTCCTGACATTTCCACCAATATGTTGCAAGTAGGTCATTAGAACAATTACTGAGATGTGGGAAAAGAAGTAGCATTCCATAGCATCCATTGCCAGCACTGCCATCTCTGAGCAATTAAAACCCATGAGAACAAAAATTTGACATTTTTCTGGACTGTGTATCAATAGGGTGCACTCGCATTTGTTTCTGAGGTTTTCTGCACTGCTATAGCACTAGACTTAGGTTCCTGAGAGAGATGAAGCTGTTTTGGAAAAATTAAAGTCAATTGAAAAAAAAAAATTCTCAAGAAACACTTTTTTTATCCGTTAGAACTTGCTGACTTCATACATTTAAAGATTTTATAGAAACTATTTGATTTTGAGAGCTTTCCATGGGAAACAAGTAAGCTTTGTTAGAAACAAGTTTGTTTTCTGCAGTTCCATCAGATTTTGTTTCAATTATTTGTGAACCTCAGGCAAAGAGTCAGTCCAGTGCAATAGCTGCTGTTGCCTGGCCTGGCCAGCTCAGGTGGGGTGAGGAGGAGTGACCGTGTCTGGGAGCATCATCCTGATGCAGGGCACTGGAGCTGGGGGGGAATGGTGGGGAAGGGTGTTTCTGGGCTCCCAGCTCCTAGCCCGTCTGACGTCTTGCCAGTGATGCACAGGTTTCACATCTCAGAGGCCTTTAGCTGCCAAATGGCTGTGACAGGTTTGAAAAGGAACGTGACCTTCTCGGCATGGAGTGGGAATGGCAACATTGCTGAGGTGCTATTTCACTCTTGCTCGGCAGCGATGGGCAATGCTGAAGCCAATCAAAATTTTGTCAGACTTGGGCTGTTGTGACCAAGACTGTTTCACTCCTTGTAGCCTTCTAGGAAGGATTTAGATGTCGAAGAGATCGTAGTTCATTCTGGAAATGACATATTTCAGTATGAAAGTTGAATTTCACTTCCATGAGATGGAGCTGATTTCTGACTCCAGATGGAAAGAATTCCCAAACTTAAATAACTGAATGAAGCTGATATCTGGTTTCCTGACCAGCTCTATTTCTCATACAGCAATAAGCTAGAGTTCTTGGGAAAATCGTCAAGTATTGAAAGAGCTGAGGAACGGGTGTATCGAAAGGCTCAGCCGGTCTCCCGCTGACAATAAGGCATGTAGGATTATTTCCCTGGGGACTTGGAGCAGAGTCTGCTGATGGTGTGGCTGTTAATAAAACAGGAGAAATACTAGTGAGGTTTGTCTGAGACCTGCTTTGAGTTTGTGGAAACACCTTTTAGTCCTCCTGGATCCAAATACGTGATTTATTCCCCTTAAGTCCTAAATTTGGCAGAAAATAAACCAGACCAGGCTTTCCTCACTCAGATAAGGAATTTCAGTATATTATGTTGCTGGACTTTGGTTTTGGACTGTAGGAACACAGATTGTTCCATTGATCAGCAAGACTACATCTCTGTGGCTATTCCTCTGCTTAAGGCTGCTATGCCCACCCTCTTGCACCCTGATTTTTTCCCTCGTGTGGGAACATTAAGTTGTTACTTTGGACAAATAATAAAATGCTGCATCTGAGTTGCACGGGATGGGGTCTGCGATGGGTCTGGTCTTCGCTCTTCAGGCACGGCCACCGGGATGCAGGGTGGGAGGCTGATGGAGAGAGAGGACTTTGTGGAAGCACCTGTTAGCCCTGGTTGGGGTGAGCCCTTTCTGCCTTCAAGGGAGCAAACTGGTCCTGAGCCTCTGAGGCCAAACCCCTGGAGACTACACTACTGTTGGAGAGGTGATGGCTTGCACTTTCCCAAACAAAGCGCAGCGATGTTTCCTGTAATTTGAAACAAAGAGACAACTTGCAGCTTTGTAATCTGTGGGTGGGGGAGGCACTGTTGAGTCAGGAAGCCCCCAGAGGGTGCTGGCTTTACTGGTTTCAGCTGTGAAATCAAAACATATGCATGAGTCAGGCCAGTGGTTAAGTTCTGCTCACTTTGAGGCCCTGGCTTTGATTAAATTCATGTGTCATTTTCAAAGGTCCATGTTTAGCTTGGTTTTAGATCATGCTTGCATAATTAGTTTATTTAAACTATGTCTCATGTTAAATCAGATTTTGCCTGTGGACTTAAGTACAACTATGTAATAAGATATACCTATTAAACAGATGTTTAATCTTAATGACTATGTTCTTGACAATCAATTGAAATTGAACATCTAATAACTACACTGCAACTAGGCATATCTCTTTGCATTTAATAAGATACTATAGTAATATAATTATAGTAATATAGGATATTATAAATAACATATTCATGGCAATAAACCAATGTTTGTATAATACACATAATATATATAAAATCATTTGAGAAATGAGGAGGCTTTAGCTCAGCTCATCATTTCCCTGATGGGAGAGAACAAAAAAAAAAAAAGAAAAGAAAAAAAACCCCAATGTTATCCTCTTACAGAGGAAACAATTTCTATTGGCACTCTGCACTGTGTGTCCCATAATAGCACTGTGTGCACAGGTCCTCACCCCATGTAGTTACTCACTCCGAGTAATGTCCAAGGCAGTGGTGTGGCAGAACAAAGCTCAGGTTTGTGTTCACATGTGTAGGAATTGTTGGGATATTTTGTTGGACTCAGTAGAAAAACAAACAAAATTAAAAAAAAAAAAAAAAAAAAAAAGAGGGTGTGGGGACAACTAAGAAAAATTAATAACAAATAGAACTAATATAGAGGTGAATATAATGTGCTGGAAAAGAAGCTGTCCAACTCCGTGTCAGTCCTTACTGCAGTTGTGCTTCTAGTTCCATGCAAATGTGATAATTCTGCAGTTTGACACCCACGTCTCTGATTTGCGTCGTAACCGTACCAATAAATGAGCTATTTCATTAACAGGTCCCACAGAATAGTTGATTGTTCCACCAATATTCGTGACTCAAGCCTTATATTGGGCTGTTGAGACACGTACAAATCATTTGGTTTCTATCCCTTTGTTATACTTCTGTACCACAAGTGTATGCTGATGGACACTTAAATATAAGACAATAACAAACTCATAAATTTCTGTTCAGAATTAGCAACCATGTGTCAAATAGCCTATTGAAACGACTGAATATTTTGGTAGATGTGCAGTATTTTAAGATTTTTTTTTTCCTATTTTTTTTTTTTTTAGGCCCTAGTTCAAGGAGGCATTTAAGCCCATACTTAAATCTATCATTTCAGCAAATCTGCTGCACATGTGTTCAGTATTAAGTGCATGCTAACTAGAAATAAGCTGATTAACTTTTGTCTTATGGTTGGACCTAGAATTCATTGGACTCTAGAAAATTTTCCATTGAATCCAAAGAGCTCTGAGCTGAAAGGTTTAAAAATATGGTGGAAAGGCAGAGAGAGAGGGTGGGAAACAGGTGGGTTAAACTAGACTTTGGATTGTGTGGTATCTTTTGGGCTATTAAATATGTATAAAATGGAGCTCTTGTTAATGCAAATTACAAACATGTTTCAAAATCTGTTATCTAGCACATGTAGAGTACAGTGATGGACTGGTAACATATGAAAGACATATTGATGATAGTAAACTTTAGCTCTGCAGTCTGGTCTCCAGCATTGCTCAAAATTGGGGGGATAAAAAAAAGTCTTCAAACTTTTAATGTTCCATAAAAATACTTATCAAGGTCTCTTTTTGTTCAGCTTCCCAGATTCCTCTCTAGCTTGGTTTCCTGAGCATCTCTTTCCCACTGCACTATATTTTCCCCACGCCTGCCTGTGTTAATTTTTGTTAATATTGTTGTTGCCATCTTCACTCTAAAAAATGCATGAAGGAGAGAGAACTGTGTGTGTGTGTGTGTGTGTGTGTGTTTGTATTCTCCCTTCCCCCTTTCCTCATCTAACTCAGAGACTGGAGGGGGAGGGTAGAAGAAAGACATATGAAAATTTTTTCTTCTCTCCCATGCCAGGTTTACAGGGTAAAACTAGTGAATTCTCCAGAAGGAAGGCCTATTTTTGTGACCTTGTAATTATATTACTGGAGGGTGCCTCTAGCTAACGCTGCACTGGGATAAATTAGGCCTAGAACTTGTCAAGAGATTATTTTTACCACTCACTTTATTTAGTTCATCCCCTATTTAAGCTGGGAGAGAATGATGCTCTGGGTTGTATTTTGGGTCGTCCTTTTTTTTTTTCCTTCATTATTCTGTTTGGTGATTTTTCCCCATACCTTTATTGAAGACAGTAATTGCAAACATATTCAACTTGATATTCAACTCACGCTGTAACTTAACAAGTAGTTCAAAGATTAATTACCATGTACCTTGCAGTTCATAGATTCTATTATGATACAGCTCAAGCAAAGAGAACAGGGGAGAAATCCAGCTGATTAGCCAGTGATTATGTGTTAGCCTGTGCTTATGGTCTTTGGTTGGCTGTCACCACATGATGCAAGAGCCGCTGTGTGGTTATGGTTTCCCATCTATATTATTTTTAACGTAGTTGATGAGTTTCTGGGACTTCAAAAAATACTAGTGGCAATATTCGTCAGGTTAGTACACTTAGAATTGTTAATGTTTAAGTAGGTGAACTTAATCTTCTCAGCAGTGGAGCGGGGCAAGTTAAGTTTCACACATGGCTGTTTGGACTGTAGCTCAGCTATCACTAGCAGGGGACTTGTGCACTACCCATCTGAGCAGCTCTGCAGTGTGCTTCTGGCAAGGAACCAGAGTGCAGGGGGATAACTACACCGGTGCTCTGTTTTCCTGATGGCTTCAGGAAGGACCACAGGACTTTGAACCTGCATGGTGAGACCACAGTGCTATGATTGGTGAGGTTTGGTGGCAAAGGGTAGTTAAAAAGGGTTTTGCTTTACGTTAGTTCAAAACTGGATAGTTCCGCATAATTGTGACTGAATTCAGTGGTGTAGCTCACAGTTTGGTCCTGGTTGGTCTGGAGTAGTGTGGAGAGCATACTGCTGTAGTGCAAGAAGTGCAGGTGAGATCTGTCAGGACAGAAATGCTCTAAACTGGCACTGCAGCTGGGTAATGGAGGAGCACAGCTGAGTTCATGCTGTGGCACTTCTGATTTGGTAGTACTGAACCTAAAACTAGACATAGCACCTCATCAAACTGTAGTGGCTGGTAAGAGAGGAGCTTAGCAATGTGCAGATAGCCCCAGCTGAAGGGTTCATCCTATCGTTCCTGTGTTAATAGCAGCAGTTCTGTATTTTGAGATTTGCAGAGTGAGACCTGTCGGGGATGTGATTAGCATTTGCTTCCCTCTCTGTTCTCCCCTGAAGCAACTCGCCAGTCCCCTTATTCTAGAGCAAATCGATTAGGACTCAATAAAAAGCACAGGGAGAACCCGCTTGTCACTTCTTAAATGTCTCAGACCTTTTGGAGACTTTGCCTGAATCCCTGAGCAAGCGGGAGCTCTTTCTAGTGTGAATTCCCCACGTCTGTAGTTTCCCTGGCTAACAAGGGACAGCAACATACATAGGACAGAACAGGTTTCTATTCAGCCGTGGAGAAAGCACTTGTGAATGTTGCAGGAAATGAGATCTTAAGTCAGTGCATAAAACAATCTAATCCATCACAGCCCCCAGAATGGCCCCTCATAACTCAGGGGCTGTCATACCCCTTTGTGTGCATGAAGGCGGTTGTGGAAGAAGTGACGAACTGCGCACATATTCTGCTAAATCCGTTCTGGCAGCTGAGGTAATATATTTTCAATGCCAAGTCACATAATTTTACTTTAGCTCATTTGACTCCAGGCTACAAAGCTATTCCAGAAAACAAAGGGATGGTGTTTGAATAATGAATAATAATGAATTTAATTCTGTAGGCTTGTGCTGGGCTGAAGCCTCTAGGAGGTTAAACGCAGATAAAGTAATGGAAAGCAAAAGTTTTACCTTACAAAGTAGTATTATTTTATCTAGGCTTCTTGATGTCATTAGGCATTGGTACCTTTGGACAGATACAGCTGGCATCCAAATTTAAAACTGATAAATTATTAAGTATGATTTACAGATTTACACCTATGAAATAGCACAGAATTACTCTCAGCATCTCCCATTTGCCTTCTACTTGTGTTGGGTTTTTTTTTCTTACCCTGTTACTTTCTTTTGTTTTTGATAGTTGTAGACCTTCACAGTAGTTGCAAGGAAATCTGAGAGTATCCTTCCACCGTGATAGATATCCATGCATTCTTTTTTGCTGTTACCCAACACCCTTAGCCAATAATTCCATGCTTTTCAAAACAGAAGGCAATATTCACACAGTTCTGGGCAAAGAAATGATGCCCGCCTCTGCCTAATGTGTACTAGACCTAATGCTGCTTGACATTTTTGATACTAGTTTAATATTAATGACAGGTGGGCAGGTGAGGAGAGGGGTTCTCCTGTAAAGGCATTCTGGAAGACTTCAGCTTCAAGGAAGACTTTGGTGTTTGTTAGTTCACCACAGACAGGAAATTAAACATCTCGGTGGCATTAAAGACCACTGAGCTCTGGGTGGTTAACTGCACTTTATCCCTTTGAAAATCCCTTCTTTCAGTGTTTTAAGGGAGTTAATGTATTTGTTTACAAACTGTTTAGGTTATTCATGGAGCTGCTGTAGACTCTCAAAGATTCACGCAGGCAGACCCAGGCAAGCCAGAACGTGTTGAAGTGCTACATTTCAGGCATTGGAAGAGCTTCCCCAGGGAAGTGGCTGAGTCCCCATCCCTGGAGGTATTTAAGAGTCGTGTAGACATAGTTCTGAGGAATATGGTTTAGTCGAGGTCCTGTCAGTGTTAGGTTAATGATTGGACTAGATGATCTAGAGCAACCTGCTCTAGTGGGAGGTGTCCCTGCCCATAGCGGGGTGGTTGGAACTGGATGATCTGTAAGGTCCCTTCCAACTCTGACAATTCTATGATTCTATGATCTTAAAGGTCTTTTTCCAATCTAGGAAATTCAATGTTTCTGTGATACAGATGGTTGTCTGGGAGGTCTCGCCCCATCTGAGGAGGAAGCTGGTGAATACATGCATGAGACTGCCTTAATCTTTGTGTTCCTTATACAGCACATGTGTGCAGTCGTGGTCCATCAGAGATGCTGTTCCAGCTCAGCTGCCTCTTCTGCAGGTGGGTCTTTTATTGCAGATTTTGTCCTCAGAGCCCTAGAGAGGTCATGAATGAGGAGGTATGTGCCCAGGTCCTGCCCCGAGAGAAGGGTGAGGTGAAAGAGAGAATGCAGGAGCAGAGCAGTGGTTGTATGCAGCTCCCCTGAGAGCTTCAGGAAAGCCCTGGTGAGGTCCTTCCTGGAGCTGCTGGAAAAGACCTGTGGTCAGGGGAAGGGGAAGAAGAGGACTGGCCTGTGCTGGGGGTGTGCTGGCAATCATGGGGGATGTGTGGCTCTGAGCTTTCATGTGTTGGTAACTTCACAGCATGGTGATTCGCAAATCAGTGCAATGATGATTTCAGATTCAACAGTGTCTCTTACTTCACAGCAGAAGACCATCAGATGAACCAGGAAAGGCAAGTCACCTTTAGAAGCAATTTGATAAGTAGCGAAACATTAAAAAGGAAAAAAACCCAGAGGTTTGATAGGCAAAGTGGGTTTCTGGCGAGCCTTTTTTGGGAAGAGGTGAACGATGTTTTCTGATGCTGTTTAAGAAGAAAACCAATTTATACAACAGCTATGTGTGGGATGTACATTCTTTGTCTGCAGCCTGAATGAGGCAATGCTTTGTTAATTTGAGAGAATGAGAAAGTGAAGCTGATTATAAACAGAAATGAAACGCTCATTCAGGCACCATGTGCATGGGCCTTCTAGCAAACTCCACCGGAGGTCCAGGCACTGAATATTTGCAGGATTATGTGTCATCTTATGGATCTGTTTTCACATTCCAAGCCATCTGGCATATAGGAGTAAACAAACAGCACAAAAGATAATAAGTAAACTGATTTTTAACTGTTTTTCCTCCAGTCTTAACACTATAAGACCAAAGGACTTTTATTCCTAAAGCAGATTCAGTTTAGATTGCAACTAGTACAAGTGAAATAGAAAATGCCACATTTCCCCCTGCCAGAAAGGCAGTCTCCTGTTTCCTTTGCCAACAAGGGCCGTGCACATGTTATCTCCTAACTCTGTCTGTGGTAAGTAAAGGGGTGAGCACACCCCTGCCCAAGGCTGCTGCCAAGTCTCTTAACTAGTGCTGATGCAGCTGGGTAGTGCTGGTAGCACTAGAGCGTAGCAGCTCTGAGCATGACTTTTGGTGTCACCAGGAGAAGCCATGATGGTTTTACTGGAGAATATCCATTGGTTAACACTGCCTCCTCTGACAGCAGCAATTCGCAGGCGTTGCCTCCTAACACTGAGCACAGAATTGCATGACACTGAGGGAATGAACATTGACCCAAGCTTGTTTCTTTCCTGGTTTCACTCTGGCAGAAGAGTTACGGCATCTACCTGCTTGAATTCACTATGTTGGCCCAGAGACATAGTATCTCAGACTAGCTAGGAATGTTCTGAATTTCATCAAAAAGACTTTGAAAAGTTTCTGTTGTGGTTGATTAACTGTACAGTAGTTTTTAAACCATAGCTCTGTTAAAATGATCCAAGTATGTGTAGTCAAGACCTACTGATAACTAGTCCATACCGTTTAATTGAGTACTCTAATGATTTTCCTTTTTGTGTAATCTTGTTTTGCAAGAAATACCACTCAAAAAAGAAAGGGAGTTCCTAGTTTTCCTGGCTAAGAGGAAATCCAGAGCACATCAGCATGTAGGCTTCCCAAAAAAGAAATGAAGTTCTCATACTTTGCAGCGCTCAAAGGACCTCCCATTATGTGCATGAGATAATACCAGACAGCAACTACTCCTCACTGTAGTACTTTTGGAAAGCTGTAGTCTATACATGGCTGTGCTGGGGTTATCACTTCTTCAGTACTATTTCAAGGTTGGCTGGTTAGTCTGGGCTGTAAGAGAACCGGGTGAGGTAGCTCAGGGTGCCACTTCTGGATGTGATGCTCTAACCCTCAGCTCCCATCAAACGAGTCAATCCTACTGTCTTTCATACCTGCAACAGCACGTTCCTGCCCCATTTTTGGTGTTCTTCAGCATTTATGAGAGAAGCTGGGTCAAGGAGTTAAACTGACTGAAGAAGACCACGGCAAAAATATTTAATTCTCTACCAGTTCAGACCCTTGGATCCAAAAGAGGAAAGTTCTCCACCTTAAAATATAAAAAGCAAATTAAAATGGTATTTTTTTGTTTTATTCTGTTTGAAGCTGGAAGATTTGTAGGTGAGAAAAGCTGCCAGCCCTTTCTCTCTGGTCAGTAAGTAACATTTCCAGGAACTCGTCTCATTTTTTTCAGACACTATGTGAAGTGTCCTCCCATCCTAAACCACTGTTTGTCAGAGTTTAAACTTCCTCCAAAGAATGAAGGCAAAACCTTTTGAAGCTGCTTGGTGTTAACATTCTCATTTTTGAAAGGTGTATAAGACCTTTGAACTTTTTTAATTGAATCGGAAATATTAAAGAGAAGGAATAGGGGCAGGAATTCATCCTGATACTCTTGGGTGCTTTGCTGGTTCCTTGCGTATGTGTAAGGCGGTGTTTGTTTATGTCTCTTTCATGTCATTTCCCAGAAGTATTTCCCAAGCTGTGCTCAGACAGAGGCTATGGGAAGGAACCTTCTGACTTAAATGGAATCCCTCATTCAAGATGAAATAGGATTATTTTTTTTTAATATTTTTTTGTAAGCTGTTTCCTGGCAAGGTTTTCCTGTGACATTTGCTGGGAGGGTAACCCATTAATTTGAATCCAAGCACCAGCAGGAGCTAATCTGGATGACACTAGATCATGCTTGGCATTTGTTTCCACACTGGTTAGGTGCCATGTGAAATATTTCCAGTGTTGACCCATGTTTCCAGCTTTGGAAGCTGTGCTGGAAAGTGCAGTTATGCTAGAAGAGTTGTCTGTTGATTTAATTTTTTTAAATTTTATTTTATTTTTAATGAATAGTCCAATGGAAATGTTAAATAGTTCACAGAAAATTCAGGTGCAAGCACAATTTCACACCTGTCAGTACCAAAGTGAGGAGCTGGCACATGATTGCTGTCACTCTTATTGATTACGTTTATTGTGGAAATGCTTAAGTTCCCAAATGAAGATGAGGATTTTGCTCTGCTATGTCTACATACGCAGCTTAACCTGCTCTTGAACCTCACAGAATGCCTTACCGCAGCCTGTCTCTGCACGTAAAGGGCTCCTGGAATGAGCTGTTTGACTTGTGGTCCTTGGGGAATAGTGCAGAGCTACGCCTGGAAATAGCGGGTCGTGCTCGGAGCTGGCACTTCGCAGAGCGCTGTGTAGACTTAAAAAGTAGCCAAGATTTAAATATTGAACAGGAAAATATTTTGATCATTCTGTGTTCATGTCAGCAAATAGCTGCTGGTCTGCTTCCCATGGGCATTGATTGAGTTTAAGTGCTCTTCCCAATACGGAGTCAGGGTATGTGATGAGAGAAAGCTTTCAAATTATGTGCTTATGTACCAAGTTTCATACTTACTCTGGTACAGTACAGTCTGGTTTGAGTCTAAGGACATGATGTTAAGTATTTTTATGTTTTTTAATTTATATTCAGATAAATAATTATCAGAAATTTACTGGGGTGATGAAAGAGGGCTAGAGGAGTAAATGGCTAAAGCAAAAACTGGAAATCTCATCTGGATGGTTTAGTGTGTGTTGCAATGCAAAGGTGTGATCTCTTTGGGAAGGACGTTCTCAGTTTGTTCTCTCCATTTTGCAGTACCTAGAGCACAGGGCTTCCTCATGCCACTGTGTTGTAAGTAGTGAATGACCACAAGATAGAAAAAAAGAGCAACAAGGCAGTTACCTGAGGGCTGACTTGGTCTGGTAGTTAGAATGGTTGAAAAGCAGCTTTCTTCCTGTGTTGGAGAGTTGCACTGGGTTATGGATAGGACTGGTGCCTAGAGCAAAGAAACAGGTGGGACCCATCACCAGGGGTGGAAAAGAGAGGCAGCAGGGATGCTTCCCTGCCTTGGTGGCTGATATTTGTGGCTGGAGAGTGATACTGGCTCATATATTTGTGGAACTGATTTATCTGGGCTCACAGAAGCAGAAACAAAGTTTTCTGACATGCAAAAGCAAGGAGAAGCTTCTTCACCCTGACTCTGCACTGATGGGAGGAAGGACAAGACTGAGGAAAATTTCCTTGGAGGAGCAAGGCCAGAAAGACCCAGTCCCACTGTAGGAATTTGTGAGGTTTTAGGCTGGAGTTTTCAGCCTCTGCATTTTTGTCTTGAGTAATTATCAAACCTGGTGTGAACAGTATTATTCTGTTTCTTGAAGAGCTATAAAGGAGAAATGTTGGGATCAGAAGCTGTTCTCACATCCCAGATAATTTCCAGGGCAGAGTCATAGAATTACCCTACTGCAAGTTCTGGATCTGGAATTCAACCCCATTGGCTCTAGACAATTAGCCCAAGTTATGGTCAGGGATTTTTGAGTGACAGGATGAGCTTTGAAACAGTCTAATTAGTTTTTAACTTCCCTGGAATTTGGGTATAAAAGAACCTGTTTTTTCTCGAATAAGAGGAACCATGCAACCTGGTTTCCCTTGGCATTGCTCCAGTTCCAAATTCATCCTCAGTTACAATCAATGGATTCCTACAACATTAACTGTAAATCCAAACCTCCTTTTCACCAGATCTGGTTATCTCGGGTCTGATCTAACACATTGTGCGATCAGCCAGATTTTTTTTCAGTTTACTTGAGTAGAAGCTGGGCCAGACCCATATTAGATGCCTGTCACATTGGTACCTAAGCAATTTGTAATTCCAATGAGACCATCGGTTTGATTAAGAAATCTTTAATAAGATTGCTTTTGTGTTTAAACAGCCCATTTGTAAAGGCTTCTTTCCCCACAACAATAGTAATTGGATATCCTCAGTATCCAGTCATGTCATTGCAAGATGTTTCACTCTAAGAAAATAATTTCCAACCCAATTTTCTTTGCTTCTTTTAACTTAAAAGAGCCTCTTGTCTTCTTTGTGGTCAGCGTAGTCCATTTGTAACTGCCTGGTAGGCACTGAAATCTGTACATCCTTATCTCCATTGCTTTGTTTTTCTGTACCAAACTGTAAGCAAGCCCTGAAGTTTGTTCAAATTAGGGATCAAACACTGAATTTCTATTTCTTTTCTTTCTAATTCCTGGGGGGGATAAATCAATATGCTAACGCTGTTGCATCAAGCTTTCAAATCTATGCAGACATCAATAGGCAGCTTTTTTTGTGCTTTTTAGTGTTTTGGGACAAGTTCCTGATTTCAGACAGATTGATGTAAAACCGGAAGAACTTCATAGGAACTTCTCTGGATTTGCACCATTTATTCAGACTAGGTCAAGCTGTTAAATCAATCCAGGATCAAAATTTTTATTTTCATTGACTATTAATACAATAATTAGAATTTGGTTAGGAATGGGGTATCTGCACCTTCATAGCTACTCCCTAGGGAAATTAAAACATAATTTTGTGTGCTGCCCAGTATATATAGCTATTCCTATTTGGTAAATGTATATGAAATAGTATTTGCTGCTTTACCAATTTAATACAAAATAAAATCCTTACGAGCCTGAGTAATGTCCTCTGCTTTATATTTGAAAAACCAAATGAATCCCATGATACACTGTGATTTGCAATAAAGTTGATCAATGTGATCTCCCTCCACAAATTGCAGAACACACCATTCACATTCTTTTGAGTTAGTACTGTTGTGTTACCTTGAAGTACATTGCTGTTGTTCCTGGTGTTAAGTATAGCATCTTAAGACTTTTTAATAGAAGGAAACTAAATGAAAATTGATTGATAAAAGCTCCATCAAGGTGTTTATTGTTTTTGCCCAGAGGTAAAGCAGAAACTTTTGAAAGCCATGTCATTTGTATTAGATACTGCTTTTCAAAGTGCACGGGCAATAGGGATGTGAACATGAAGGCAGAGAATTGTTTTTAATACTTAATAACTTGCAGAGGGAGCTTGTAGTACAAGGTAGAGTGTCCACCTTCGTGCTGGATAATGATGATTTGTTGCAAGAATCGGTGTACTGGCAGACTGTGTGTGCAATCATAGCACTGATGCTGGCATCTACAGTAGCTTTGAAGCACATAAAGATGAAAGAGAGAATACCTGATGAATATGGGACGCTATGTCAAACTTCAGTTAGGCAGGAGTGCAGTAGTAGAAACAGGATGTGGTTTAGCAGCAGTTTCCTGCAGGGACTTTTAAAGTTCTTAACCGTTTGGAGCAGGGCCTGAAGCATCTCATCTCTCCCTTGTTCTTGGAGTATTCTGTTTTGATCAGGGCAGAAACAAATACATTCTTGTCAGTAAGAGAATTTTAGTGAGGGTACGAGCAGTGAATTGTCCTATTGTATAGGGAAATAACATCCAATCTGAGAGCCCAGAGTAAGTAACAGGGAAGATGATGTTAGTGGAAGGAGCCCCAAGAGATTTGTTCTTGGCAGTTGTGAAGGGACACTGGCTTGAAAACGCCTACTCCAGACAGTAGTTTGCTGCATGTCTGCCTTCTAACCCCAGCTGCCAAGGCAAACAGGAGTAACCAGCTCATCTCTGTACAAGTGAACAAGCTTGAGCTACACATGCCATTTTGGGGGGTCATTTTATGCTGTGCAGAGGTTATTTTTCCCCAAACTATCCCAAACTGAAATGTCTGTAACTCTGAAGAAATGTGAATGTGTATGATCAGAAACTTATTTCCCGCCATCCATCACCCATGGAGGCAGGGAAGCGCAGCAAGGTCTCTCTGGCTACTTAAGATCATTTTGCATTCTCAGGTCCATAGACCTTTTAAAAGTTCTTCAGGACTGTTAAGTGATTTGGTCTGTGCCCATTCATCACATGTTAAAGGTAATTATATGAAAAGACGAAGGTTAGAAATGGGGCTTGGCCTGTCTGTAATCAGGTACACAGACAACAGCCTGAGCTGCTCACGTTGCTTCACCCTGACCATCGCTCCAAGTACCGGGGCGATAGTGGAGAGATGACCCTTGTTAGTGGTGAACTCTGGACATACAAGTCATGACGCCCAGTTCCTGACTTAAAAAGCCTCCACTCTAAATGGAAGAGCAAACCCCAAATTGGAAAAGGTTTGGGAAGGTGGCACGTGATGTGACTGTCCCGAGACTGTGCAGTATTGGTGGCAGAACCAGAGCTGAGTCTGGTGCAGCGGAGATTGCAAGGAATGAACTGGCTGTATTTACAAGACTGTAGTTGAATTTCTCTACTAGTTCTGCTCTGTTCTCACAGATTGAGGATGAAGAATTTTGTGCATGAGCTGTTGGTGGTTTGAGGGTTGTTTTGCTTTGCTTTGCTTTTGCAATATAGATGCTTTAGAAATGGCATACATGCCAAGACTGCTTCTTAGGGCCTATTGGGAAGGTAAATATTAAAACTGGCTGGAAAATGTCCTCTAACTAAGATGAATGTCACTTTTTCCTCTTAAATTGAAGAAAGAAAAAACATTTTTGTTGAATTTTTGTAGAGAAAGATGAAAAAAAAAAATCTGTTAAACAGCATGCTACTTTTTATTTGAATATGACATTATTCATCAGTGGAATAATCTAGATTTTACAAAAACCCCTAAACTTTAGTTCTTGAGAGGATACTTGTGGTCAGAACACAATTTAACAAAACTCAGAGTTATCTAAAAGTGGAAACATGAATTCTTTCTTTCCATACACTATATAAATCCATGTAAACCAATAGATTAATTTCTTTAATACTTGGAGAAGGAAGGAACTGTTTAATTGGATAAAGTTCAGACACTGTGGTGATAAAATCCGTGTTACTGTGTGTGCAAGTGAGGTGTGTGTCTGTAACAATATCCTATTAGCTTTACCATTTTCTGGTTTTTGCCTTTCTTGCTTGTAGATAGTTTCTGTAGCCCTTACTGTCTGTGTGTATGTGCTTGTTTAAAAAAACGAGTAAGAAGGGCTTAACAAAACTTTGTAGCTACGTAGTACAAAATATCTTTTATGATGCCATATCACGTTAAGTGTTTGAGAAACAGAAGTTTTCAGGGGTAATTGTTCAGTGTGTACAAACAGTTGTAGTGGCCATGCACAAATTAAACAGGCAGAAATGCACAGTTGAGATTAAACTCTTCCAAGGTCAGGCCCTATGAATTCACTGCATATTAGCTGTGCTAAGAGTTGGCAATGGGACTCGAGCTAAACATATGACAAACATATGGAAAATATATTCCTTTGCTTTGTATGTTTAAAAAAGGGATCCTACTCAACGTGCTACTGCCTTTGAGGGGTATAAGATAAAACGTTACAAGGTTCAATGACTTTGAGGTGGGAATCCTGGGTACAGATGGAGTCCTGATACCAAAAGCTGCTCTTGTCTTTGAACGTTACTGGCCCCAAAGAGTTGAAATTCCTTTTAGGTTTCCCCCCGCCTCCTTCTAAAACAATATGAGTGCAAACAGTTTCCACTTGTTTTTGTCCCTGTGCCAACCTGCAGTTTAAGCAAATGAAAATATCTTTTAGGAGAGGGCTGGCTTACAAGTTCCCCTGAAGTCAGTGGTGTGGACTCTGATGTTTTTTGGGAAGTGTAAAAAGCTCATCTTAAACTGCTCCGAGGCTGCTCCATTGTAGCTATTCTGGTGCTTGCAGAAAAGATGGTTCAAAAAGGTTGTTGCCCCCTGGGCCTCATTCTCAGGACCATGCTGATGTTTCTCCTTCCTCTCCCTGTCTGGGCATAGTCATTTGTGGATCTGATAGTCCTAACTGATAGTCACATAGTCATTTGTGGATGTGATTCTTGAGTTAGATCTTTGAGGTGATCAGGACTTAATATCTGCATTTCACTTTCCTCTTTTCATTTTACAGTTTGTTTATATGTGGCATCATTTCATACTGATGCCTTAGAAGTACTTCCATTAGCAACTCTGGGTGGAAGGGTGGGTAAGAGTGTGGACAGAGGTGGTGCTGGTACCAGAATCAACCCTCAAATGATACCTGTAGCATTTTGTGACACTTCTGATCATTACACTGTTTTGGAGACCCAGAGCAGCTGTTAACCTTGTTAACCAGGATGGAGTTTGAACACAGCATGTACAACCCTGAATGTCTCCAGGGATAAGGTGTGAGAGATGCATGGTACAGAAGGGATACACTGACCTCTGGCACCTATGGGCAGTGTCATCATCTCTGAGAATAAGTACTGCTGACATCGCATTCAGGTGACCTAATGCCTTGTTGGCCCCAAAAGGAACAGCCCTCCTCCACCCCTTCTCCTGCCCCTCCTTGTGCATTCCCATTTCCTCCATTGTAATCCTGAGCTCAGCTAATTTGGGCAGGAAAATACTTTTTTAAGGCTTATTTTCATGTTGCTTTTTTTGCTCCCTGTACTGCTCATTGAAGGGATTCTGCAGTTCTTTACAGGGTACCAACCAACTCAGGTACACCCTTTTTGGTGTCAGGGTTCAACCACACGCTGGTTAGGAATAGCTGAAACCTCTGCTCTGATCTCAGCTAATCTGTCACAGAAGGTGAAAAGACCCCTTAAACTTTTCCTTTCCTTCTCGCAGTCTTGCGCCAAATAGGGAATGGAGAAATTGGCTCAACCACCTTTTATTTTTTTTCGTGATCACTCTTTGCTATTTGTTGTTTTTCTTTTAAAGTAGACTTCCAGGCCGAATGGGATTTTCCTGTGGGAGTAGATGTTGAGTTCTGTCTGCGTTTTTATCTCTGTGGTTGACAATAATAAAAATTCCAACCAGCTTCCCCCGCATTCCCTGCTTTGCTGCTGTCATGTTTTCTGCTGGTTGACAAAGTCACCTCTGCGGCCTTAATAGTTGAGTACATTTATTTTGCAGAGTGCTGGGAGCTGCACTGCTTGTTGATGTTTTCAAAAGCCTTCACAAAAGCTGTTGAAACACCGCATGTTGCACCATTAAGAATTTAGGAATTTTCCACTCCCACTCCCCAGCTGCTTCTTGGATTAGTGTTTTTGTTTCTCTAAACATCTCCTATCGATAGAGGATGGGAAAGAGGCTGAGGAAACCAGTCCATGCAGTCTTTCTTTCCATGAAATCTTATTTCTCTACTGGAATCCTGTAAGGAAGTCTGGGGAAGATGAGCTGCATCTTCTTTCCTTCTTGTGGACAACCCTTTCAATGGAAGTGAAATCACAAAGAACTTAGAAGGGTTTCTTTTGTGGGGTTGAATTCTCTTTTCCCATTCCTCCCTTGCCTGTCTCCTCCTTCCACCTCCAGGTATTCCAAAATATCACTTGCCTAATCAGTAACCTTGTTTTACCTGTTTGAAGATGGAAAAAGGTACCCAACAACAAAAAAAGAGTAGCTTGAGAGATACTGGTTTTGGGAACAACCGAGACAAGAGGATTAGGCTTAACTGGAGTCTGTGGTCGATGTGTGCCTGGAAGAGGAGCAAAGTCTTTTCTGGCCAGAGGAAGGAAGGAGCAACAGGTGATTCTCCAGCTCCTCTACAGAGGCATTGCTAATGATACTGAATCTGGGTCTAAATGATGTTTAAACAGTTTATTGAAAGACAAGGAGTTTTAGGGCATGACCATCTCTGACAAATGTTGCAGCCTTTCCCTTCTGAAAGGTCATCACACTGTTAAATGGTACAGCAATGATACCACATTCTTTCTACTTGTTTTTCAGCAGACAAATCAACATTTTCAATTTTTAAGATGATAATGCTACTTACTGCTTGAAAACAAGACAAATAACAACATGAAGTTGATCTCTAGAATTAAACCCAGGTCAGATGGAGCTTTTATTCCTCTTCCAATTTCCACCTCTTGCTTAGGCAAAGGGAGACATCACAAACTCCACTTGTGATTTTTGCTATGACTGTTTATTGCTTATTATTATTCTGGTACAGCTTGGACACTACAGTAGCAAGTAGCCTCTGAATAAGAAGGAAACTGCAGACAAATCACTTTTTACTTTAGAACACCATTATATTTTTATTGTGGGCTTTGTTTATTCAACTGTAGACATAAACTTTTTCATGCATAATGGTTTCCTTACACCATAGTGTTATGTGTAAGCTATTCATCTTCGTCATCTGTTCTTACAGCTTACACGGTGTAAGATGGTTCTGATGCTGCAAGAGAGAAGATGAGCCACTCACTGCATTTTGAGGAATCCTCATGAGCCAAATAACACAGCTCCCTCCAAGCATTAACTACTTCTGTGCTCCAGAGGACTGCTTTTAAAAGACTGCATCTTGCAGAACTACCAGATCATGACCTTTGGCAAGCATGAGCTTCTACACGTTTCCAAAATGACATGAAAAATAGAATTGGCTAAATTAACCACGGAACCTGCTTCCCCTTTCCTACATTTTCAAGTAATAGCAGTAAACATCATTAAGACCATTCACTTTTTAGCCAAATATTCAGTGTGACTAAAAGATACTTGATAGCAAAAGAAATAAAATAAATTCTGGTAGATGAAATTCCAGACTGGATGCATATAATGTAGCAGTTTAGAAATTCACTGCCCTTCATTTCAACCCCGTGTTGTACAAATCAAATTGCAAATGAAGCCTGCTTCTGTTAGATGGTGCCAACCATCTGATAGGGAGACCTTGGCTGGCTACTCCTCATGTGTCTTAAGGGGATATAAGAAATGAATATCTGTAATTTTTATTACTTTTTCAAAAGACCATTTTTTTATGCCTTACAAAAACTACTTGATCAATTTTCATCTTAAATCAATTATCACAGGGACTTTTCTCTTTCTGCAGACTGTTAAGCTTTTATCTCTCTGAGTTTATCTCAATAATCTCAAAAACAAAAAACTCAATGACCCATAGCAGGATTCACTTTATTTCCTTTTAATGTTTCACTCTGTGTACAATTTGGAAATGTCTGCTTCTGAATGGAGCTGTGATTGAGAGCTGCTTAGGATGGTCAGGGGCACACAATATGAGCAGAAAGCTGGTGGTACCTCTTCACTTCCGGCAAGCTCAGCACTTTTCCTTGCATCCAGACCCTAGGCTGCAGTTTCATTTTAAGTTCTTTTCGATTGCTGTATTGTTTGGACTTCTGTTGCAAAAGCCAAGAAATAAATAGAAATGTGTTATGTTAATCTTGGACTGGACCCTTATCTGGTTGATAGTGCCCCACTGCAGGCTGTTAGTGCTGGGGAGAGAGGGGCTACTGGTGGTGGTGGGCAGGGGAAGGTGGGTGCTGCCCACGCCGGCTGCACCCCTGAGCAATGGAGCGTGAAACCAGGGCTTTCGTGCCTCCAAATATTCTTGCTCTTCATACTTCTAGTCTCAAAAAAACCTGTCCAAGTTGGAAGTCAACACCATTCATACTGCACCAATTTCTGTGCAGCCTTAATGAATGTGAATTAGCACAATGATGAAACAGATATATAGTTTTTGTTGTCTATTTATCAAATTTTTACTCTGCTTTTATCATGAAGAGAGGTTATTTGGTGAAACTCCTTTAATTTTTAAAATGTTACAGTGTTAGAATGAAATATATAATTTCCACAAATTATTAAATGGTTGCTTAGTGGTAAAAGTTTTCTCAAAGTGTGTGCCTTCCATATGCTAATGGCAAGATGGTTGACATTATTTATTCCAGCCTACATGTTTTCTAGCAATATGAATTTGTAGAAAGTCTTTTGAGTGCAGAATAGTGACGTGTATTCATAGCAAGTAATTCTTCAGTTTCCCATCCTCTATCAGAACATGGTTCAAAGAGCTGTGTTTGCTTATTGTCCTGGTAATCCCTGTTTACTGAGTTTATTACCCTGACTCCAGAAGCCTGGGTCATGAACAGGGTTATGGGTCTAGCCTTCAGTCAAGCAGACCTTGGTCTTTTAGGTGTTTCACACCACGCTTCCAAGCATGAGGGGTTGAGTGAGAAGGGTCCGTAGCAGGCAGAAGTAGTGAACAGCAGTACTACAGGACAGGATGTCTCCACAATGATTATCATTATTATCAAACTGTAATTTATCCAATTAGCTGGTTCAGTTGACTCTTTTTCTCCTGACACATTTTAATCTGTTTATATCTTGAATGAGTGAAGAATGTATTGTTTGACATGACAGCTTTCTTTGTGTGTAGCTACCTCTGTATTTCAATCCAGTGACTGACAAAAGATAGGAATGGGTCTTTTTGATGTAGTGTAGGAAATTATTTCTTGATTTAACATCGTAATTGATTGTGGATTTCTTATTATATTAAGGAATTTTACCTTGAATGTCTCAGCAAAGCAGCATCAGTGCATTGCATCTGGAGGATAAAAAAAGATGATGTCAGGATGAATCAAGAGAAGGAGAACTATATTAAGCATACTTTCCTGCACTGTGATTATTACACATGGTTAATAATGTTTTGCCCTCTCTTATTCCCTTTAACCCTATCCTTCTGGTCTCTGAAGCAGCTTCAGAGACCTTTTTTTTCAAGATAGTGGTGGCTTCTTAAAGAGTTTTCAAATAGCACCAGCTGAAAAATATAAAGCGTGTTCATGAAAAAAAGTTGCAAATCTGCATTTTTTTCACTACAAAAATAGAAACATGGTTTAAATTTTGAATTTTCCCCTCTCTTTTCAATGGCAAATGGAAATTAAAAGAGTTACAATTGTAAATGTAAGGGGGCAGATAGTGAAGTGAAGTGAAGTGAAGTGAAGTGAAGTGAAGTGAAGTGAAGTGAAGTGAAGTGAAGTGAAAGACAATGGAGAAGGTCTTTACTAGTGAAAGAAAGATACTGTGCAAAGAAAACTTCACCCTGCTTGGCTGAGCAAAATCTGGTTGGGTTTTAGAAGCTCTCTTCTGCATAATCTGATCAATCCTGGACAAAAGGTTTTCCTAAAAACCTGTGAGAAGTCCTAGCAGCCTTCCATCAGACCAGAAAGCATTTGGTTGATGGGATGCAATGTGCCGCTGTGGTGGGCTTTCACATGCCTGATTTTGGCATCAACACCCACCCCAATGCCACCCTTTGCACTGTGCCAGGCTGGCTGCTGAGACCGACTGGGTGAAAACCAGCTTGGCCCCAGCTCAGCCTGGCTGCTCAAACTTTGGTGCTGTTTAAGCTGGCATTGCCATCATAAGAAATATTTGAGAAAATATGTCCTCAACCTTCAAGTGAAGATGCAGCTGATGTATTCTACTGTTGGGCAGAAATAGTAATAGGGCTGGAGAGATGCAGGTGGAGGGGAGGCCCAGATTCAGCACAATGGTGTCTTGAAAAATTAGAACAAATGAAGTGAATTGGTTCTTTATAAGGAGATTTTTTCTTTAGGGAGGAACTTGCACTGACTTCTGGAAGGAGCTGGATATTCCATCTCATTCCTGTGTTTCGAGAAATGGAAAATACAGTGATGATGCTGCTGATTGTTTTTAAAATGAAACTGTCTGTAGTTATCTCTAGAGATAATAATCCCCTGCTGCTTTAGTGCCTCCTTGATTTTGTTCGTATAAACCTGGAGAACGAGGCATCGCAAGGCTGCCTCAGCTCCTCCGTGTCACCTCTGAGTACCAGTGTCTCATCTCAGCTGTGTTTCAAAATGTATTTGCTAAACCCATTCTGTAAGGTTTTGCTGGGATGCTTCTGCTCTCTTGCGTTTTTAATACTGGACCAAAACCTTTAATATAGAAATATTTTCTATATTGGTTTTACCTTTCTGTTAGAAGCTAATTAACTTTGACCCTCGGATTCGCATCGCCCATGAGATCCCATGGGATGTCTCTACAGGTGGGGTTTTTTAGCACTCAGAGGACAGAACGGCCGTGACCTGTCCCCAGGATACTCAAGTACCACTGTGCAGAGTGGATGTGAGTGGACAGATGATGCTGATTTTGTATTTTTCATTTACTTGAGTGCAAATGGCCACGTGAAGGCCAACATTCAGGATTTGTAGGCATATGTTAGTTTTGTATATAGGAGCCTGGGTAAAGCAGCTTTTGATGTCTGGTTTGACAATTACTCCTCCTTAAAGGCACTTTGGTGTGGCATCTACCTTTTAATTCTTTTTGTATTTTTCAATTGTTTAAATTCATTATTTACATTTTAACAATATAGAAAATGGAAAAGAAAATGGAGAGAGTCTAAACATGCAAGTCTCTGTTGCTTGGAATGACACCAGGACCTAACCCAAGCTGATTCCCATTCTTGCATAGTTACACTGTTTTACGTGAGGGCTTTGGTTACTTATTTCAAGCATGTCTCATGGTTACCCCAGTTTGTGGGTTTTTTTTTTAATTCAGTATCAGCAGAATGTGCTGTTAAATAACATGTACAGCTCCTTTTCAAAGGAAAGATTTTGTTTTGATCCCCACAATTTCAGGTAAAAGAAAAAAAAAAAAAGAAAAAGTCTCTGTTGACAGATTGGACACACATTACTAATATTGGCAGTAGGAGACATAACACAGTGTGATGGACATTCCATTAGCCAAATGTGTATTGTTACCCCTGTTAGGGGCTGGGCCACCAGAGGATAACAATTTGCTGCTGCCACCAGCTGATGGAGTTGGTCCTTCAGCTGAAGTGATGGATGCCAGCAAAGCTGCGCTCAGACTCTGCGTTCACAGATTTCTACTGAGGCAATGTGTAAGTGCAAATGAAAATGATGTGTAAAAGTGCAGTCATGTATAAGACGGGTTAGAGGACCTCTGGAATGAGATTTGTAGAGTCGCGTTAGACCTCTTCTCTCCAAATTATGTCAGTATAGCACAGTTGAGTTCGGAGCCTAAATATAACAGTGCTGCATTGGAAGAAGCTTTGTCTCCAAATAACAAGTTAAAAAGAGTTGAAAGTGTAATGTAGGGGACAGTCGTGAGGAGGAAACCCCTGGGGAACCTGACGTGTGATCTTCTTAGGGTATGAAAAGCCACTGAGGGGTTAATCATTCCCCACTGCATATGAAATGACAACAAGCTCTTGGCAGCTTTCCCCATTCTTTATATAACACTTCCAAGCGCTGAAGCTTGTATCCTCCTAGTAATGCTTTTAATTTGTGCTCTGTTGGGGAGAGGCCAAGATTTAATCGAAATCATTAGAATGTCTTTGCTTGAAGTAGCTGAGGGCTTGTAGTGAGCTGGGGGAGGTTACTTCAGCATAATTAAAAGAAATACATAAGGTCATCATTGGTGTCTGAGCTATTCCAGACACCAGGTTCAAGGGGGAAAGGTTGAGTTTAATGACGACTCTGCTTAACTTAAGTAGGATGCTTGCATGGCCGCATAGTTTTAGTAATTAAGCTTTGCCTTTTTCTATTCCCACACACCTCCCCAAGTGGACTTTGTTTCTAGCTTTATTTCAGTACAGTAAAGATGGGCTTGAACCAATACCTGGGAAGCAGATTTCTCAGAGATTCAGGGCTTTGGAGGCTCTCCTGCCTAGATCCAGATCTTGTTGAGGTTTATCTTTTCTCTCTAAAATAGGATAAATTTCAACTTGCCTGTAAGCGTGCACATGTGCGTGTGAGAGAAATGTGCTTATGTGTGTGAGAACATGTGTGTGTTTGTTTACAGTCTCAGCTGAGGTCTGGTTTTTAATTTTGACTCTATTTAAATGGGACAATCAGAATGCTGGTGCTGTTGCTTTCGGTGTGATATTGATGCCTACGTATGGATTTTAGTCCTATATGTGCCTGAAAGGCAAGGCTACGCTGTGCATGTGTGCATAGGAAAATAAACTGCTGAGGTAATTTTGAGGCACAATGCATATGTTAATCGTTTTGTGTAAATTAGGAAATGCACTTTCTTTCTTTGTTGCCTGTACACTAAACAAAAAGGCACTGAAAGGAAAGTTAAAAAAAAAAAAAAATTTCATATCTCTTGCACTGTGAAGCCCCAATGTTGTACTGACAGGGATGGAGCCGACTGGCAAGTGATGAATTTGTGTGAGAAACTGTCTGTCTTGAATGACTTTTTATGCCTACATTTGAATACAGCCTCTTACAGCACAGTAGGTTCAAATAATGAACTAATAGCGAATGTTAAAGATTTAGGGAATTGGCTGTGAACTTTTGACCCTGGGAATATAGGGAGGTTTGCTTTTCAGGAGAATTAGTCTAGCTGGGCTAATGGGTGCCAATAAGGGCTGTAAGCAGTGTGTCAGGGACCAAATCTTTTAATTAACCGCTGAGTGAAAAGTAGTTTGGGAAATGCAATAAGTCAGATTCAGGTCAGATCAAGCAGAATAATATGTGGGCAATGATCAAATTAACATACGAGGAAATGCAAGCTGAAAATCTCCAAACTTTCCTTATTAGACTGATAGAAAATGGGATTTACTTTGATTGCTGCAAGAAAACATTGCACCTACTTCTACTGACTCATTCTAGCAAGGTTTAGACTGTCCTGGCCAACATCATCTGCAGATGAAAAAGATTAAACTGGATTAAACTGGAGACATACCACAGCCCAGCTTTGGAAAACAGTGTGACTTGTAGTACGGGCTGGCTCGGAACCATCAGTTGTGTTCTTATGCTTTTGTTCAAGGCTATAACGCCCACAAAGTTACAACAAGGATTAAACTGCTAGTATTCTACTATCTCTTGTGTTTCTTGACAAATAATATTGCCATTGAGCTTCTTTGCACTCTCAGTTTTTCTGAGTCTACTTTTGTGTGTTGCTCTGGTGGTGGCACTGTAACTTTTCAGGGAACAGTTTGTCTTTTTGTCCTGTGCTTGTCCTGTACCTGTCACAGCTGTCTTCAGGTTTGGGAATTGAGTACCACCAAACATTAACACAATATGGAGAATCACTTTCAGTATTGTCCTGTAGATGTGAGGATCTCAATTTTAATTATACCTTATTAACAAAATGAGTAGGATCAGAACTACATCTAGAGAACTGTGAAGGTAAACCAGCACCTGTCAATGTATCATTATAGAGTAAGGTTTAAATTATTAGTTTAGTTCATGTCAAATAGGATTTTAATCCTATTCTGATTGTTCTCTGTGCACATCAAGAGGTATGATTTTAAAGAAGGCCCCTGCCTTAAAGTGTGGTGCAGAGAGCTTTGAAATTAATGGAAAAACTCCAACTAAGCTTAGCGGGCTTTGAATCAATCAGTTTTGAGTATTTTATACCAACACTAAAATTTAAATATGCTTTGAAAACTTTGACTGTGGGTTCTTAATTTTGCAGGGATCATTATCAACAATGACAGTGTGATATCTGATCTGCCAAATAATTTACACAAACCTCTGCTTATGTCTCAGCTGTTACTAACTACTTCAGTCTTTTGCTTAATTGGAAAGTGCACTAACTTCAGTGTTACATGCCATGCAAAGTAGTGAGGAATCCCGTAAGATCAGAAGCAGCTTCCCAACAGCCCGTTGTGTTTCCCTCCTGCTTTCTGACTGGTTTGATGATTGCAGTGTTTAGCTAGAATAATATTTTCTTCCTTCATAATTGTTGCAGGGAAAATCAAAAGGCTAAATTGCATTTACTGACTTAAAATCAGTCCTGCTGTCAACTACAATGCATGTTTAATTGTTCTGTCTGTACATTGTTGGGCTGGAACAGTTTCAAACACTCTACCAATCATCAGTGGAAAAAAAAATCATTAGAAAATCAATTTTTGCTTAATTGAAGATGCTTCTTCCAAATGGGAATGAAGCAAGATTTATAACCTCAGATTCACTGACTGTATAATGATGGCACTTGAGCTTGTCAGGGTTTTCATTTGGGAGCTGTGGCACGGGCAGCATTTACTTTTTCCACCTTCAGTGGGTCAACACAGCGTGGACCCTGGGGAGCAGAGGGCTCTGGGTATGTATGAGGTTGAGCACAGAAGGCAGTGTTTACAGATAAGGGAGGAGAAAAGGCTTTATATAGGGAGGAAGTAGTAGTAGGGAGTTTCAAATGCACTGTTTATTTATACATTTCTTCTGGATGCTGTGAGTGGAAATTACAATGACCGGACCATGGAGACATCCCTTTGGCGCCTGGCTACTGATGCCAGTGCTGATAAAATCTTGCATCCCAGAGCCCCTCAGGGAGTTTGCTCTCTGCTCCCAGAACAAGGGCTCCCAAAGGTAAAATCCTGTCTATGCGGAAGACAATGAGAGCTTTGTCACTGGTTTCAGTAGGGTCACAATTTCACTTCAGCTCTTTTAAAAAACTTGTAGCCTAATTTTCTCCTGTTGAAAATTAGAATCATAGAATCATAGAATTGTCAGGGTTTGAAGGGACCTTAAAGATCATCCAGTTCCAACCCCCCTGCCGTGGGCAGGGACACCTCCCACTAGAGCAGGTTGCTCACAGCCCTAGCCAGCCGGGTCTTAAACACTTCCAAGGATGGGGCTTCCACCACCTCTCTGGGCAACCTGTGCCAGTGTCTCACCACCCTCATGGTGAAGAAATTCTTCCTAATGTCCAACCTGAATCGACCTATATCTAGCCTTAATCCATTCCATCGTCCTATCACTGCCCAACAGCCTAAAGAGTCCCTCCCCAGCTTTCTTGTAGCCCCCTTCAGATACTGGAAGGCCACAATAAGGTCTCCCCGGAGCCTTCTCTTCTCCAGACTGGACAATCCCAACTCTTTCAATCTGTCCTCATAGGAGAGGTGCTCCAGCCCTCTGATCATCCTTGTGACCCTTCTCTGGACCCATTCCAGCACATCCATATCCTCATAGGGGCTCCAGAACTGGATGCAGTGCTCCAGGTGAGTACTCACGAGAGCGGAGTAGAGAGGGAGAATCACCTCCCTTGACCTGCTGGACACGTTTCTTTTGATGCAGCCCAGGACACGATTGGCCCTCTGGGCTGTGAGAGCACACTGATGGCTCACATTGAGCTTCTCATCCAGCAGCACTCCCAAGTCCTTTTCTTCAGGGCTGCTCTCCAGCCAGTCACTGCCCAGCCTCTATTGGTGCTTGGGATTGCTCTGACCCAGATGGAGGACCTTGCATTTGCCCTTGTTGGACTTCATGAGGTTGGCATGGGCCCACCTCTCCAGCCTGTCCAGGTCCCTCTGGATGGATCCCTTCCCTCCAGCGTGTCAGCCACCCCACATGGCTTGGTGTCATCGGCAAACTTGCTGAGGTTGCACTCAATGCCACTGTCCATGTTGCCAACAAAGATGTTAAACAAGACTGGTCCCAGTACTGACCCTTGAGGGACTCCACTTGTCACTGGTCTCCACTTGGATACCAACCCATTGACAACCACTCTTTGGGAGAGGCCGTCAAGCCAGTTCTTTATCCACTGAATTTTCCATCCACCAAATCCATATTTCACCAGCTTGGAGACCAGAATGTCATGTGGGACAGTGTCGAAGGCTTTTCTCAGGTCCAGGTAAATGACATCGGTTGCTCTTCCCCCATCTACTGATGTTGTGACCTTCTCATAGGACACCCAGGTTAGTCAGGCATGACTTACCCTTGGTGAAGCCATATTGGTTACAGCCAATCACTTCATCGTTATTCATCTGCCTCAGTAGTCCCTCCAGGAGGATCCGCTCCATGATCTTACCAGGCACAGCAGTGAGACTGACTGGCCTATAGTTCCCGGGTTCATCCACCTTCCTGTTTTTGAAGATGGGGGTTATATTTCCCCTTTTCCAGTCAGTGGAGACTGTCATGACTTTTGGAATATAATAGATAGCAGTTTAGCAACCTCATCTGTGAGTTCCCTCAGCACCCATGGGTGCATCCCGTTGAGTCCCATGGACTTGGGCACTTTCAGGTTCTTCAGATGGCCACGAACCTGATCTTCACTTGCAATGGGCAGGTCTTCCATCCAATGCCTTGCCATCAACTTTTGTGGCTCTGGGGGTGTGTCTGGAGCCCTTGCCAATGAAGACTGAGGAATAGAAGTCATTGAGGACCTCAGCCTTCTCAGCACCACTTGCCACCAGTCACATGAGGGGGCCCATACCTTCCCAAGTCTTTTTCTTTCCATTGATATACCTATAGAATTTTTGGCATTACCCCTAATCTCCCTGGCTAGATTTAATTCTAACTGAGCTTTAGCTCTCCTGACCAGGTCTTTTGCTGGTCAGGCAGCTTCCTTGTACACCCCCAATTCTAGCTGTCCTTCCTTCCACTCCTTGTAGAGCTTCTTTTTGTGTGACAGCATGTCCAGGAGTTCCTTGTTCATCCAGGCAGGTCTCCTAGCGTTCCCTCCTGCCTTTCTCTTTGTCGATATAGCTTGCTCCTGGGCACTGAGAAGGTGACCTTTAAATATCGACCAGCTGTCCTGGATCCCCATACCCTCTAGGGCTTTGTCCCATGGCACTTTGGCCAGCAGATCCCTGAAACGATCAAAGTCTGCACACCTAAAGTCCAGGGTTGTAAGCTTGGAGTATGTCCTCCTAGCTGCCCTGGGGACATTAAATTCTATCGCTTCATGATCACTGCAGCCAAGATTGTCCCCAAGTTTTACATCAGACACCAGGCCTTCCCTGTTGGTCAAAACAAAGTCCAGCATAGCCCATTTCCTTGTCAGTTCCTCCACCATTTGGAGGAGAAAGTTATCATTTACACACTTCAGGAACATCCTGGATTTCTGGTGCCTTTCTGTGTTATCTCTCCAGCAGATATCAGGGTGGTTAAAATCCCCTACAAGGACCAAGGCATGTGAACACAAAGCCATTTCAATCTGCCTAGGGAGGGCCTCATCACTTGGCTCTGCTGGTCAAGTGGCCTGTAGCAGACCCTGACTGTAACATCACCTTCCCCTGACTTCCCTTTAATCTTAACCCATAGACTCTCAACCGGATCATCATCCTTCTCCATGTGTAACTCCGTGGATTCCAGCCGGTCACTGATGTAGAGGGCAACACCTCCTCCCCTCCTACCCTGCCTGTCCTTCCTGAACAGCTTATAACCATCTACCCCTACGTTCCAGTCATGAGAATCATCCCACCCAGTTTCAGCAACAGCCACTGTGTCATGGCTTTCTAACAGTACAGTGGCCCTTAATTCACCCTGTCCATTGCCCAGGCTCTGTGCATTTGCGTAGAGGCCCTTCAGCTG
Source organism: Todiramphus chloris collaris (assembly GCA_025345505.1). Lineage (NCBI taxonomy): Eukaryota > Metazoa > Chordata > Aves > Coraciiformes > Alcedinidae > Todiramphus > Todiramphus chloris. Next base: position 4,370,912 of record JANVCC010000146.1, on the reverse strand, counting down.
GGCTGGCTGGATCACCCTCTTGTGCCAATCCCCTTTGACTCCCATGGGGGGTCCCGGTGCACGTCACTGGCTGTCCTCAGGGGAACAAGCTGAGAGCCCTTACTAGGACTCCATCCCTCAGCCCCTGATGTTCTGCCCCACTGTTTGTCACAAGCAATTGAAACTGTAAGATTACTGACCCCCTCCCCCTTCAAATCTAGTTTAAAGCCCTGTCAGTGAGCCCTGCCAACTCCTGCCCCAGAATCCTTTTCCCCCTCTGGGACAAGTGCATCCCTTTAGATGCTCACAGCTCCAATGCTTTCTATACTGAGCCATGATCATAAAAACCGAAGTCCTGTCGATGACACCAGCCCTGGAGCCATGAATTGATCTGTTTGCTCTTCCTGGATATTCCTGCATCCATAGCCGATGTCAGAGGGATGGAGGAGAACACAACTTGAGCTCCTGACCCCTGTACCAGCTGTCCCAAGGCCCTGAAATCTCTTTTGATTGTGAGCCTCTAATTGCTACATCGCCACTTCCCACCTGAAAGACCAGAAGCGGGTAACAGTCTGAAGGACTCACAAGGGAGGGAAGTTTACCTGCAGCGTCCTTCACACGGGCACCAGGGAGACAGCAGACCTCTCTGTGAAGCGGGTCCGGTCTGCATATTGGGCCCTCCACTGCCCTCAGCAGGGAATCACCTACAACAGTGACCCTTCAGTTTCTCTTTTTAGGGTCAGTTTTGATGGCTGGCCAGGGGAGAGCTGATCTTGGTGGCTCAGCTGGTTTTTGTAAGCCCTCATCCTTGCTCTCGACCAGTTCCTCCTGCAGAGCCCCGTAACTGTTTAGCAAGGGCACTGTAAGTGCTGTCACTATTAAAGGAACACGCTGGCTCTTTTTGTTCCGTTTGTTTCGTTTGGCAGAGACCTGCTCCCATTGCACCTGCTCAGGCGGGTTACAGTGGGAATGCTGAGGGGCTTGGTGGTGAGAGGCTATGGAATCCTCTACTCCGCTAGGATTTACCTGCCTGACTAAAGAATCCTCTGTGCCACCAAGAGTTACCTGCTGTTCTCTTTTTGCAGAAGTGAGATGGTGAAAACAGTCAATCTCCTTCTCGCTCTCTCTGATGTTTCCCAGTCTACTCCCCTCTTCCCTGAGCTCCATCCCTTCATCCTGGAGCTGCAGCACCGGCTGAGCAGGTCATTAATCTGCTCGCACCGCACGCAGCCACGGTCAGCACTGCTGCCAGCTGCCAGTGCAAGGCTGTGGCATCCCTCACAGCCTGGGGCCTGGGTACCAGTTTCCATGGGGTGGGTGCTGGGCGCATAGTCTTCCTTCTCCGGGTAACCACCATCCCTCCCTGAGCAAAGAAAGAGCTTTTAGTTGACTCCTCCTGCTTCGGATCCCTTCACTTGCAGCCCTGCCCTTCGCCCTGCCCTGCTCAGGTGCTGCAGCGAGAAGAGGAGCTGCTTTCCCCCCAGCGATTGAGCGGCCTGGCGGCTTTATCCCTCTCGTGCCCCCGCGCCAACAGGAGGTCCCGGCGCCGCTCTCCCGCTGCCCGCGCTCTGAGCGCTGTCGGTTTCGGCGCGGTTCAATCTGCCGCGGCATCCCCGGCAGCGCCCGCGGCCTCCTGACGCTCTCGGCCTCTCCCGCGAGACTGCCGAGCCTTCTGGAACTCTCTTCCTCCCTCGGGCTGCCCTGGGGTGGGGGCGGCTGCTTTCTGGCTGTCCGCGGTCTGAGCGGACACTCGCACAGCACCCAGAGCAAATTCTCCCCTGGCTTCCGAAACTCAGCCCTGCTTCCTGCCCAGACACCCACCGCCCCCGGGTCCCTCCCTCGGCACCCCCAGGGACTAGGGGGTTTACCAAGGAGGGAGAAAGGAAGGAGCAAGGAGAAAGAAAGAAAGGAAAGAAAGAAAACCTCACCAAAAAATCCTCAAGAAAAAAAAAAAAAAAAACAGGTTGAAGGGTTTTTTTTAGGGACCCCTCCGTCCGCCTTCAAGAAAGCTGGAAAAGAAACAAAAAAGGAAAGAAAGAAGGAAAAGAAACAAGGAAAATGGAGCAAATGTACTGAATCACGATGCAGTTAAATGGTAGCAGGCGAGGAAAGCATAGGAAAATGGAAAACGGGATGAAAATCATCCTTGTGATTATAGTCCCTTCCCCCTTCCCGGTTTCTCCTGCTGTGCTGAGAAAATGCAGCACCATTCTCCGTTACGTTCAAAATGAGGAGAAGGAGTCATGGTGTAAATACCAAGCAATAGCTAAAAGTGAATTTACCAAAGTTCAATAAACATAAAAATGATTAATTTAGATGTCATGTAATTAACTCAGAATTACACGAGCAATAACCAAGTAATTACACCTTTAATAATGCATTAAAGTTGTCAGGAATACTTAGTCATTCAACTAGAATTTAACAAGATAGCCTATAGCAAGTTACAGTAATTAGATATCACCACTGAAAACATTGACAGTTCCTAATTGATACCTTTTATTATAAAGTTAAATGCCAAACATTTCTTTTGAGTGGATTAAGGAATAATATTAGCTGTGTTTAAGACCATACTGCCTACTCTTATAAATTGCATGCAGGTATAAAAAAGCAGCAACAACAAAACCCTAAGAAGAAAACAAAATGTATGCCAGCTAAACCCATCCATCATTTACACAGATTTGGTTCAAGTTCTCACTCCTGTGATTTAAATTACAGCCTACAAGAGTCTGCTCCATGGCAGGTCCATCAGCAGCAGTGGGGAGAGAGAGGTGGAAGAGAAAATGTGAAACAGGGAAAGAGAACAACAGTTGTATCATCTGGAGGATGCAGGTCTTCAGTGTGAAGGAGGCACGCTGCAGCAGGAAAAATAACCCAGCCCAGGAGTTTGGAAATTAGATATTAAGGCAGGACTTGGGCTTGCTAACATCTAAATCAGATTGTTTAGGCTACAGGAGAAAGGGGTTTTTTGAGCAAGAGGTGGGCTAGAATTGAAACTATGTGTTTACTTGCTGTTTCCAAATGTGGGAGATATTTCTTCTGGTTTTATGTTGTCCAGTCTATGTGCTTGGCAAATAATAATTTTTCTTTTTTTTTTTTTTTTCTTGCAACCAGACCAAAGTTTATTCTAGGGGAAACTAAAAGAATAATGTAAAAATTTAAATTGAAAGAATACCTTTTGGGTAAAATCAAAATGTAGTTTTTATGAAATGAAAATGTCTTGTCTTTTTTTGGTTTTTGGGGTTTTTTTTTAAACTTTTAAACCATTTTCTTCTTATTTACAGCAACTGTTCCTGTATTTGGCCTGAATTCACAAATGTTTTTGTTTTTCTAAAGTTCGTCTTGTTAGCAAATTTCCTGGGGGAGAAAGTATGCAATCCTCTTCTGGGTATGTCCTGGAATCTCTGATGCTGCGTGGAACCATCTGTACTTTAAACAAAGCTAAACAGAGATGAATGCTGTCGGTACGGAATGCTAGAGATCAGCTGGAGTGATCACATACATCCTTGCTCATGTTCTTTTTCTCATCTGTATAATTACAAGTCTTACCAGGCTGCACGCTGAGCTACGTCTGATTGTCAATAAGACCTCTCTTGATTGCATCTTACATAAATATTCCATGTCAATCTGTAGGATGCAATCCCAAGGTCCAAACAACTACACCTTAGTCCTCAGATGCAAGTTCGTGGGCTTTTTTGCTACACTGATAATCAAATTAATTCCTAAAAGTATCGGATGCCAGCTACCCCGTGGTTAATTCCCCTGCACCTCTGATGCGACTCCTCTACTCTGATGTATGGTGGCTCTGCTGAGCCCTTCTCTCCACATACACGAGATTATTCATGAAAATGATACTACTGCGTTTATGTTTACATGATTCTCGGCCAGTTGCGTGGCAACTGGAATTGTCTTTACTTTTATGAATATTAAAACACTCGATAGATACCTGTTCAATAATTAATTGGTAATGAATGTAGAGGCTGTGGAACGTTTTATCCAATGTGTTTAGACTTTTTCCAGTGGCTAAAGTGGCTAAAAGAGCCTTATTTCTCTGCATTAAGACTCCTTTACCAGGGCCTGCCATGCACTGTTCTCAAAAATACGAGGCAGTAAACAAAGCCCTGGAGGAGCTGACTGACCTGAAGAGCATCAAGGCCACCCAAGTGTATGCTTGCAATGCACAGGACAGAAACTGTGTCTGTTGCAGAGCAGTTGGCAGAATCTATGGTGTGATGGTAGACAGCAGCAATTTTCAATCCATTTTCAACACCTCTGATGCTCTTGACACTTGCCCAGCGTGCTGCGTCTCTCTTTGGACAACCCCGGTTGGCTCCTCCAGTGTGCAGCTTTCTCCTTAAAGTGGTCACCATCACAACGGCAATGCCGTGGCTAGAAATCTTGGCAGGACTTTGTCTCCTCTCTTGGCAGACTATGAATTTACTTCGATTACATATAGAAAGGGAACATTTGTAGACTGAGTAAATAGTTCTCTTGTTCCTTCTTGCTTTTTTCATGGTCTGTTCTAGGGAAAAAAAAAAAAAAGAGAAAAGGTCATCTCAGCTGTGACTGAACTTCCCCATTTAACAGCATCACTTTGACAGTTTCACCTCCCCATCAAATCTTTGCACTTCTTTTGGTAGAGAACTGGGGTTCCAAAAATTGCACTGGCTGGGACTGTCCGCCCTGTCCTCCTTACTGGAAATGTGAACAGGACTTTTTCTAAAGAAAAGGCAAGGGATCAAATCTCTGGTTTCTGCATGGGTTTTATCATTGTTTTAACATAAGATGGAGTAAGAGGGCTCTTCAGTCTCAAAATGTCTCCTTCTAGCTCATTTAATTATACCTGAGCATTAATGGGTTCTCATGCTTTGTAGAAAAGTTGAATACATGTTTGTTTGGCCTTGCTCTTTTTGTAGTAGCTTTGCATGGACGTTTGTGCAACTATGCTCCTCAGTGAGGTCACACATGGCATTGCTTCTCCTTTTGTCTGGAGCATGTCAGGAGTTTTACTGTCACCACTTTGTCCCAGTATCTGCTCACACAGGTGTGCATGTTAAGAATGGATGCACAGCAGTGTCCTCACTGACCCTGTATGTTAGAGGCATTTTCTTGATGCTTTGTCCTTACCATCACCACTCATGTAATAGATTAAGTCGATCTTGCTGATTTATTTACACACATATCTGTGCATTTATATATGTAATGCACACAGAGCAGTTTGCTGCCATGAAGGCTATTCTGTAGACCATGACTTTGTCATTCAGAGTTACTTGACATGAAGTATTCCCAGCAGCTGGGATGGGAACTGGCCCAGTGTATCCCTGGATCTGTTCATGCGGCTCCTCAGGTGGGTGCACAGTTACCATGGCTGCAAGAAGCAATCATGGCAAGTCGTATAAATGAAGGATACTATTGATTGTTCATTTTTGCACACACCATTACACGCACACACTTCTGAAAATAAGGCTCGGGGCATAATTGGTTGCCAATGGAGCTTCACCAAGTTGGATGCATACATTTGGTTTCCCTTATTTTTACATTTTAGGGAGCTATTCATGCTGATTCTCAGAACCTGTCTTAAAGCTTTGAATTTCCTCCTAGATTTGTCTCTCTCTGCTCACTTGCTATGCACTTAAAATAGATGATGTGTTTAACCTTTCAGATATGCTGGTTGTGTTCTGCTTTATCTCTGCAAAATAAGGAATTAAGTGTTCTCCAACAGGCTTCCCAGTTTGTTCCCAGAAACAAAAGTATAGGAGTGTGTTGAAAGCCTGAGACAAGAAATCTGTGGAGGCAGATCTGACAAAGATCTGACGGGTGTACTACTGAACAAGTTTCTGGGGAAGAATCATACAGACCCTGTCTTGAGATCCAAAGATTAGGCAGTGTATTGAGGAGTCTCAGTATTGATCCTGAGGATGGGCATCGGCCAGTGGGTGCTTTCCTGTGCTCTCCACCAATGTGAGCAACCTCACACTGTTGAGCACAGAGGCACCTGTGTTGTCCCAGGCTGCCAACTAATGAAGTGACAATGGGGTGTGATAACTCACCAGCCAGTGCTGGATTATAGTCACTGCAGCCCATTAACACTTGGTAAAAATCCTGTATGGCTCAGTTTCCCTGAACCTGAAAGGCATTAGAATAAGGACTAAAAAACTGACGCACATATGAAGTTAGAAGTGTTCCTGGGATGGCAAAACTAGAGCCTTTTCGATGGTTTGGGGTTTTTTTTTTGAGACAGTTTGATACTGGGGGACCTATGTCTAAACACTTTTCTGCGTGAATGCCCAGCATGTTGTGTATTGGAGTTCATGGGATACTCCAGATCCTCTGGGCCCATATGCTCTGGGCTGCTACACGGGTGTCCTGCTCATCTTCTCTGGTGTAGACAAGAGAAGGGAAGGGCTGCAGTGAATTACCACCTCAGTATTACTGTACTAAGTTTCAGCTTGACCTGCGGAAATCAAACTCTACAACCTGTGGAAGATTATAAAGCAGGTATGTTTATTACGGTGCTGGGTGCAAGGGGGATTGCTCCTCCTAACTTGTACACCCAAGTGTCCAGTGAGCAGGTATTTATGACACTGAACCATGCATATTCAACAGAATTAGCTACATATTCATTATGTGGGATTGGATTATTCTAATCAGTTCCGGGAACTCATTATCACAGGCCTCCTCCCATTGTCACTTGTGCACTGATGTCTGGTGGGCCAGGATCTTCAGGGGTCTTTGGGAGAAAGGCTCCCAGTCTTCCTCACAGCGTACTTGTCACCTTTGGTTCAAAATGGTGATGTGTCACAGGCTTCTAATCGCAGAACTGGTAGGGTCCAGCCTATCTCTGGTAGCCCCTCTTTGCTAACAATGAGTTCCTGCTTTGTTTAGGTTAGTTTCTCTTATCTACAGGCCATGCAAGATGAGCCAAGGCCCCTAAAGCTGCCAAGCCTCAGGGTTGTTCCACCTTTAGTGTCTCAACATCCTTCTCCTGTTCTTATCTCAGGAGGCCCCAGGATATTGTAAAGAATTACAAAGTATTTACAAGGGTTGCTCAACTTGCTTCTTTATTTTCCAAGCAGGACACTGTCCCCTCACTTCACAGCTCTGGACCTTCTGACCTGCTCCAGACTGTCCGTGACAGGCTGGGTGGGGGCTTAGGGTGCTTGGTGGGTGCCGCTTGGCCCCGGGGAGTGGGATGGGTTTCATCAGAGCTTCTTTGCATCCTGCTTCTGTCAGCTGCCTGAAAGGAATCGCTTTCTGTGTGAGAACAGGAGGAGGCCTGGATGTGGCCAGCGGCTCCTGCCTGACCTCCCAGGCCCTCTCCCACTGGGAAAGAGGGCTTGCTACGAGATGAGCCTTTTGGGACCCCTGAGCCAGTGAGAAAGTGTGCAGGGAGAGCAGGAATTAAAAGAAAAGGGGTTTAAGAGGGAGCTGGCTGGCAAAATTACTTTCTCCGAGAGAGCTGCTTGATGCTGGTGATGCCAGGCTGGCTGGCAATTTCCTGACGGCACAAGAAAAGGGGGGAAAAAAATCGGCTTAGCCCAGCTTGTCTCTTTCCCCCGTGCTCACCACTCAGCTCTCTCACAGGAAAAAAGAAAGATGAGAAAACCACCCAGCAAAACTCACCAAGAAACCACCCAGAGGGGAATAACTTCTCCCCCTCAGGCAAAGGACATGTGCCCTCAGCCAAGGTCAAGTGGTGTTTTGTGTTTGAGCTGTGCCCTTACCTCCCTCCCTGCCTCTCTCCCTGGGGCCCTGGGTGTCCTGGTGGGAAGAGTGTCCCAAGGTGGGGAGTGGAGGAGTTCAGCCCACCCCACCTGGAGCCCCCCACCCTCCACCTGCCAGCACTGCCTGGGGAGAGCAGAAATGGGCACTGCACCTGCAGGTCAGGCTGGTAGGGGAGGTGACCGCCTGTGTCAGGCAAGGTGATGCTGCAGCAGTTTTTAACTAAACAGCCATAAGAAAAGAAACATTGGTGCTGGGAAGGAGATGCAAAGACCTGCCTGTGCAATACAGATGCCAGTCACAGCCCTGCCCAGCATCCTGCCGTCCTATGCCCAAGTTAATTTGCAGGTGCTCCTTTTAAATCCCACTCCTGTTACCTGACTGCCATCCTCCTTGTACCACTCCAGGGGATCCTCCAGAATGCTGCCGGCAGGCTGCCAGGCCTCCGTGACCAGTCAGCATTGGACAGTGATGTGGGATCCTGCATGGGGACGGGAGGCTGCCATGTCGCCAGCTCTCCTGATGCTCTCCGCATCAGGACATGGTCCCCAGTGGTGCTGGGTAGTGATGCTGGGGGTACAGCACTCCTGTGGGTCTCATCCTTCCTGGCTTCATGTCCAGGACTGACCCTTTGATCCCTTTCTTCCTCAGAAGAGTCTGAAGGCTAAGCCTCTACTCAACCCCAGAGGGGGTGAAAAACATGGTGCACTGGGAAGTGCTGGAGGATTGCCTGGTGGGTAGAAAAGCAGGAGGGGAAGGAGAAGAAGAAGGAGGAGGAGGCCAGGGTCTGCCAGTGGTGAGTGCTGGGGCACCCTGGCTGCAGGAGCAGGACCACAGTCCCCAGAGGCTACACACCTCGGGACCTCTGCAGAGGCTTGCTCAGCACTTCTCTCCCCTGCATATCCTGCACCCCAGGAGGCAGGACCTGGATAGGCAGAGCCAGGGCAGCTCCTCACCTCGTCTAACAGACAGACCTCCTCCATCATCCCTGCCATGGACAGCTCACCACAGGCCCTCCGTGGGGCAAGCAAGCACCACGAACCCTTGGGGTGACCACACAGCCCCACGTCCTTCAACAGTGCTGGGCAGGACCATGACTCTCTGCTCTCCTGGTCTCTTTGGGTCTGGAGGCAGCAGAGGGACATTTTGGGGCAAACTCGGACATTTTGCACCGTGAGGTGGCAGCGGGGGCCTGTAGAGGTCCCTGTAGAGGTGGATTGGCCCTTTGCTGGGAGCGGCCTCTCCTGGGGCCCGGCTGCAGGGAGACTCTGCCCTGCCTTAGACATCAGCCCTTTTTTCGGTATTAATGGCGTGTGTCGCAATGGGGAACGCCACAGCGCCCTGTAACTGCCAGCACGTGGACAGCGAGCTCGAGCAATGGGCGATGAGGAGCAGCAGGTGATGGCCAAGGAGAGACAGGAGGAGATGGGCTCAGGGAGCAGAGCGGGCCGGGTGTCCCCTCAAGATGGTGGTGTCTGGCCCGTGAGCAGCACCTGGCTCTGGGGAGCTGCGTGGGCCAGATGGGAGGAGGTGGTGCTGGCAGTGCCCCCCCTAGGCCCTGGGTGTGCTGAGGGAGGGACCCGGGGGCGGTGGGTGTCTGTGCAGGAAGCAGGGCTGAATTTCAGAAGCCAGAGGAGAATTTGCTCTGGGTGCTGTGCGAGTGTCCGCTCAGACCGCGGACAGCCAGAAAGCAGCACCGGGAGCGGTAAACTCCATAGCCGCAGCGCCTCTTTTCCTGCTTTATTTGAGGCGGACGGGGTAGTCCCTGTCTTGGTTTGAGAGACAGGTGTCTGCCAAGGGATGCAGGAGCCCCTTGGAATGGAAAAATGCAACCCCCTCCCCTCCGCATGCTCAGCATTTTGAAACTAAGGGGCTTTCAGGCAAAGATGAGGAATAGGAATAACCGTTCTTTACTATATATATATAAAACAAGGCAAACAAACAACACAAACTATGGCAGTAATAAAAAACAGCGCCAGGCACCCAGCCCCGGGCTCTTGGGGGCTCCTGGGGAGCAGGGAGGGCGCGATGGCCTCCCCGCCACTCCGGAGCCAGCTCAGTCCTCACCTGGCAATGCCCGACGAAAAGCCTGCGTCACAAACCCCCTTGGACAGACGATCCCGATGTCCAGCAGGATCCCTGGAGACAGCAGGGGCAGGAGAAGCAGGAGATGCAGCAGGGACCGCCTCTCTCCAAGCTGATCCCAGTGCCCAGCAGGATCCTTGGGAGGCAGCAGGGGTAGAAGGAGAGCAGGAGACGCAGTGGGGATGAGTTCTCTCCACCATGAGGGCAGCTTCTCCTCTTGTCTCGAATGCAGGGAGCAAAACCAGAGCCCTAGGGGCTCCACCCAACCCCCTTTATTCGGCTGGCTGGACCCTTCCCCCTGTGGCCAGGTCTTTCTGACTCTCTTAAGTACAGCAGTTTATCTCCTTGACCAACAAGTATGGAAAAATTATTTAAGAGAAAAAGGAAAACAAAAGAACTCCCCAAAACCACAACATCCCTATCTCAGGGCAGCCTGAGGGAAGGAGAGTTCTAGAAGGCTTGTCAGTCTCATGGGAGAAGCCAAGAGCGTCATGTGGCCGTGGGTGCTGCTGGGGATACCACGGCAGATTGAAACTCCGCTCAGACCACGGGCAGCGGGAAAGCGGTGCCAGGACTGCTGCCTGAGCAGGGTCAATGGGAGCAGGTCTTTGCCGAACGGAACAAACGAAGTAAAAAGCTCGAGCAAGTGTGTTCCTTTAATAAGTACATCACTCACAGTGCCCTTGCAGAACAGTACAGGGCTCTGCGGGAGGAACTGGTCAAGAGCAAGGATGAGGGCTCACAAAAGCCAGTTGAGCCACCAAGATCAGCTCTCCTCTGGCCAGCCATCAAAACTGACCCTAAAAAGAGAAACCGAAGGGGCGTTGTTGTAGGTGATTCCCTGCTGAGTGGAGTGGAGGGCCTGCTTCGCAGAGAGTTCTGCTGTCTCCCTGGTTTATAGCATTTTGTGCAGATACCTGTTTCAGATAGCAATTTACAGCTATCCACCAAAATCTACGTTTCAGTCTTTGCTTTTCTGAAGCCCTGACTCATCAGATCCCTTCAGCATCATTTTGCTTTCAGTTACATTAAGCACAAATTGGCTTAAATGTTTTGGACTCGCCAGTTTGATTCCAAGTGAGATAGAAAATGGTAAAATTCAGAAGATGGAACCAATAGGTTCACTAATCCCCTGACATTCTTGGTGCCAAGATGCGTTTCAAGTCTGGCCCACGTGCAAAAGATCTTCTTCCCTTTTTATAGTTCATTTAGTCAGGGGTGTCTTTGACAGAAACCAGCAAAATACCCTGGAATTACCTAACGTGCTCCAAGTGATTGTCCAATGGTTTTTGTAGTGTTCCCATGCAAAGGTTATATAAAAATGTTCTGTTGCTATGTGAACTGGAGGTTTGTTTTGATGTAGCATCAATACCCAGGAGGGGAGAAGGGGGTGGGGGGAGGGAAGAGAAGACAAGACACTGGCATAGTGCCAACCTCTGGAGTTTTTTGCAATGATAAATGGTTCATGAGGAGTCAGCATGACCCGCCAAGTAAACCCAAATGCTCTCAAAGAGCCATGGGCTTCAGATACTGCTGACAGACAAGTACTCCTTATCAGCTTTTTTGTTTAAACATACACGCAGAGTGTGCACACATAGGAGATCTGCTAGAGCAAGGGGGAACTCTTGCCAGCAAAGTGGACTGCACTGGTAGATAATGTCCACCCACATGTCCAGGTCCAATTTTTTTGGTGGTTTTTTTTGGTTTTTTTTTTTCCTCCTTCTGACTTCTTTGCATTTCCTCTCAGCGTGAGGCAGAGGTCACAGTAGATACCTTCTGCTGATGCTTGCAGTGGTTGAGTTGCAGGGTGCAGTGCAGGCCACATTGGCTTCTAAGTTTCAAAAATTTGGACTGAGCTAGAGGGGCCCCTGTTTCTGTTGTACCTGTTTCAGAGGTAGAGCTTCTCTTTCTTTGGTTTGGATTTTATTTGTCTTGCTTTTTTTTTTTTTTTTTCCCTGACTCAGGTGAGAGGTTTGGGAATTACAAACTTGAAAATGGATTTCGTATTTAATACTTAATTTAATTCTTTAATTCTTAATTTAACAGAGACTGTAATGGCACAACTTACTCTTGCAGGAAACAACTACATGACAGTGAAAGGTATAACTTACGTGGAAAAAAATATGCTCTGGCAGAACAGACTTAGGGAATTGACCAAGCCAAAGAAGAAAACTCTTTGTTTCCAGATACTCTTAAAGGGCAATATTGAGGCAAAGGAAAATCTTTAGGGTACTACTCAAATGTATGAAGATGTGTTAGAAAGATCCTACCTTTAACCAGAGCAGAACCGTTCAAATCCTCTAAATCAAAAGAGAATGTTAAAAAAAAAAAAAAAAAGGAACAAGATAGACTGAGAAATTAAAGATGTAAACCAGAGAGAAAAGATAAAGGGATTGAATCACGAGTCTTCCACTGTTTGGGTGAGTTGTATCATCTCTTTTATCTACTTTCCCTATGTATACAAAGGGCAGGCGACAGGGGAAGTAAGAAGGACATTATGAAGCATAAGTAGTCACAGGATATTTGAAAATACGAAGTGTTTTAATGACAGTAACTGTGAGCAGCGTGGATTAAGTAGGTGCTTTGGTGAATAGCTGAGTTAAACGATCTGCAAGTCAGGAGCTGTGAAGATGGAACCTGGTGTCAGCAGTGCTAAGACTGGTGGTGAGCTGGCAGGAGACAGTTCTTAAGGGAGCAAAGGGAGCAGAAGAAACACTTGGAACAAGCTGTGCCATGTGCCCCAACACAGCTTCGAGTGAGCGGCAGTCGGTGCTGTTCAGTGAAGCGTTGGGAAGAAGTACTGGTGTGGGCTTCAGGAGTGGTGTAGCTACATTACCTTTGTGCCTGAAATTAATAGCTCAAGAAGCCAGTGGGGCTGATTAGCACCACACTGGTGAGGCTCTTCTCTTTCTGCACTGGAATTAGCTTTGCCAGTGTTAGTGTGGGGTTTTCTGTGCTGCGCTTTGCTGTAAGGTGTTGATGATCCCTGAGGGTTTGACCATGAACTTATTTGATCAAGCTCTGTGGTTCCCATAAGGTGCATGGCGTTAATGGGGTAATACATTATGGCAAGCACAACACAGACAGAAGTTAACATAGCCATACCTGCCTTTCAACTTGATTGACTTTGTTGTGACACTTTTTTTTATCACTTTCTCCATCTGTAACATGAGGAGAGGTGGCAGTAGGTATCCTCAGTATCACCTTTCTGTTCAGGCTGGGGAGAAAAGAGAATTGGATATTGAAAAGGAGAGTCTAGGAGATAGGTTGACACAAGTGGGTGAGGCTTCCAGGCATGATTATCTGATGATTATTCCAGGGTGGATTATCTGATGGGGTAACCAATTCATCCCTCTCTGTTTTGTTACTGTGGCCATCAATGTGAAGAACCAATATCTGCCATATATTTGATTTTGTGGGGGTGACTTAAGTAGACAGAAGATCAAATTGGAGCCAAGAGCTAGCCTGAAGGCAGGCACATTCTAATGCAGAATTTTATAAAAAAGGGATTTGAGCATTCCCCGTGGCACCACAGCTTCCCTGTCCTGCTGCCGCTGGTGCAGCATGGGCTGGTTTCCCCCAATTTCTAGGAGACCAGAGAAATAAAATACTCTGCCAAAACCCAAGTTCCTCTGGGCAGCAGATGAGGAGGATTTGGGAGTTTTATTGGTTTGATTTTTTTTTTTTTCCATCCTGTGTTTCCACTTGAAGAAATTGTCATGGGGGGGAGAAGGCAAACAAAAGTTGACTTTTGTTAAGCGTCTGAGACTTGGCAGTTGTGTGGAGGTCACGGTGCTCAGTCAGTGTCAGCCTCCATTCCCCAGAGTTGTATCCTGTAATGTATTTATTTATCATTACAGACGGCCAAATTTTTTTTTTTCCCTTTCAGTTTGTTCTGTCCAAGGCCGCAGGGTTCCGACAGAGATCAACAGCATTCCCGCAGTGATGAAGCAGCTCGTCAAAAGCTGAATTAGATGTTAAATCTTTCTGAAGTGGGGAGGAGGTGGAAGGAGGGGAATCACATTGTGCTAAGAATTTATCATGTGTTGTTTCCTGTGAGATAATGTATAGGAGAAGATTTGTTATGGTGCAAGTTTCAAACTGCTGTTTCAGGGCTACAGTGTCTGCCAAGCTTGTGATGTATTTGATCTTTTCTGAAAGTCCTTCTTTTCCTTTTCTACCTTTTGTTAAGTGGTCTGTCTTCCAGGTAGGTAGATACTTAAAACATTCCACCTACTGAAATACCTACGGGTAAGGACCAAAATTTACATGGGTAAGAGGAATGAGCAGAAATCTGCTAGATTAGACTGTGAGATTCAGTGAAGCTCCAGCTCCCGGATGGAAGGTTGGACACTCCAATTGCTTCTTAGCTTTGCAGTTGGATATATAAGAGAAGTTGTGCACGTGTGACTTCTTGTGGAAACTGTTAGCAATTTTGGTTAGACCTTGAAGAAAATAAGATCTTGCTTTTCAGAGGTGCTGCATATGCCCAGCATTACTTAAAGCCAAAAAGAGCAACTGCTTGATGATGCTTCTGAAAAAGTTTATTGAACCATGCTGCATCAGTGACCATCTTTTACGGTGCAGGTCACTGTCTCGAGCTTGCGCACTTGTAACACAGTGGAAATACTCTTTGTCTTCTTCCTTTGCTCATCACACTCCTTTTTTCCTCTGAAGGAAGTCTGATATTTGTTTATGTTTTCTGATATAATCGTGTTTGCTATTTTGAAAGGGGCCCATAGGCAACTCACGTACCTTATTAATAAAGTGCACTTCTTTTCCATCTAAATTGAGAAGGAAAAAGTGGCAGAAAGCATTTAAATTTTTTTTTTCTTCTCTCTCATCCGCTGAATAAATACGCTGGTATAAGAACCTTTTGGGTAAGGTAGTTTTGCTCCGATTTTTCAGTAAAATGTCAAGTGTAGTGATAGATGAACTGGCGATCCTGAAGTTTACTTCAGTGTTTTGTTCTCAGTATCTAGGTCAAGATATTTCTGGTTTGCTTGGATCAGACAAAATTTCCACACATCTTAAATAACACTGTTAATATTATAAGTGGTATGGTTATCAGGCAGGAAGGAAGCTTATTGATCAGCAGGATAAGCACTGTGTGTATATGAGCCATCTTTTCCTGCCTGGCTGTAATGAATCTGAAGACCAAAGGCAGGCACGGCAAGAGCCCTCTGCTGAGGGTGTGGGAAGGAAGCTAGTAATGTACCCATCTCCCTGCCTTAGCTCCTTGCGTGGTCCTCTTTGCTAGAGGTGCCTGAATAGACTTTGATACAACTTTTGCAGAAGGCAGTCCTGGGAGTAAGCACTACTGATTACTTTGCAGAGGAGGGAATGAGATGTAGGGGGAAAGTCACTGATTCACTAACTGCTGAGTTAATTTGGACCTTGACTTTTGACTTGAACCCAATCTACTTACTGTCAGAGTGCTGGTTTTGCCTCTGCACTGGATCAGCAGGCTTGTCAGATGGTGGTTCCCTGCACCTGAGTGTCCTTATGGGGAAAAGATGTGACTGGTTCAAGTCACCAAGCTTAGAAAACGAGCAGATACCAAACATGTCATGAGTGAACAATGACTTTGGCATTGCAACCCCTAACTTCACCCAGGGTTTGTGACCTCAATCAGCTGCTCGGGTTGCCTGATTGGAGTACGAGTGACTTAAGGTCAAATCTTGTCTCTTCCAGGGGGAAAATAAAAAAACAAGTTTGTCCATCTTTCCTTTTGGAGGTTTGTGATGTTGCCAAAGAAATCCAAGGTAACCTGCCTGTGCTTAAGCAGAAAGGTACATAAGTTGTGACATCATCTTTCTTAAGAATGGCTCCCATCTCTCACAGAAAACACCTCATAGGGAAGTGCAGAAATCCCAGAGTGAGCATCATGGTCATGAGATGAGAGATAAAATCACTGTGTTTGCTCTGCCCATTCACTCACTGAAACTTGATGTCTTTCTGTGGAGTAGCGAGGCTTTGATGAGAGTAGTGGAGAGCTCCTGCAAGAAGAGTGGGCAGACAGGGAATGACGGCATCATTCTGGGACATGGGAGATGTTTATTTGAAGCCTTTTGGTTGAGAAGAGGAGCTTCTGCTGGAGTGCAGGAGCTGCTGAGTGAAGCAGCAGTGGCATCTACGTGGTGTGTTTTGGTCTGAGAGGAGGCTCAGGCAGTCTGCACTCATCTGCAGGTCCTGTAAGAGGTTTAGGTAGATGAAAGCCTGTTCTGTGCAGTCCAAGCAGGGCTCTCAATGTGCAGCCCAGCTCAAGAGGTGACAGACGCAGATGCTGAGCTGCCTAGGGTTTGCTACTGCTGGCAGCACAGATGGGAGAGGAGTCAGGGATTAGACACATCACCTTTCAGTGAAGGTGCCCAAAGGGCACGTTGCACAAGGTGGCTGAGCTGCTCTAACAGCTCACTGCTTCCTGAAGAGGGAAGTCTCTCTTTAGCACCCAGCTCTTTGTTAGATCTTTGCTGAACCAGTTTCCTGCGCTGACTGCAGCAGTGGTGAGCTAACAGAGCAAATATCTGATGATACTTGGTGCTGTCAGGTGTTTGCAGAAGTTCAGAATGAACCAGAAAATTAAATCCTTGCACCTGGGGTACTATGCTAGCACCTTCTCTGCCAAGCAATTTTATTTACCACACTTTCTTGTTTACAGTTTCTGAAGGCTCTGGAAGAAATTACAAGAGTGTTGGATAAGAGAGGGGCCGTGCTGCAGACTGGCGAGATTGGTTGTGTTACCACACTACTTCTTCCTAGCAAAATGGACATGCTGATGGTACTCCCTGACCTTCTTGAGCTCTCATGTTGACTCTGGTAAGTGTGTATAAGTGGGAGAATGAACATCATACAGCAAATAACAGTTTAGTTTTCATCTGTTTTTTAGTAGAAGGCCTGTTTCATGCTGGAAGATGCCTCTGCAGCCCCCTTAAACAGGAGTGTTGCTGTATTGGTTCTCCTAATTCTTCATTTGCTCTATGTTCCTTTGTATTGTATTAAGCTGTCCAGCCTGTGTTTCAAGGAGGATCTGATCCTCACTCTGACACTGCAGGTCACGTAGCAAAGTCCCCTGGTAAGGCAGACACAATAATATCCTTCCGGTGCACAGAAAAGAAAATCTAGTAGAAAAGTGACATGATGAAAGACAAGCTGCGTTAAACAAAGACGTTTTTTGTGTATCACACCAAAAGATGGTGTATTTCATAACACAGTAGAGCACACTTCATCAGAATCCCAGGGAAGAAGTGGACCTGCTAAAAGAATAACATTTTGGTGCCAGGGAAGTTATACATTTAATAGATCTCCACTGTATTTTGCAGGGAGATTTGTGGCTACATTCAACCTTGGCTAAAATGTAATGGCAACATGTTGTAGGAGCCAGTTCTCCTTAGGGCTTCACATTGCAACAATGGAGCTATAAAAGATGTTATTGAAGTTGTAGGTGTCAGAAGGCAGGCAGGATATAATTCCAATTGGGAGGTGCTTTTGATTAATCATCTCATTTAAATGCTGAGCTGTCGAGGAGAAAAGCCGGTCAGGTTGCTCTTTAAACACTTGAAGGGGAAGAAGTTTGATGGTGCACTACATGCCTGGTTGCAGTGGATCCTGCTCCTTTTCCAGATGCACTCTGGCTGGAGCAGAAACTCAAGGAGAGAGTTTGTTTTCCTGCACACAGCCTCCGGGTACCGCTGGCAGCTGCTGAGGTGATGCATGGCTGGCTGAGGGGCAGGGCGGATGGATGGACAGGGATCGCTGCTCTTTGCTCAACCTGTCTCCTGCTGGCACTTCTTGCCCAAGAGAAACCTCAGCTTGGCGTGTTTGATGGAAACCTTTCCCAACGTTGTCAGCCTCTAGTGAGAAAAAAATGAACGTGGTGTTTTGTGTTTGCATAGAGGATTTGGAAAATATAACCTACGGTGTGTCTGAGGATGACCAGTTCTTGCAACCTTTTTTATGGACACTTCCTTTCTGAAGTGTTCAAAAGAGCGAAGAGATGACCTTCTGTTATTTTTGTGTTTACTTTGAAAGGGATCTTTCTATAGCAGAGCTGGGGTTGTCTCTAAATGACCAATTAAATGTCTCGTGTCTTCTGACTACCTGAGGAGAAATGCGTGTTTTATAAATATATGCCTGCCTTTTCTTCCCTTGCCTCCCCACATCTGCCTGTCCCCCCTGCAAAAAGAGATGGAAAGGGAAGAGGACGGCTGAGTGGGACAGTGAAAAGTGCTGGCACCAGAGGCTACTGTGCCAGCACAAGGACAGAACTTGGTCTGCAGGGCCCTTCTACCTTGCAGTAGAAAAGCCTAATAGGGATTTGGCTTTGAAGTCAGTAGGTTGGTTTTCTGTTCCCTCTCCTATTTTTGGAGTCACAAATTTATGTTCCTCTGTCTGTGGAAGGAGAAACTGGTTGAATGCAACTACTTCGTAATATATGAGAGTGGGAGAGCTGCCTGGCTGGGGGGGTGGCTGGGGCACACGCGGAGGGCGTGGAGGTGACAGTCGGGCAGCCGCGGGTCCGCAGAGTGCTCTCCATGCGCGGGGAGTGACGAGGGGGAGGTTGCACCATCGGCGCTTCACGCTGCTGCTCCGGGGCCCGCGCTGTGTCTGCGGGCTCGCGGGGGAGGCTAAAATAGATTCTTGGCACGAGGTCTTGGATCCTCTTTGCTTAATAGATTGCTCTGTCTCCCTAGTGATACCCCTGCAGCTGCGAGCCACAGAGCCGTTTTGGCTGAAGTCCCCTCAGTTTAAAGGGGAGACCACTGGATAGATCTCCTCAGCAGGAGCATGACTGAATGCTCTCTTTCCACTCTAGCCTGGGACAGTCCCAGTTTTGCTGGCCTGAGGGACACATCTCCTCATATCCCAGGCTCTGGAGAAGAGAGAAATAGTGCGTGCAAAAGTTTTCAGTTTATATAGAAAGATTTGAGCTCTCTGGCCAAGAGGCTTTTTTTGTGCCTTCTTCAGCTTTTGGAAGTTGCTGAGTTTATTTTTGTCTGTGTGAGTTGGCCTGGTTTTTTTAATATATGGCAAAGGTGGCTAGGGTCCTGGATAGACACTTTTTTATATTTCATATGAACCTAAACAAATACATTAAATAAAGGTCCTTTCACCTCCAGGTTGGTGGTTCAAATCCAGTCATGCTTGAGAGTAGAACTGTTCAAGCAGTAAAAATAAAACATCTCCTGATTTATGAATAAAAGTGTCAAGTTTTGACTTGTTCTGATTACTGGCATCACATTAGTTGTGAACATTCAGACAACTGCCAGAAATTCATGAAACACGTTTGTGAATCCCAAAAGTTTCATAAACTTCAGCCTGAGTGATTATTTGCTTTCTGATGAATAAG
The DNA here is from genome assembly GCA_025345505.1 of Todiramphus chloris collaris. Lineage (NCBI taxonomy): Eukaryota > Metazoa > Chordata > Aves > Coraciiformes > Alcedinidae > Todiramphus > Todiramphus chloris. The sequence goes on along the minus strand of JANVCC010000146.1, from coordinate 4,351,780 downwards.
TGGGCTGGCTAAAGTGGTATAAAAAGAACAGCTAACTAATGCTCGGGTCCCAGAGTAATAGTAATGAGATGCAAAGGCTCTTGTTTCTGTTACACAGAAGACGGTGGCAATTCTGCTCCAGTTTATAACAGGCAATTGCCATTTACTCTGGGGAACTGTTGTTACTGGTTTGAGAAGGCCAATGGAGGGACTCACCTTGACTTTCAAATATTGCATTGTTTGTTGGGCCAGGTGTTGGGGGAAAAAAAATGAAATAAAAAAAATCCTTGTTTTGCTTGAACTGTTACATTGAAGAAACCACAGCAGGTAATGCTTGTAGAGTATGGGAGGTGGGGGAAAAAGCAGGGCTGTGGTTCAGAGCTCTGTGCAGAACAGGATAAAGAGCTGCTTCCTGACACACGAACAGATCAGCACCTCTGTGCATTCTTCCTAGCATTAAAGTGCCTTAAAAAGCATGGGGATTTGACATGCCAGGGGCAGAGCCTAAATTAGAGCCTAAATCCAAGGCACAGCCATGCTGAGATGACTCTCTCCCTGCCAGACCCTGCCATACACCGATTTGCTGGGCATTCAGGAGCTATCAGGGAATACCAGGCTGTGGGGAACGTGGCTAAAAGCAGTGGCAGCACGGAACCTGCAGCATTTCGGGGCTACTCTGCAACTAATTGTAAATGACATTTTAAACAATTTTTTTTCATGTTCTTTTCCTTCCTCTATTTCAGTCCTGATATTCTCTCGCTGCTTTCTCTCCATCTGCAGAAAGTAAAATTTCAAAAAGGTTATTTTAACTGCTTTGTAACAATCTGTGCTATGTGTGTGGGGAGGTTGCAGGGCAGGGCTAGCCCAGCACGGTCCGCTCCTGCTGCCCCTTTGCAGGAGTGTGGCTTTAAGAAATGACTTATAATTTCTGTTGGTGTTATAAATAATAGCTCAGGTCCACAATTTATTTGCTAAAAGTTCCAACAGATGTAGTGTAATTAACAGACTGTAGTCATTAGGTTTTGGAGAGAGGGTGACATATCAATTTTTTAACTGTTTTTCCGCTTAGAATCACTTCCAAGTAGTGATGCCTCCAGAGGGATATGCACATGGATGAATGTACTCTGTGCATGCCATTTTACATACATTCTCACTTTGCTTTCCAAGTATTAACATGTGTAAATCCCTTTGGCGTGTGCAGATACGTGCAAGTGGGTTGTGCATCTCTAGCATTTATTTGCATATGGAAGAAAGCATATGTGGATTGTGTGCACTGAATTATACTTGCACCAAAGTCCTTTGAATGTTTGACCTTACACAGCATCTCTTCATATCTCCAACTCAGTGATTCGGATCCTTTAGCCTTAAAAATAAAGGCAGGGTGAGTTTGGGAGGAGTAATAATGATATTATTTTAGGAAATAAACCTTTGAGGCATAGTGCCCAATTATGTCTCTTTTGATCTAGTAACGTGAAAACCACAGAGATGGAGAAACCAGTTCTGGTGGACAGAAACAGGTGTAGCTGAGAGGTGCAGGGATTGAGCTGATACCCAAGCCTCCAGCGAGCACAGCCCATTGCTGCCAGGGAGATTTTTCTTTCTACCAAGCAAAAGCTTAACCCTGTGCCTGCAACACAATGTCACAACCTCTTGACTGCTGTAGGTCCCCATCTGCTCAACCAGCTTGTCCAAAAGGTTGTATTTAGCTCACAGGGTCTTGGAGCAGGAGCGAGGCTCTGGTGCTGTGATGCCGAATTCCCAGAGGAGCGTGGGACGTGGCCCAAAGAGGGTGATTTAGGAGGGTAATTATAATTAGCTGCTGGTAATGTTAATGTGCACAGTTGAGTTTTGTGGATGGTTGAAATCTGGAGAAAAAGGTTCTGTCGAGAACTGTTTTTCCTTTACATTTTGGGAGGGCTTCTTACCTTTTTGTCCAGTAGCTCCTAATTTCTGCCAATAAATTCTATTCTTTGTGCATGGAAGTAAAGATGATGGCAACTTTTGAAAGTATTTCCTTGCAATGCCAGTTAAAACCTAAGAAGCTGCAGGTGGGAACCCTGTGGCAAACTGTCAGGTTGTCCACCTCTAAACATCTACCCTTGATTATTTCATTATTTACCTATATTAACAAAAGCTAACAATAAGTAAATGAGAGTTCTTCCGAGTTATGCCATGCAGGCGACTGTGCCCACATGGATTTTTTTCTTTCCTGTTGGAGAATTTGGAAGTTTCATTTTGTGTCTTTTAGCTGCTCTAATTCAAGTTTCCTACTATTATGTCACTTTATTTAGGGATAGTGTGAGAGACAGGAATCTGAGCTGGCTGCCTGATGTTTAAGAAGGTGAATAATGACTTGAAGAAGACCTTGTGCGTATCTTTTGATCTTTGGGCTTCAGACGCCCCTTCACCTGTAATTAACTTGTGTGTTGACTGATCACCTGAGCGATCAAGAGAGACTCAGTATGTCAGTGGAAACCAGGAAACTATTACTCTATGGCAAAACAGCAATCAAGCCAACTCGTCTATGATACAAATCAGATACCTGCAAGAACAAGTCATGTAATGGCAAGCTGTACTGGAGATGGATGATATCCTAAATCATTATCTTCAATAACATCAATTATTTTTACAGGGTGAGTAAGACCATGGTATCTTCATAGCAAGCACTGCACCCAGATAACAGCAGCAGCAACAACAACAAAAATTAAAATTACAGCATGAGTTTCAGGAGGGGCAGTGCACTACACATGACTAGCCAATAAATCAAGACTGTTGGTGGATTAGGTGGAGTGGAATGGTAATGGTTATCACCCTGTGCTATAAAATGCACAGCTTAGAGTATAGAGATCATTTAAAATATACATGAATTCGAAATCAGCCAAAATACATGTCAGGCTTTTTTCTTCTTGAAATTATGGTATGTTTTTAAGTGTAAGTGTTTTTCAGGATAAATTTTAGCATTGTTTGCATTCAGATGAAACTTCTACACTATACATGTGAAGCCCATAGTGCCCAACATAGCACAGGGAATAGGAAAGGCTTTCACTGCACAGCTCTCCATGAGAGAGAGCGTTTGCCATCTGACACGTTGCAACCTGTAAACAAAGGCTTAAAATAAGTGTGTGTTAAGAGAAGGAACTGCAACTGGGAAGGGATTAAGTTAATATTTTCTGCAATCTCTCTTTCAGCAGTTCTGTGGCCAGTTTATGATAATAAACAGGCAAAAAAAGATCGTGTTTGAAATGGAAGTAAATTTCAGTCTGGTATGAGTGATGTACCTCACAGCCATTTATAATTAGAAGGGAGGCTTCTTACAGCACTGTTCCTCTTTAAATCATAGCAGATATTACCCAATGTGTACAGCAACGATGAAATATGCTCTGAAATGTGCAACTCAAGAAGTTATTTTGTTGCAGTTTGATTCTCAGAAAAGATCTAATTTGACACAATCTCATGTAATTTTTTTTTTTTTGAGGGGTTACTTAAAAATAGGGTAAATAGCCCCAAATCTCTAGAAGATGGTATTAAAATTTCCATTTAGTAATGACTGCTTTGTTTTTTATAATCACAGTTTGTGCAAGCCGAAAGCATTGCATGTTTTGGTATACAGCATCCTTTCTGGGAAGAGTCAATCAAAGAAACCTGACCTGTGCTGTCTATGGAACAAGCTTCATGGTGAGCAAAATTGTACACTGAACAAGAAGTTAGAAATACAGGATGGTAACTAAATAGACATGTATTTTTCTTCCCTCTTCTAACAGAGTCAGCTTTGACCTGGCTTGATGCCCATCCACTTTATTCCAGATGTGATCATGGAAAGTCCATAGGGGGGGCAACCATAGGGAAGAAGGTCTTGCTGGCTTGATGCCTAAAAGCAAAACACAAATAGTGAGATTCCCTGAGTCTTTTTCTTGTATTAAGGTCTAAGTCTCTTTCCTATGATATTTTATTTTTAATAGAAAACGGATGGGTTTGTATCAGAAGTGTGTTCTGTGAAAACCTATGAACCTCTGAGGACTGTTGGTATGGCAGGGCTGTGGCTGCCTCTATTGATCCTAATTTAAAGCTGTAATTGCAAATAAAAACATCATTAGATCCCCCAGCTCCCTTAATTGAAAGGATTGATTCACAGGAGTAAAGCATGATAAGAACTACGTGGGCCAAGCACCTATGGAGATTTCAGCACTGCCATTTCGACATGGCCTGGATTCATTCTCATGTGGAAGAATGTCTGAGGTGTTGGGGGAAACCTTCACTGTTTGAATATCTGACCTTGTTTCTTGTGCTCCACTTAAAATAAGGCAGGGGACCTACTGAGGACTCTGTAGGCAGCAGGAGAATTGGTGGGTCTCTCAGATGGCACAGTTGTCTAGAGCAGCCACACGTATAGCAGTGTGTCAAGGATACGTGCTCTAGCTGTCTGAAAGTGCTAATATAACAGGTTCCTATTAGTGTAGGACTAATAATATTACGACTATGAATCTACTTTCTAGTCTGAAGCGGGTCAGTTACTTACATATGCACAAACTGTTTTTCTTTCAATCATCTCCCCACAGATAGAATTTGAGACTTGTACACCTTACAGTGTGGTTTTCTCCTGCCACAACATAGAGTAGGATAATGTCAAGTAATTTTCTTCACAGCATCAAGCTGCTGTATTCCAGAATTACTCACAATATTCTCTAATATTGTATAATGAGGCCTGAAACCCATGTAGTCTGCAGAAGCACTGCATACACCTTTTAACCATATGAGATGATCCTGTTAGTCCATGTCAGCCTCTTCGCTCTAGCTTACCTGCTCTTTCATGCCAAAACTTTTCTTGTCTTAACTGATTTAATGAACTGTGCAGTTCATTAAATAGATCAAACAGGTAGAGTATTTTGCAAAATCCATGTCTGAACAAATACATAAATGCATCTAGGCAAATCTGACTGAGGTGAGTGTAGCCCCAGTAGAAAGGACTCAAGTTGGGGGTGTCATAGCGATGAGGTGAGCCTTATGCAGGCTGTTGCTACGGGTGTTGCAGCTACAGAGCTTAATCTCTTTTAAATCCCTTTCTGAATATCTATTTGATAGTTGATGTGAGAGATTTGGGGAAGACTTAGAAGATGACCATGTTTCTCCTCCTCTTGGGGCAGTTTTTGTGAATGAATGTGTTTAGAAGATCTGAGAAGGAATAAAAGTAGAAGATTGTTCCATCGTGGTTTCTCCTTGTACCTTCCTTTATTACAGGAGTAGGGCATGCAAAATGTATTAAGTATGCCAAGGTCCTCAGAGAAGACTGAAAAACTTCTTTTCCTTAAATGAAATGGTGGAGACTTAGAGTGCTGAATTACTCTTTCAGATCAGGAACCTGCAAGAGAACAAAGGGCACTCCTTGCACTGGCATTCTCTCAACCCACAAGAACATGACTATTTCATAACACCTCAGAGAGGCGAACACCCAAGGCCTTCAAGGTACCAAAAAGCATTCAGGGATCTCAGCCCAGGAGATTTAGCAACTCAGACTATTTTCTCTTCAGAGCCAAATAACTCTACTTATGGCACAGTATAACAAGACAGACATGTCTGCTTAACGTACTTAACTTGGAGGAGTAAATGTGTAGGGCAAGAAATATTTTTATAAGTCTTAGATTAAGATCAATAGGGGGAAAAAAAAAATGTTTACCACTATGATTGGCTGGAAACAAGAGTGAGATGTCATTACTCAGGGGAATGTATTCTGTCAGGCAGTGTTCAAATATGCAGGACAAACTTAGCTCCTTTAAAATTAAATCAGTATTTTTAAAGACTTAAACAAAATTCTTGTTTATTAGATGAAATTATCAATTGTTTTGTCTTCCAGAAGTAAACAAAGAGCTGAGGGAGTCTCAATCACTCAGTCTTATGACCTTATGGTCACTGTCCAAAATACCAACAGTAATGTTCCATGCTGTAGAACTAAGAAGAAGAAAAGCAGATACTCAGCAGGGCTAGCCCAGTGTCTTTCCAAGTAATCGCTTATTTTTGCAAAACATTTCCATATGGGAAACTCGATCACTGAGAATAGTGTGGTGTGGCTGGTTCTTTGTGTAGATACTGATATTGGCTGGTGAATACCTCAAACTGTTGACAGGCTTTAGCAGTGCTGCTCTGAGTGTCTAAACGTAAAACTGATGCCTGGGGCTGAAAATTGATCTATAGCATTAAACTCTAACCATGAAATGGGTATCACCATTTGGAAGGGAAGCAGATAGCTGGTATTAGCTCATCTGATGAAGATGAGTAGCTAGAAAGGGTCTGCAACAACTACTGAAAATATGAAACCCTTACTCTGAACTTTGCAAAACACAAATTTGCAGCGTATACTTATTTATGTAATGGGCCTGAGATGTAACCCTGAATCTAAATCCTTTTCTGCTGGGCAAAATTGGGATCTGGCTCTTTACTGATCCCACAGACAGGCCTATCTACAGTTAACTAATCCTAGAAAGCAAACAAGCTTACTCTCAAGAAAGTCTTTGTCCATTTTGTTTGCTTTGTTTGTGTTTTTCTTTTTCCTGTTTTCTTTTCAAGGGAAAATGCATTGCCATAATACAGAACCACCACCCTCACTCTGGCTACAGCCGAGTGACACGACGTCAGCAGCAGAATATGTACAAATTGAACGGTGACAATGTACCAAGGAGAGGCACAGCAGTATCATAAAAATTATCCACAGTACAATATGACTAATGTTGTGTGAAATGCATTCATTGGCGAAATGATGCCTAGGTGTATCTTAAGGAGTTATGCTGATGGAGATAATGGCTATAGAGCAGAGATAAAGGAAGGAAAGGCGAGTGAAAGACGAAAGGTTGCAGCAAGGGCAGCGTGGCTGGGGAGGATGCTCCAGCAGGCGTTTTTGTGTCCCTGTGGAATAGAGCGGGGTGTGATAAGAGCTCTGTTGCACCTTCCTGTTGGCACTCTTGGTGTGGAGGTGTGCTCTCTGCTTCAGGCATGCACCCATGTTCCTGTCTTCTTCCTCATCTCCTTTCACAGGGGCTTTTTGCAATCAAACATTTCACAGAATCACAGAAAAAAAAAAAAAATCTTAGTCACAAGCTGCGTATGTGTTAAACATTCTCTAGCAGTGTTCCTTAGAGATGTGTTTTGTTTTCCATTTGTAGGTACATGCACACACAAAAATCCCAAAGAGAAGGGACTGGTGTTTTATTAGCGTGTCTAAACCCAAGAAATCCACTCAAACTTACCCAGAGATGGGACAGCAAGACCAAGCACTTCATTAAGGTGCGTTCAGAAGTCGTCAGCTCCTTCCTTAGTCTGAGAGTCTTTCTGAAGTGAGTAAATGTTTGGCTTGAATAAGGAACTTGGGTATTGGTAAATTAATTTGATTTTCCTCTCCTCTCCCTGTTTAATGTGGATTTGGAAAAAATCTGTCCAGTGACCCATCATGCCATCATGCTTATCCACAGATATTTATTTAGTACATGCATGTTTTTTATTTTTTTTCAAAGGAACTTAGGAATTACCCAATTAAGTCTCTTTTTTATACCTGAATTCCATTTTCCAAAACAGCTGAGGTGCTCAAGAGGTCACAGCTTTTAAAAACATCTCTAAGTACTCCTTAAAATGGGAGGAGTGGACAGCAAAGTGGACTTGCCTGAAATAAAATCAGCCTTTGCGCAGTGTACTGCTGGAGTGCAGGGCCTGGTCTCTGATGCTGACAGAAACTCTCAAATGACTAGAAAATTGAAGTTGTTTTATGGTGTTCCTGATTAGTTTGCTACCTGGTTGGTTACAAAGAGAACGTTTTGGCCAAAATTGTGCAACAGTTCTTGTTTCTGATGTGTTAGAACTATGTTAGCTAGTTTTTTTTTTTTCCTCATTTATTGATATCTACAAGTATGGGAGATGGACTCAGACAAAAATTCTGGGATCCATCTCTGTTCAAAGTGTTAAGATACTCAGAGGTGGGAGTTTGTTCTGTCTCCTAGTGAAGAAGGGCTCCCCTAGGAACATTTCCACAGGAGGCAAAACTCTCCGGAGATGCTGGGTGTGCTGGGCTGAGCGTTTCTGTTGCGCTCCAAAGGCACAGGAGGAGGGAGGGATGTGATAAAATCCGTGTTTTCAGCCCTAAGTCTGACTTGGATCTGAGGGTTCTCAGGGAACCTCACAAAGCTTTTTCTCCAAACACCTCCACTCACTGCTGAGCACGTGCTGGGAATTTCCTGCTGAAGGAAGCTGCCAAAGGTCACGGAGCTGTGATAGCCCTCTGCTCTCAACCCGCACGAAGCTCCCCGGCAGCGCCGCGCTTTGCCCCGCGCGGACAGGGGCATGGCGTGGCCAAACATGGCCCGAGTGTGTAGCCCAGGCTCAGTGAGTTTGCTCCCTCTCCACGCTGCAGTTTCCCATTTTTACAGGTCCGTGACAGCTCTATGGAGAAGAATTTCTGCCTGCCCCTCTTTGTTTGGGAAATGAACTTCAGCCATTTACTCTGGGCGCAGGAAGGCGAACTTCTTGGCTTTGACAGGAGTGTGTGCAGTAATGCAGCAAGCTCAACCTTGAGAAGGGGGAGAGGCACCCTGGGAGCTGGGCTGGTTTATATCTCAGCTGATTCTCTTCTTTCTCTCTTCTGTATCCTCTTAATAGCTTGACAGGAGAAATATAGGGAAGATACAGCCATCTGATTAACAGTGCTGGGGGCTGAGTGGGCCAGGGATGGATGACAGGGAAAGGGAGCACAGCATGGCTACCAGCCAAGTTCCAGCAAGAAACAGAATATCTGGCTTCCTCTAATCTCTAGAGGAAAATTAAGTTACAAAAACCTTTAGTGGAAACTTTGCATACATTCGGTACCATTGCCATGCCTGACAGAAAAAACCTGATGTATTATTTAGTTTATAGTTATAGAATTAAAGGTATAAGCTTTCCCACCAGGAATGAAGAAAAGAATCCTCTCTAAAACCAAAGACAAAACCCTGAAAACTCCCTGAATGTTTTGTGCTATCGGAGCTCCTGAGAAATTCTCCTTTTTGTGTTGATGGATGGTCACGTGTGAATTTGTGCATCTGAACATCCTCTCTGATGAGCAAGATGAATTTTTGCACTTGCCTAGAGAGCCCTTCTTGTTTTCCCAGCCCTTTGTGCCACCTTCCATGGGAGCACAGTAGAGCAGGTGAGGGTGGAGGTGAGGAGGAGGCTCCCAGTTCCCCTGGGCACGCACCACTGACAGAAGGAGGGACTTTGGCTGCTTGTGCAGCCAGAGAGCCAAGGCCATCGCCTCAGACGAGCTCACACCATCTTGGCCTTCATCAGAAATCTGTGTGTTACACAGGGAGAGGAATTTCTCCCCCTCTTCTGTGTCTGTCATCAATGCGTTGATGAAAAATAGTGGAGTTTGACTTAAAAAAAATAGCATAGGTGTTAAGTGAGCAACACGTAGGGACCTACGCGTTGAGATAAATCACTGATTAGAATTAAGCAGCCTACTTATTGAATGTTACATCTAAAGTAGTTGCAGTAACTGCGATGAAAGTATCACTGACATGTTACTCAGTTTATCAAAGGAAGAAAAGAAGCTAGGTTGGCTGGCTAGATCTTTCCTTCATTTAGTCTTCTGTCAGGTTCACATGGTGTGTGTGAAGCGAGATTTCTTTCACATCCGAAATGGCATTGTGAGGTTCAGCTGCCTGCACTCCCCTGGCTGGCTGGGCTCTCCTCTTTCTGGCTGCTCAGGCTGGTAGGAAAGTGGCTCCGTTTGCTCCGAGAGGAGAAAGTATGGATGGATTTTGCAACATTTCTTTCCACTTCATTGCAAGGAGGCTTGCTCCCAACCTGCACGCTAGCAGGCCCTTTCTCGCATGATTCATTCACTGGCCTCATCTGAAGGGAACATTTTCCATGCAGGTGAATGTAAGAGCCATGTTTACGTGCCATTTCCCTTCTGAGAGCTTTGTTTCTCTTCAGCCTCAGGGACCTCGACACCAGCCAAAACTCAATATGGGGCTGAAATTGTACACTGGCTGTCCCCGTCCCCGGCCGTCCCTGCAGCAGGCAGCGCGGGTTGTGTTTGTGTAGGCGTGCACGTGCCTGTGTGTGCACACACAAAACCAGATGTGTGCTGTCCAGAATAAATGAGGCTATTCAGAATGTCACAAAATGCACAATTTATGTCCACTTTTAGCAATTAGGCCAAAGAAGTGAGGTGGGTCAGTATTAAAGCCTCACTGTTTTGTTTACTTTAAAAAAACAACAGGGAGTTCCAGCTGATGAGCCAAAGATACTGAGAGAGGGTAATTAAAGAGAAACAATCTCTGATGTTTGTCTTATAACAGTTTATCCTCATTTTGTTGCACTTCCCGGTCTTGAGCAGCAGAGCTGCTGCTTTCTTTTGGGGAGGTTGGTGCGTGGGTGGCTGCACGGGCAGTTCTGGAGTAGGAATTTCTTACTCATCTCCTGCCAGGCTCTTGCACCTTGCAGTGAATTAAGGTCCTTTGTACACAAGTGCTGGTGCCTAGCAGAGCTTTTACATATCAGGCTATAGGGTCTAACTATACAGATGACTAATTTTGTTGTGCTAACGGGTGGGGGGGGGGAAGTTCCCTTGAAAATTATTGATGGTTTCTAAAATAAACCTCCAGGCCATGAGTAACTTCAACTGTGTAAGTTAAACCTTGAGAGTGACCAGCACCCCATAGTTAACCAACTTATTTTAGTGTAAATATTCTGTTTCATTTGAGTTAGTTATTCTTTCTGCCCAAATCCTAGTTCTTCTGCTTCCAACAGTGGATTTTATGCCACAGTCAGAAGACAGGGATTTCAAATATGTTCTTAAATACTCCTGGGCAACCTAAAGCTTTAGGTTTCCATATGGAAACAGGCTCTAGCCCTTTTAACTGCAGATTGTATGTGTGCAGTAAGACAGTAAACATCTTTGCATGACTTCTCCTAGGTAAGAAGGGATAGGACAAGAGGAAATGGCCCTGAGTTGCATCAGGGGAGGTCTAGTTTGGACATCAGGAAAAACTTCACTGAATGGGTTGTTAAGCCCTGGAACACGCTGCCCAGGGAGTTGGTGGAGTTCCCATCCCTGGAGACAATTAAAAGCCATGAGATGAGGTGCTGAGGGACATGGTTTCGTGGTGGGATTGACAGTGTTAGGTTAACAGTTGGACTTGATGATCTTAAAGGTCTTTTCCAACTGAAATGATACTATGATTCTATGACCTATGTTTCCTGGTCCATGAGCAGCCTTGGCTGACTGTCTGTCTATGAAGCATGGGTCAGGAAAGCTCCTTCTTGTTAGCCACTTACTAGGTCTTCATCTAATATGTCTGGAATGCAGGAGGAGGGACAGTCTGGGGTTTTTTGTGGGTCACCATGATATGTGGACACTCTGAGGCAACAAAAAAAGTAGAGAGGCCTTTTCTGACCTGTGCATTGTGGGTGTGCTTGTTGGAGATGACACTTGCTCATGGATGCTCTCTCAGGTCTGGGGGTGAGGGTGAGAGATGGAAAGTGGAATGGAGTGGTTGGGAGTTATTTAATGGAAGTGTTCTAATGAAATTTAAATATGTGGTTTGTTTCACTGCAAATTTTTGGCAGTAGATGGGGCCCTTACTGTAATAAAATTTCATCGAGTTGGGAAGCCTCTTGGAGATGGTGCCCAGATGCAATATATTTGCTCTGACTCCTGGAAGATCAACTCTGACTTGACTCAAGCACTTTGTTGTTTTTCGTATGACTGCCCAGCATGAAAAAAAAGGGGCTTAGGAGAAACCAATGAGCATACACCTCTGTGCCCCTGTCTTTTACTCTGTCTTCCTAAAAAGCTTCAAACCCCCATCTTTGGTTTGCCCAGGCTCCCGGACTGTGGTCCTGCTGACTGTCGTTGGGACATTGGATATGATCAGGGATGAGCAGGAAGGGAACTGCACCCTTGGAACAGGATGGGGACAGAACCAGAACCTCACATTCTGCCACGATGCTGTGGATTTAATGTTTCATTCATGAAAATGCACATTTCCTGGCAGTGCTGGGGCTGGCCTGGAATCCAGACCTGGTCTGCTCGAGGTAGAGCCATTATCCTAAAGTGCTTTTATTGATCTGTTGACTTTCTGTCTCCCTCCTTCTCTTCCTCTCTTCACTCTGCCAGCCTCCTAAAGACTCATATCTTGTCTCATACAGCCAAGGTATTTTAAGGGCCAAACAATGATTTCGAAGTCAGATTAGAAAAACTCTACTTGACCAGTGAAAACAGATATCCCCTGAATGACATCTAGCGAAGGTTCCTGTTTCCATTTACAAACAGTGCCTCTTACTCTTCTCCTTGTATTTTTTTCCTCTCTTACGTGTGTCCTCATGATCTTGAAAAATTCAGAAAATACCAACAATTAATTTCAAGGCCAAGTACATCCTCTTTGTACCAGCAGCCTCTTCCCCAGAGTGGCAATGCCATCTCATCATGTTTTATTTCTGGTGGGTTAAAGAGAGCTTTAGTAGTAAATCTATATCTGTGCTGTGATACCCAGCAGTATTAAAGGCTGAGATTTAAAGAGAGGCCTGAAAGACTTAGTAGTTGATACCTGTAGAAAGCCAAAGAGCTGCGTGCCTTACTGGAAATTTCAGGTGAAACCTGTTAAGAGTGCAGTATATTACAGTGACCTGAGCTACAAATCCGTTAGAGCTGGAGAAAAAAGGGAGGAAGAATAATACTGGAGAATGTGTTTACAACCCTGTGTATTAACAAATGCTAAAAGAGGGGGTTGAAGTCAGTTGATTTGATTTGTTGTTTCAATGTTCCTGGTTTCTCAGGATTCTCGCATTTCCTTCCAAATAACCTTGCTCATTAACTAATTGGTTAATGTATGGGCATTTAGTTAATGGTCTGAAAAATAGACAAGTAAATACAGAACAGTTAAAAAGGCTAAATTGGGCTATAAGAGCACATTTAATTTTTAAAAATCTAAACTCCAAGATGTTTGATGTAACTGAATGTGTCTCTGTTCATGAACACAGTGTCTGACAGGTAGAGAAGTTCTCAGTAGTTTACTGTCAGGTAAACATAAATATGCATGAATACTTTATCAGGGAATAGCTCTTGAATTTTTAAATGTGGAAACAATGTAAATAAAAAGATATTTGAGTAAACCCCAGAAATTCACATGGAGCTCTTTTTTGTTAGGCTGGACAGTACTTTACCCTGCGAGGAATGCGAGCGAAAATAGTGCAAGTGCTTTCAGTGGAAAATATGAACGAGATTAAGGACAGAAACTTCTGTAGTCACATTTATTCCTTAGCCAGTTTATTCAGATCACCATTAGTTTTCTTTTTATGGAAATTCTTGGAAAAGAAGATAAATTAATCAGCAATACTACTGAAAGCAGTGCCTGTGCACTGCTGAAACCCTCCTTTCAAGTACAGGCTGTAGCTCCTGCAAGCCGGGGCAGAAACAGCTCCGTGTAAGCTCCGGGAGCAGTCGTGCAACACAGGACACGGATCGGTCAGTGATCAGTGTGGAGACTTTTCTGGCTGAAATACATGCATGTAAAGTATTTATCAAAGATACTTGAGTATAGTCAAATATGGGGAAAAAAAAAATAAAGCCTGTGTCCGTATTACTGGAGAAATGAAGTTGCTTGGACCATCGGTTGCCCTGTTACGCACTGAGGACAATGGGCCTTGATTGATTTGGGGCTTTGTGCAATGAAAAGCAGTTACTGCATTTGCTGCATTGCAGATTTAGCTAATTTTAATACTATGTCAGTAACAGTTAACTTTCTTTTTGAAATCACAGGCAGGGAGGAAAGGAATGAGAGTCCTGGGGAAAGAGAATCTTGAAAGATCCAGGCTTGGCAAACACGCCTCAGTCATTTGCTTTCTTGGAGAAATTACAGCAGGACCACAGCTACAGCTCAATGTGTGTTGAACTGAAGTGCTTGGGAGTGAACCACATCGTGTCATGCAATAAGCTAGTAGATAAGAGCAAGGATTGTCCTTCCTTTCAGACAATAGTTTACATTGATGCTGCTGCTGAAGAAAACATAATTCAGTGTATTCCAATCTGAATACCAAATTTGCATCCGAATTTGCATTTCTTTGCCAAAACCTGCCCTTACAAATTTAGAGGCAGTATGTCTGGGCAGTTCTGTAGGAACCTTGATCAAATCACTCACTGAACCTGTGAGATGCTCCCAACTTCTGCTATGAGTAGACTGTGAAGTTTGTTTCTGTGTTTCAGAACCTAATTACTAAGTAAAACTCCCTGAGTAAACAGGCTTCAGGGCCAGAAAAGGCTCATAATCACACTTGTCTGATAAGAGATCTTGCAAAGATAATGCTGATATTAATTCTGAGGCATAAATATGTCTTTATACAGAGCAAGGTGAATTTGTAGACTTCTCTCCTGCAAGAAGCTATCAGGACAACCTGAGAGGTTGGATGTCTGAAACAGATCAAGATGATTTTCTGAACGTCGGTACATGAGTAAGCACTGTAAGTAATTTGCAAGATAGAGAAAGCGAGCCAAAAATCACATTTCAAGCCATAAATGATGCCTGAGCAGAATTATGTAAAACTCTGTCTCCTCAGACAGCAATGCTGAATATTGACAAGTGTATTTCATGGTGTGGCACGGCCAAGCCTCAGCCAGCAGGGAGGCAGGAGCTTGGGCAGGTGAGCTGATCTCCTGTGGGAAATCCTCCATCCACAGCAGTACTCTGGTTGTGGTCTCTAGGGCTTTACATAAAAGAAGTTTCCTGTGTATTTAGAATGCAGCGTTTGGTATTTTCAATTACACAGGATTAAAGGCAGTCTCAGTGAAAAGGATTATGAACTGGGAACTCCCTGTTGCTGGCTGTTTCCAGTGAGTATCTGCCAGCTAGGTGAGCCAGGCAGCTATATGCCTGGTCTGTGGAATGTAGGCTAAACTAAGAGGAAGAAGGAAGGGAAATATTGTCTGGTAATTCAGGGGGAGGAGAGAGATGGAACGAACCCCACGTACCTTGTACCTGCCACCAGAGCAGTTGTGAGCTGCTAGGTGTGAATCCCCCCAGAGCCCACTGTAATTAAGCATCCTGCAAGGTGAGGAGAGGAAAGCTCATCACCATCATCTGCATCAGCTCCCCACCCCCCTCAGATACCCTTTGGAAATCTTCATCATGTTTTTTGTTGTTTCAGAGCCAGGAACAAATGCTGGCAAGTGCAAAGGTGTTAAATGTTGGCCAACCTATCCCAACATGCCCTACGAGGCACTGAAGGGAATATTACTCTAAGTGGATGATGAGCTCAGTTCAGAGGCTGTTAAGTTAAAGCTTATTAGCCTCATTAAGAGATGTGTGTAATGTGGTTTTGGGCTTCTGATATGGGAAAAACAACATTTTCCAAGTGTTTTGTTGTCCTGTTATGCTTGGAGGGCAATTCAGTTTCTGTTTTACACTGGGTCGAATTCACAAAGTTTGGAGTTTGGGATTGCCTTTGAAGGCAGAGGCTGAGACTGGGGTAATCTGCCTTGTCAGAACCAGGAGGGGTTTCCCTGTGAACAGAGGGAAAGTGAGGAGCCGGGTATAGAGATGTTAACGTGCCTCTGCTAGGAACCAGTTCTGTGCCAAGAGAACTGGGGCTCAAACACAGAGCCGTGCAGATGTCTCTGCCCTGTGCTCCCTGGAGCTCTGCATGCAAGGAGACCAGGTTGGATTGCTCCCAGCAGGGTGTAAATGCAGAAAGTTGGCTCAGGGTTAGCTTTCTGTGCAGAAAAACACACACTGTTTCTGCAAAACCAGGGGTGCCCCGGCGAGCGGTGCAGGATCAGGAAGCAGTTTGGATTCACCAGATATTATTAGCTCGAGCTCAGGACTGGCCCTGCAGGACCGGGCTAGTTTGCACAAGGAGACTTGCACATCTCTGCCATGTGCTCCTCATCATCTCCATTATCTGTGTGTTTCTTTTATCTGGGGTACCACAGCTCCTCCCAATGATGGAGCATTGGCTCTCTAGTCAGCTTTAATCTCTAGCCGTCTATGGAGAGTCAGGTCAGGAGAGCTTTGAGGTCCTCAGCCCTGAAGTGAAGCCCTCCCTGCTTCAGACAGGGCTGCAATTGAAACCAGCTGATCCGAAGTCCCTTGCAAACATTTCCATTTCAAACCACTGAAGTTTTATGTCTTTCTAGTAAATTCTTTTCTTTAGCCTCATAAATCTCATAAAGATCTGGAACAGCTAGTAAATTTGGCCATTCAGATACATGTTTTCCAGTAAAGAGGATAATGATTGCTGTTTCTGATGCCACCTCCCCTCCCCACCCGCTCCTCTGTAGGAGTTCACCTCTTGCCAGCTGACTGCTGCTTGCACGCAAGTTGGGCCGTGCTAAGAAAGGCAACACATACAGGTCCCATTTGCATGAAGGACTGAAGAGTCACTGGACCTCTGTGAGTTTTGCCAATGCCCCTGTATGTGACCTGAGCAAAATCATTTGTCCTCTTCTCTCAGATCAGAAGAAACAGGTCGATTGTCACCTGCACAGGAGGCTGGGAATCTTGCTTGGCTCAGGCTGGACAGCTTGGGAAGCTGCAAAACTCCAGGCTAGGGATCCTTCTCCTTAAGCAGAACATGAGAGGCCTGTGCTCTCATCAGGGCCACAACCTCAGTGCCTCCTGTTGTTGTCCTCCATGCAAGTTTGCTTTAGACAGTGCCCAGGAGGGCTGCACAGCTGTGGTGGTCTCTAGTCCCTGGGATAATCCAGAGAGGAAGTTTTCTGTATCCTCCCCACTGCATCAATGGCAAGTCCAGCCAAGTCTCTTACGCATGGATTTAGAGGTAGGCTTGAAAGAACATGAGCTCAAGGACAATACAGACCCAAGACTTCTCAGACTTCCATTGGAAATTCCAGGCAAAAGTGCTGTTAGCAAAACACACTACAGAAACAGAAAATTGCAAGCATATTTTCCCCTTTATTTGTTGTCTCCCAAATCCAAACAAGCTTATTTCCTTTCCTGTGATGCTGCTTTTGATAATCTTGTGCCAAAGGCACTGAATCTGTTCTTATTGCTGTCAATAGCAAGATGCCTGGTGCTTTTAATGGTTCAGCTATTAAAACACCGCATCCCGGGTGTCTGGCTGTGAGCAATCCCAAGCTAGAGCAGTGCCAATATGGAACCTTTTTCCTCTCTGAATGTTTCTCTGCGAAGTTTGACCATTTTGGCTGGGGTGAAACATGTGTCTATCTGGGATTCTTTCCAAGGATGAGATTTTGACAGCTGTGCTCATGTTGGCAAAAATCCTGACATCTTGTGCTTCGTTGAAATAGCAGATTCTTAGCGGAGAGGGGTGGGAGTCTGATTTCATAGATGAACACTCATGAATTGAAGGCTGTGAGCCTGGCTTAGCTCTTTCCACTTGGCGGAAGAGGTCGAACCCATCCTCTGGGAGCAGGGCGGGAGCCTTCCTTCCTTTCCTCCCATCTCCCCCTGCGGGCACAGATGGCCAATGGGCAGTGGGGCTGATGGGAGCACTCCACACCTCTGCCAGCTTTGTGCTGCAGTTTGGGACGTGCCTTGGACGGCACCCGTTGAAGTGGGTGTTAGCCAGTTTGGAGCCCATGCCTAACAAATTCATTTACATGTGAGATGTTTGGGCATGACGGGTGGGAGGCGTTAGCACACCCTTCATGAAAATCCAACTTTGCGGCCATGATCAAAGCTTGGCCTCTTCTTTACGCCAGATAACTTGGGAAAAAACAAAGCCTGGGTATAGTTAGAGATAGCCTGTTTTGGGGGGTTTGTTATTACTGCCATGATTATGATGGTTGAGTGGTTTTTTGGTTGTTTTTCAATGGGATCTCCATCTTGAACTAGGGAAATATTTCCCAGAAAAGCTGTAATTATTCAAAGACAATATATTTCTGCAGTAACCTTCAATCTGACAAACTGTCATTTTTCTGATGAAAAATCACTTATTTGGAGACTAGAATTCCAATTATCTCAACAAATAGGGAATGGTGGCACAGAAAATTGTGTCACAAGGTCACCCAGGAGCTCCACGTCAGAGCCTAGGACAAACTGGGACAGGCCTGGTGGAAGGTCATCAGAAAGTTTTCAGAAGGTATTTTTTGCAAATATGATATTGATTTCAAACTTTCCAGTGGCTGGATAAGTCTTTTATGTTTTATCAAGAAAAATAAATAAATTAAAAAATCACCAGGTTTTAAACCCACATCAACAATAATCTTCCATTTCTGGTATTTCACTGAAAAACAAGGGAAAATGGTTTTTTACAACACAAAGATAGTAGTCAAACAAGGAAGCCCCAAACAAAACAGCTCAATGATGAAAACAAGCCAAACAGTTTTGCTGAGGAACGATTGTAACTCAGGGTTGGATACACATTCTGAGGCGTTCATGGCTTGTGTCCATGGCAAATGCGAGTCTGTTACGTTGCTTTGATTTTCAAGGAAAACCAGCTAAACTGTCCGGGACGTTTGGTGAGCGTGATGCTGACCGATGGCCCTAGAGGCCCTTTCAAAGTCATGCCTTAATGAGAAGCTCTCCCTTCCTCTCCCACTTGTTTCTTGAGAACTAGGGCAAATATTAGCACATCTGTGAGCATTGGGCTGCTGTGTTTAAAGAACTTCTAGCACTTATGTTAGCTTGATTAAAACTAACATTTCTACACTGAGAAATGCCAGTGGCATGTCTACCATAAATTAAGCTGAAGTTCCAACTTGAAGTTCTTACAGTTCTGCAGCAGATCTGTTTACTCTGGAATAGCATAAGGCAGATGTCTTCATCTTGGGTGATTCTTAACAGGTCACAGGCATCGACTTTAAATAACTAAAAGCCTTTAAAATAATTTTTAAACATTCTTTCCCTTCCTCTACAGACCTTAACCTTTAGTTGGCCTTTACCAGAAACACCCAAGATAATGTGATTCTAAACCAGACCATCATAAACTTAGCAGCAGCTTTAAATATATAGTGTGATCATTACCTGAGACCAGTGAAGAGGTTGGAGTAATTATTGCTCATGTTTATGCTTCTGTATCTCAGTGGGTTATGTTCAATCCCTTAATGATGATGATTAAAAACGTACTGGAAACACGTAGTAATTAGAGAGAGCACTTACCGTGATTCTGAAAGCACAGAAGCAGCTTTGAAGTGGAACTGGACCTGGCGACTGCTGCCAAAATGTTGTGAGAATTAGGAGCACTGTGCAGCAGGTCGTTGGTAATTGTGCCGACGGTAACACGTCTCTCCTGGCACAGATGGTACCTGCCTTCGGCACCAGCCTCCTCATCGCCTCCTCTGTCTCGCTGAGACTTGGGCACCCAGCTCGAGCGGGCTGATGGCAGGTGAGGAATCACATCAACTGCTCCCCTGTTTATTTTCGTAAAGCCCAAGCTGAACTTTCTCCACAGGGGACTTTTTGAAGGGTGAGGCAGTGTTTAGGAAGAGGGAAGGAGGAGGAAGCTTGGGGAGGCAGCAGAGAGTGGGTGTGGGTTCAGGCGCTTTGCCCTGACAAGGTTTGTTTCTGTGTGGGTTCTGACATGAAAGGGACTTCTCAAGCAGCAAGCTGTAAACCTTATGGAATGTGTTGCTTTGTTTGTTTTTCCCATTTAAACAAAAATACTCATAATAAGAGAAGAAGACAGGAGTGATGAGGCTTGTGCTGTAAAATACTGTTTGCTGGAAAAGGTGTCCTGTCTTCCAGTGCTTGATTTCAGCTAGAAAGGGAGGGCATGAAGGGTGGAAAGAACACGGCTACTTTCTTGGAAATATTTTTATGAGCTCTAGAGATGAGCCCTCTCGGGAAGGAATGATTTAGCAGCATGTAAAGAAAGCAGAAGTAGAAACAGTCACTGCCCAGCATTCCCTGGAATTCCTTTGGGTCTCAAAGGGACTCACTGTTGGTCCTTTTATTTTCTACACTCTGTGGGTAATTTTCTCTGCAAACTCCAGTTCAGCTTCTGTCCCCATGCTGATGCCACAGAGACCTACCTGCTTACACCTCATGTGTCTCTCATTTCAGTGCTGTTCACTGACGTCCCCTTGCAGGGCTGGCAGCTACTGTACCCCTTCATGGCCCATGTGCTTGCTCAGGCTGTCCCTGTCGTGCTCCTCAGTCACTACTACAACGTTGCTAATTCTGGCCTTGGCAAATCCAATCTCACGCTGTTGATGTGTGTTCTTTATGCTGCAAAAAAAAAGATCATTTGCTTCACCTGCCTGTCACTCCTTTCCTGCTGTGTCTCTTTTGGAAGTCTCTGCTCTTGATCATATCTAGCATGATCTGCTTGTCTTTTCTCTCAGGGCCTTTCGTGGCCTTTCGCCACCCTATATAGTATTTTTCTTTTGTGGTTAAGTTGTCAGTTTTGGCTGGTGATCAGCCCCCTGTGCCACTCTCTGTTGCCCAGTTTTTAAGATTGGAAAGCACCCTTTTGTGTTTTCCTGTGCTCTTAAGGCACCTTCATTATTCTCCTCCTAGGTGCTTTTTAGAACTCCTTTTCTGAGATGGCTGTGCAGCCTTCACAGCAGTGAAGCTGTTGGTGTGCTGAGTTCTGCGATGACTCTGTGAACTTCGGTGGTTTCCGTGGCCTTCCCTTGTCTGTAACATCATCTGTCAGCTTTTGGCTTGGAGCAAGGACCTCCTGGTTCAAGAACCATCTGTTTGTGCTGGCTTTGCGTGGTGTCTGTCACTGCAGGTTACTGTCCCACAAAGGGAACCCACAGGTGCTATGGTAATACAAAAGAATAATTTAAAAAGCAAGCATTGCTAGCACCACGTGTCCCTCGTCACTGGTCTGTTGCTACCCCTATGACACAGAATAAGCACTGATCCTGGAGAAAGTCAGTGGGGTTTACTTGCTTCTGGAAAAATGTAGAGGAGTGGATTCCCCTCCCTACTCCATGGCACTTCACTGGCCCTTTCGCTGCTCCATCAGCCGTTAAAGTGAAGGTAAAAGGCTTAAAAAGCAGGATGGCAAGTGATGGGACCAGCATTCTACAATTCCACTTCTGGATCTTCTGTCTACTCTGTTCAGAAATCATTGCCAGTTGGTAGATAGTTTGGGGGACTTGCAGAAAATGAGCT
The DNA here is from genome assembly GCA_025345505.1 of Todiramphus chloris collaris. Classification (NCBI taxonomy): domain Eukaryota; kingdom Metazoa; phylum Chordata; class Aves; order Coraciiformes; family Alcedinidae; genus Todiramphus; species Todiramphus chloris. The sequence continues at coordinate 4,330,739 of JANVCC010000146.1, read as the reverse complement.
GGAGTTTGTTTATGAGAGGAGACAGATCAACATCACGGGACCACATCTGATTCCACTCTCTTAATCTTGTTGGGGTGTTCACTGCAGAAACCTGTCATTGTTCATGGAGCCTACAGTGCCTTTTTTCTGGTCCTGGCCTGTGCAGGGTAGGATCAAATGCAGTCTGAGAAGGCTTTGCAGCTTGCTCTGCAGTTATACTTCAGCCTACTGCCTCCAGAATCTGCTGGCCATGTGAAACCAGTATGAACAATGGGCTTAAAGCCATTTCCTAAATAGAGTTTTGTTTGGGAAAGAAAAAAAAAATCAGATGCCAAAATGTCAGGCTGCAAACCCCAACTGCTGAGCAGTTCTTTTTCCTGTGAGAAGGAAGAACTCTGAAAACCAAAAAAATAATGATCCAGCCCCGTGTCAGGAACAAAGGTCGCTGCCTTGCAGCAGCCAAGTGTGTAGCCCAAGGCCAGTCAACATCTTGAGCCTTCTGCCGTGGCTTTGGGACCTTTCACAAAAGCTGGGCACATTTCCAGCGCTGAGCTGTAAGAAGGACAGTTGACCCATGTTGCACCTGGGGCATCTCGGCCTTATTTCAGTTTTACATAAGGCTTTGTCTAGGTTTATTTTATTTAATGGGCTTTTTTTTTTTTTTTTTCCTTTCTGGTTATACTGTCACAGGAAATTCTCACTGTTCTATTACTTTTTTCCTGTTGGAGCTAGCCTTAAAATAAAATGAATAAATAAATACATATACGTACATATAAAAATGTGCAGGCAGGAAAGCTATTCAGATCTGGAGAGGCCTCGATAACGCTGCTGATGAGGTTGCCAGCTTTCCCTGAGCCTGAACTGAACAATTCCCCACCACCTCCCCAGCCCCTGGGAACTTCAGCACTGGTAGTTGTGAAGCTTCTAATTCTGACTACAGGTGTTGCCTTTGAAAGACACCACATGCCATTCTGTAATCTCATTTAGGAAAAAGGTAATTAAATAAAAATACAGATGTGTTACAGTCACAGTTCCTGAACATCTGAAACGCCCGTCAGTTTTAAAGAAGTAAAGAATAAATCTCTCTAAAGTAGCACTACCCTCTTGTCTTCTGTAATATTATCCAGTATTAGTATTTTAAATACATGTGAAAAAAAAGAGGTTTGAATGTCAACATCTGGTCTTAACCAGCTCTTTACAGCAGGAACATTGTGTTTAAAAACAAAGATAGGAATGCCTCAACTCCCCCCATTCTGCTGCTCTGCCTATCCGCGTATTCCTGCTGGTGTTTACTGGTTGCACATTCTGCTCCATCGTTCAGTGTTTAGCACCATTTTCTTAAGGTATGGTGTATGATCAAAACCATTTCTGGGGTGCAAAATAGCAGGCAGACCTGCTCTGCTCTCTCATAACTAATTGGATAGTCACTGATCTTGCTCTTCTGAATCTCTACCTTGGAACGTGTAAACGCCAGTATATTCTGGATAACCTGCATGAAAAGGTTGTTGTGAAGAAGGTTGGCCAGCCTGAACACGGGCTTGTTCTCCGTTCAGTAGGAATGATGATTGTAGTAATGATAACAATAAACTAACTATGGAATTCATCTGGTCGCAGTCCAGCAAAATATTTAATCCCATGTTGAACTTTTCAGGCATGTGTGCATTCTCGTCTGCGCTTTTAGCTCTTTGCTCTCTTGCTGCTTGATTCCAGCAAGTGCTGCTCCTGGTGTTTGTTTGAGATGTGCTATTTCTGCTTTTGACTGGCAGGAGTAGACCTTTGGAATCAGCAAATGCTTGAAGAATGGCTAATGTATTCATTATCCCATTTAATTTTGGGGGTTGCAACAGCAGCTGGCTGGTGTTAGCCTGCTTGTTTACTACGTATTTTACAAGCTTATTGATCTCTCCTTGACACTTTTTAGCACTTTTTCTGGAGCACCACCTGAGGGAAGGACCTCAGCTGCAAGTGGAGACTGTTGGCCTTGGAGGAAGAGTGCGAAGGTATCAAGGTTGGTAACGTTACTGTGAATCTTTCCACTCACGGAAAACTTGGGGGCGTTCTCCTAAAGCCTGAGCTCTGGTAATCTTGCTATTTCTTTGGTCTCTCACTTTTAGTATACAAAGAATAAACTCCAGCACATTTCTTCTTTATAGAGGTGCAAACTCACATGTTTCTAGTCTTCACGGTTGGGGTGGAAGAGAGTGTGAAACATGATGTGGTTTATTATGTTCTAGGCTCCAAAATCTAAACACAGTCCCCTACACGTCTTATTATTTTTTCATGATTTTCAAGCCAATTTCAAGCCTTTCTGACAGGTTTTGAGCACTTAGTGCTGGCAGTTCCTTGAGCCCCTGAAGCCTGGCTGATGGGGAATCAGATTTTTATTGAACTTGTTAGAAAATTCATCCTTCCTCACTGTGCTGAGCATTACGGAAACACCACATGAGAGAGGATCGGGGCTTTCAAGTCTGTACTGTCTAAAACGATTGACAAAAAGTAGGAACTACAACTGCAACAGGTTTTGTCATCTCAGACCCCATTTTGCAGCAGAGCCCTAACACAGCACCCATCTCCTTGTGGGCATGGCTCAGTGGGGCTGTGGGGCTGAACTCCAGGCTGCCAGGGGCATTCTCGGTGCTGCCACGGTGCCGACACGTGCAGGGTGTCACGCTTCTGTGCGTGAAAGCCCTGGTGAGCAGGGTGAGCACAGATTCCCAGCCAGGCCCCTGAGAGCACTAGCTTTCCAGTCGGACTCATGGGGTTAGTATGAAATGCCTACAAAATACCTGAGAATCCTGCCATTGTCTTAGCTGGCCTTTGAATCAGGGGCTCTTAAACAGAGGATACGCTATTCTTCTTTTCTTCCACAGTCACATACTGCGAAGAGAAGAGAAGAGAAGAGAAGAGAAGAGAAGAGAAGAGAAGAGAAGAGAAGAGAAGGGAAGAGGAAAGGGAAGAGGAAAGGGAAAAGGAAAGGGAAAAGGAAAGGGAAAAGGAAAGGGGAAAAGAAAAGGGGAAAAGGAAATGGGAAAAGGAAAGGGGAAAAGGAAAGGGGAAAAGGAAAGGGAAAAGAGGAAGGGGAAAAGGAAAGGGGAAAAGGAAAGGGAAAAGGGGAAGGGGAAAAGGGAAAAGGAAAGGGAAAAGGAAAGGAATCCAAACATCCAAACCCCAAGCCTGAAATGTGATGTCAGCTTTCCCTTGACAGCCAGAGGTGCAAGGCTGGGTAGCCAAGGTTGAAGTCCTAGGCTTTGCAGTTGCTTTCCGTAAGTTATGGCTGTGCAGCAGTAGCAGTAAGCAAAGCAAAATGCACTAGGCTGGTGTTCTGTTCGATTGCCTGGGGCCCCAGCTGAAATTTAATACGCAAATGTAAGATTTTAGTGCTTTGGAATGGAAACTTGATGGTAACTTCCTTCTGCAGCTCCTTTTTAAGTGATGTATCACATGGATGGTGTGTGCCTGTCACCTTGATGCTGACTTGTGTGGTGCTGTCAGCCCTGCCCTTCCTCTCCAGGTGGGACAGTGCCTGGTGCCAGGTGGGGTGGCAGACCAGGCTGTATAAAGCCATTGCCTTCCTCTCATGGGTTCACAGCCAGGTGAACCTTCAGGTCACAGAGCAGGTGTTGAGCGCTGTTATAGCTGGGGTGCCTTCCCTGCAGCTCCCATTCACATGACTTCTGATGCTAGTGGCTGTGGCAGGTGGGGGAATCTCTACTGGCGACTTTTTTGGAGGCAAGCATTATCAAGTAACATTCAGGAGAGAACCTTCTGGTTCGGGGGTTGGGAGAAAAAACCCAACATCCAGTGCTGTTTGTTGTTATTCTTTGAGTCACTGGTCATTCTTCAACTTTCAAAACTCAGAGGTCTTCTATGGGATTCTCTGTTTATATTATTTTTTTTTTTCAAGACACAGATTTATTTATGAACTCAAGGAGTTGCCTGTCAGAGCACGTTTCACTCACCAGTGAGAGTGCAGAAACTTCTCATGGGAAATGAGGGGAAAAAAAAAAGCTCCTGATTTTGAATATCCAGCACCTCTGTTCCCTGTGCAGCAGAAGGTGAGGAACGTGTGCTGTCCTCTCTTGCCAGCTTGTGTTTTGCCATATCTGATATTTACAGTTTCTTCATTATGATGGTTATGGAGACCTGTTGTAAGCTGTTCTTCATCTCTCTCCAAGCATGAAAATCTAGTCTTGAGGGTTGCATTTAGAATCAGATCATATCAGTAGCTGTTGGCAGGAACACACTGAGATGGCAAAGGGAGCTTTACTTTTTCCCCATCTCCCTAGCACTCTTTCCCATTAGTACCACTGGTACAGCCTGTTTGTCTGGGATTTTTTGCATGTTACTCAGTACCTCTAATGCTGTCCTTAGGAGATGAGGAGGATGAACAACTCTCGAGAAGCGCTTAGGATTTTGAATTCAGTCTAACCAGATCCTCTTTACCTTGCACAACTGACTATTGCAAATTTATGTCCTAACAGCACGTGCAGGTGGTTTGCAAATGGCCAGTCAAACATGGACACCTCTCTCTAGGGAAACACAGCAAAGCCAGCTGTGATTCTGATGGTCCTTGGGTACCTCGTCTGCTTCTTCTGGGTTAGTGCCTAGGATGAGGCTGTCTTGCTGGGCATGCTCAGCCGTGGTTACTGAGGACAGAAATTCCATATACTCTCTTTCAAAATCCATGTCTCTGTACCAGTGAAGTCTTTATAGAGTGCAGCCAGTGAAAGGTCCCCCGTGAGAATAAACCACCGTGCATTCCTCTTGCCTTCTCACACGTGTGTTTATTTCTGTTTGCTCCTTTCTTTTTTGCAGATGGCAGATAAATCTTGTCAGTGCTTTTTTGGCTTTGCAGCCTTTTCTCAATCATCGTTCCTTTTGTATCTTCAGCAATGTGCAAATCTGATGGTTTGCTATTTCTGCTAAGCATATTTCTTTTCCATGCTGTCTCATTGTCTAATTCTTGTGCTTTTTTTCTGGGTGAAAGAAGACACAAATTTCCAGTAGGCAAAAAATAAACCGTACCCAGCTAGCTCATGAAAGAAATGAACCCTTTTTTATCACTGCTGTAAAATGTTATAGTTCAATGTGAGTTCCTTGTCAAGGTTGGCAGACTGACCAACAGGTCCCTAAGAAGCATCTTTTGATGCGTCTGTGGGATCAATTGGAATTGTACTGCACGCGAGGAGAACAATACTGCGGGAGCCCTTGAAGTGGAGCGAGCACAGATGACATTTTTATTCATTCTCAGCCAGATTGCTTGGTATTGTGTCCTTTCTGTGAAAAATGACACTCTGGCAACAGGCCACTGACTGCAAAACAACTTGGCATAGGCCTCCTGTTTGTCTCAGCCTCAGCTGAGCATCACCAGAGATGCCAGACTGCTAGCCACAAGCTGAGAGTGTTAAAGCACTGTCTTTCTTTAATCAGCACCTCTCTGCCATTTTTAGTGGAAAATACTTGAGGGAGGAGGGATAGTTCCTGACTATTTAGATCTTTGGTGGCATCAGAAGTGGTAGTTTGCTCTCCCCTTGGTAAGAGCATTAGCTCTCCTGGCTCAGAATGACCAGCAAGCTTGGCACAGTCTAGTCAACCCTAAACAAATTATTTTTCATAGCTTCTCATTCTGTTTTCCATGTTCTTTTTCTTTACTTGCATCTTAAGTGGAATTTTTGAAAGCTTTCAAGTGATTAGAAAGACAAATCTGATTGAATCCCATTTTCATCTCAACCACCATCAGTACCTCCTGACATAGCTCAAACCCTACATATTTTCCTTGGGCTTTTCAGAGGGCAGCTCCACAGTTTGTCTGTGACTGGGATCTTTCATGAGATGTCTAGCTATGCTGTGGACAAGGCAAAACCGAGCTGTGGGTTGTACTTTAGCTGGGGTCTTGGCATCAAAACCAGGTGCAATACTGGGGCATTTCCATCATTTCCCAATAATCCAGATCATAAGTCATCTTTCCAAGGTCCCTGTTGTCTCTTTCTAATGGAGTTTAGATGGAGAAAGTGGAGGAAGATTGTCTTCTTCAGAGGACAGCAGCTTAACTATTAATTTTGTAGGATGCCCTGACGTTGTATTGAAGTTAAATGGTTTTTGTTCCATCCCAGTAGGAGTGTGGTAAGATATACAACAGACACCACTGTGCACTGGGAGACACTGGATATGAATTCCTGTTCTGCCTGCTGGAACCAGGCTCTCCCTGTGCCTACTGCTGCAGAGTGGGTATTTCCCTCACTAACTCCCTCACTTCCCTCACTCAGACATTTTTCTGAAGTAAGGACAATATCTTTGCTTTCAGCCCTGATGCAGTGTGACATGTACAGTAGGACCTGTCATCATTCATGAAGTCAGTTCTGTTTCTATGTTAATAAGTCCTTAATCAAGTCATTTGTTTCATCCAGGATGTCACATTTAGCAGAGGATTGTGAAATGCTTGAAAACTGGAATCGTAGGAGCATTATTTAATGCTAAGTGTTATCCGCATCATATCTGAAGCTGGAACATGCCAGGAAAATATCCTTCACATTCTGCAACTGATAGAACCGAGCTTCCAGGATCAATCAGGAGCTGGCTGGGTATGTACACTATTGCTCTCTGTTTGCATGGGGCATAATATCATATGCTATATTTGGTAACTTATTCTCACATCGCTTATCTGTCACCTCTTCTCTGTGTCTGGTTCTTTTGCTTTATAAAATAAGGTTGTGCAGTGTTGGTTCAATTGCTTTAAACAAAGATTGGCACTTTAAGGCCAACAGAAAATAACTGAAATTTAAAACTAGCAGTCCTCATGCTAGTCTGTTTGTGATACCTAAGGAAAAGAAGAGGTTTGAGCCAAGCAGCTGCTGGTGGGATTAAGTGGGAAGCTATCCAGAGAGACCAGGTTTATGATTATCATCTCCTGTTCTTGAGGTTGTCTTCAAGAGGAACAGTGCTAAGGGCTAAAATTGTATCTTTAGTGTCTAGTTCCTGTAAGTCTTTTCCACTTGCAAAGAAAAGGAGAACATAGTGAACTCGTGGCAAATATTGTTCCAATGCATTTTTCTTCTTAATTTAAATAACCTTTGAAGTTGTGCCATTTTTTCTTATAAGCTTGTATCTGTCTGCAAATAGGTGTGTTACTGTCAGCAATAGTAGAAAACATACCTGTATATGCGACATATGTTGCTGTGCAGCGGTGTCATTATGTGCAACATTTCTGCAGAGTGAAACATTGAGAAGTCATTTATTTGCCTGAGGGAACCGTTTGCATTTATATTGTAAATCTGACTTACTGTTAACGTCCTTCTTGTGAAACAGACCCCTTGTGGTAGGCACTGTGAAGACACAGGAGTTGTCGTCCTGGTCTGCGAGGAAAACATTTTGGTTTGGGTTTTTTCCAGTTTCTCTCCTGAAATCTTCAGTAAAGAAGGGTGTAAAAAAGGGAATTACAAAGTATTTCTGCAGATTTTATTTTGTGTTTCCACAGGCTCTCTCAAAATGAATCCTTCCCAGTCCCAACCAGTTGATCAAAAATGCTAAAGGCTTCAAGTTTTCTGCAACAATTTTGTGTTCTCCTAAAAGCTATTTTTCACTACAAAATGTTTTATTTGAATTTAGTCCAAGTCATAATGAGTGCTGGAGCAATTAAAGTATCAGCAACTATAAGGAGTCTTGGGAGCACAGGAGACAGATAGGATCAGGGCTTAAGCTACTGCAATACCTTTTATGAGAAGTAAAGATTTCACAAACCTCAGTTTCAAACAAAATAGTTGACATATGCTAAGCTCAAAATGCTAAACTTCTCCTGCCCTCTCCCACTAAACAAATAAAGATCTATGAAATATTCAAACTTTACATCTGCTGAAAGAAGGGAAACACTTTATTTCTATTTAAAAATGTTGGCAGGTGCTCAGATACTTATGATAATGGGATCATAAAATGACATGGAAAGGTTAGTGGGAGAGGGGCAGTGGGAGTTTGGAGTATGACTTTGTAAACGGTTGCATTTTAAATCTCAAACTTCAAATTCTAGCCGGGTGCTTTGTTCATTTACAGGTGTCATAGTGTAGATATTATGGGTTGGGAAACTCTTAAATCAAAGAAGTGTTTACGTGTAAGGCTGGCTCACGCCTTTCTGTACTGCAATCAGATTCCTTTTATGTAATTCTTGTAACCATTGCCCTTAAAAAAAATGAAAGAACAAGCCTTTTAAATATTTTTCATTAACACATACTATTAAGTGGGTAAGTGCCCTAAGTATATTTTAATTTAATTTAGATTTAACAGCAACATTTTTCCCATACTAATTAAATGCCAGTTTATTAAGAAAATATTTATTGAAGTTGAACTTGGTGATAGATACATATCTATCACATCACTGTTAAACCTCATTAAATAGTGTTTTAATTGCAATTTGTTTTTAATTACCATTCATTAAGCATATTATTAAATCTAAATTGCATGCTTATGAAAGACGAGTTTGCCAATACAAGTGTCTGAGGCTCTTAACTACTGCCTCACTTCTAGGTTCCCAGAATTTGAGGTGTGTAGGGTGAAAGTTTGATCTATTTATATTATTTCCACCAGTGTGCCCTTGCTGCCTGTGTCTCCCATCTTTATTAAATAGGAGTAACAGTATCCGAGGCAGTCAACAGCTATAAAAGGAAAATAAAGTATGAAAAATGGTGACAAAACAGCTCTTTGGGCAAGGAAGGAGGGAAGAAGCTGAAGCAAAGAGGGAGCACAGGCAGGGAAAACAGAAGGTAATCAGAGCATTAAAACCAATTATCTGAATTAGAAGAAGTAGAGGATGGGGACAGGATGCCTGAAGGATGCAGGAGTGTACGATTCGGCTGATGGTTTGCAGAAGTTTTTCACTTCGGCTCATCGTGGGAAGCATGGCCAGGGACAGTCACCGTCACCATCTGACAGGAGGCTGGTGGCTTTTCCACAAAAGGAGCCACTGGTCTCGGTCCCCGGGGTGTGCAGCTGCTGGCGAGGGCAGAGCTTGTGCCCGAGATCAGAACAGGATCGTGATGCTTGGTGGTTGTGCCACACGCGTTCACAGATGATACTTAAAAAGGAAGCCTGGTGCCTTTCAATTTTTCTCTTATTTTTCCAGAGGAAGTGCTGCCCCTTTAGAAGTGCCCCTCAAATGAGCAGCCTTATGGGATATGTGAACTTGCTTTTCTTACTCATCTTTGCCAGATTTCTTCATAGTAGTCCATGAACCTAAGGCAAGCTGAAAAATCCTGAAATAGAAGTTTTTTCTTTCCCAGGATATCAGTTCTTTCAACAGAAAGACCCTATCGAGTCATGTTTGTAAAGGCTGGATGGTGTTTTTAAATTGTAAAAGAAAAGAGGCTTTTGGAGCTTTTCACTTAGGAATGATGCTTTCTTTTTGCCAGAAAGGAGGAAAGACTGGGAAGAAGAGTGTGAAGATGCTTTTCTGATGTAGACTAGCTCATCCTAACCAGTTAGCAAACTGGAGAAGCATTCCAAAGGCAGATGGAGGGACAGTAACAGACAGAAAGTGTGCTCCCTTATGAGGTGACCTTGTCAGAGCACTTGGGGAAGAATTAACAGGGATGGGGGCTGTTAGGCAATGCCATGGGGGGTGGGGGGGAGACAGCTGTGTGATGGAAATAGCTGAAGTAGCCTGAGGTACTGCAGACTTCCCCATGGGCTGGATAAAGAAATGCAGTAAAGCTCTGTACATGGATGCTCTTTGGCTCTCTTTCTCCTTGCATCGAGGATGGTTTTGTGCCAGGTTATCTCCATTGACTCCAATGGATTATCTCCAAATCACAGCACAGTTTAATCGGATGCAGGACTTCTTTTCTCTGCTTTCCAATTCACGAATCTCTTTCAAACCTTCTGTACCAGATGTTACAATTGTAAACAAATCATCCTGGCAAACCAAGTTATCTTCTCATATGTCTGTGTCACAGTAGGCGAAGTCCTACCATTGGTGCCTCTATCTGCCTCTGGATCATCTACTCATAAAACATTAGTTATACAACGTTGTTTTTGGCAGATGGGTATCTTCCATGAAAAAGCCATTTCCATTCCAATACAACAGTGCTTTCGTATGGACTGTTTCAGTCCATGTTGCACAACCTTTTGCACAATGATTCATTATGCTATCTTACTTCTTGATATGCTGAATCATGGGATGACACTTTGCCAGCTTTGTCGTATGCCAGCAATAACTTGCTCATGTTTCAAATATAGAGAAGGCTGCAGAAATGACTACAGAGCAGGGAGCCCGAACATTTGGCTGAGGGAAGTTCTCAGCAGGCTTTAATCTCCTCCACATGGGTGGGGAAGTCACCTTTCAGCTCCTGCTCTCTCTGGATGGCTGTAGGAAATTGCACATGGCTTCCACTTGTCTTCACAAAGCTGGAGAAGGCCCAGATTCCTGCTCCCTCTAAACTGATATCACTCAGCCATTTTTGTGCTGTGGCTTCTTAACTGAGAGAACATAAATGAGTCCACCTCTCCATGGAGCACCATCTGCATTCAAAGGCTTGATCCAGTAGAAACATGGAACCGTGGAGAAGACTTTGGAAATATCCACATAGATAAATCAGGTGGCTGCTGTGGGATTTCCTGACGCCGTCTCCAGCACATTGATGTGGGAAGGCAACTAAATGAAACCCTTTCCTGCTGCACTAGTCACAACAGTAGATTTCTCCACATGTTCTTCCATGATTCCTGGGTACAGTGGGTGCTGGGTTACAGTACAGCTGCTTCTTTTCCATAACTCAGGGTTTTGGTAGTGATTTCGGACTTCTGTCCTAAAAATGATCTCCTTTCTGTCATTACGCACAGGAGCCTTGCGGAGGCAAATGAAACTTTCCCTTGGCCATTCTGGAGTGTGTTCTGATTTGGTTTTGTTAGGAGTTTCTAACTGTAACTATTTATCTGATCACAGAGAATTTAGAATCAACTGAATGCATTCACAGCTGTTCTGAGAAAAGGGGCAAGGTTTTGGTCTGAAAGGAATGCATCACACTGCTTGAAAACAGCCTTTTAGAAGGAAACACGCTTGCATTTTTAGAGTGTATTCTTGTTTGAATGCTGCGTTGGTTTTCCCCAGATAGTTCAGTTTGTAGCACAGCGTAGTACTCTGACCTCGTGCACTTTGGAAAGCCATTGGTTTTCCTCTGAAGACACTAACTCTGAATCCCAATGTCCAGATTATGAAGGTGGTGTCCTAATAGACTTTAAGGGCGCATTTGCACATCTGATTTTTAAGTGTTATTATTTGGGAAATTTCATATACAAAAGCATCCACTATTTTCAGGTATTATTACCCGAGGCCTGTAGGACAGGCAGCTTTAATGTCTTTTTCCCCTGCCTCGTGCTTAATGCATGCTCATATTCCATGAGAATCTGTCCATGTGCATTTAGGCTTTGATGTGAGAAATAATAAATATCAGATTTTAAAGAGCAGCGTGTACATATTTGTCTGACGTGTGTATGTATAGGAAAGGTCAAGGGACTTAGTGTATTTATTCAGGGTCGTGGGTACGTGAAACATTCTTCATATGGATGCTGTATTTTCTATAATATTTGTATCTCTGCTTTGGTATTGCTAGTTCAGTGTCTAAGCCTTTCTTAAGTGTCATGCATTATTTTTCCCTGTATTTAGGTGTCTGTTAACTTATGTCTTCCCTCCTTGTGCATCACCTTCTCATCTCCCCACCTCCTCTCCTACCCAAATGATTTTTTTTGCAGGGCTGCCCTGCGACAGAAGTGGGTCAGCCGAGTTACAAGCACTGTGGATTGGTTGGGTGGGGATCCACCTAGCAACACCACCACGCTAAGGCTGGATTGGGAAATTTGCCCTACAGGAGTTTGTCTTGATTAAAGGCTTCAGTCTGTCTTTGCAACACAAACATAGGAGCCCCCATGCTGCTTGCTGAAATTTACAGCGTATTTTCTTTTTACTCAAGCATATTGAAGCAGAACAGAAGAAAGGATCAAAGGTACCGTAATGTTTCTATAAACAAGTACTACTTAGTTTGGTTTTTTTTATCTTGGGTTTATTTTTTTCCAAACAAATCTTCTAGGCACATTAGGCTCAGATTTCATTTTATTGCCAAATCACCAGCTGGCAACAAAATCACATATGTCTGTGTAAATAAAGTAGATGAGAAGCTGAACAGGAGATTGGGAGATGATTCAAGCAGTCATATTGGCTTCTACACCTTAAAATTTGACTGGTTTATCTGTCTATTCAGCAATGTACTGTACAGACCCCATTTCAGCATGAAATACAGAATTACCCCAAGCTGAGATTTTATTCTGTGGTTTTCCTCCCTTCTAGTGAGTTTACAGGAAAACAGATAATTCTCTGGGACTATAACCCAAAAATTCATTTTTTGTTTGCTCATCAAGCGATGACTAATCCACTCCCTGTTACTCAAATAGAGGTGTAACTCTTGTGATGACTGATATTGTTATGAAGTATTTTGGCTTTGAGGGCCAGATGATCCTTCCTTTGAAGGTAATGCAATTTTGCAGTTGGCTTGAGGGCTCTATTACTGCCTTCTTGGTATGTTTGGATTCACTTGGCTGTGAAACCTCAAAATTGATTAATTTATCTTTAAAGTCGATGTTGATATGTAGCCCTTCTCCCTTTGGAGATAGCCAATGGCACGGTCACATCAGTTTGTAACCTTAACTTCAGTTTCTTCACGCCACCCCATAATTCCCAGGAAAAAAAAAAAGCCTGACCATTATTGTTAGACAAACACAGAAAAAGTTAGCACTTGTCACCTTGCTTCTAAAAGCAGATGAACGAGAACATCTTTTCAGACCTGGGTGATAATGAGACAGTTTTCCCCAGGCAGTCCTGAAAAATGGGTTCTTTCTGGCTACAACTTGTGCTCCTTTTTTGTCCCTGGTGAAAGAAGATTTGAATTTTGGATGACTACTGAAGAATTAGGATATTTGGTCATACTGGTGTATTCCGGTATCTCTCATACAGGGGAGGTGTTCCTTGACAGAGCTGGGGAACAGAATTCCCTTTGTCAGAGCAGTGGCACAGAAACGCCGCAACAACTGCCGAGGATCTGATTGCAGGGACAATTTTGCTCTCAGTCAATAAACTCTAAAAGGGCTTAATTAATGAGTGGGGAAGGAGCTCCATTATGTGGGAGGTGGAGGACAGAAATGAAAGGGGGTAAGCAGTAAATGGGCTTTGTTTATTGCTAAAACTTTTCAATCCTTGCTTTTTCTCTAACATCCTCCCCTTGGGAGATTTCAATCTCAGCTGACTTCTTGAAGCTCTCATTCCTACTGCAAGTTAGGTTTTTTTAGTCAAGGGCTCTGATTCTGCTCTTTCTTCTTTTTGTTTCTCTTTCGTTTGTGATGTGGCCTGGGCTGTAATGTGGGGAAGAGGGGCTCCAGTTTGGGAAATATCAGCACCTACTCACAAGCTGACTTTTTTCCCAAATTGGACAGAACAGAGAATAATTCCTGCCCCACTCAGAATCATCTGCGTAGAAAGATAAAATAGAAGTTAACAAGGGTCAGGTTTATGACAGGGAAAGAAGGCTGCTAATGACCATTATCTATGCCACAGGTTTAACTTCATTACTTTTGCATTAAGTTCTTAATGCCCAAAGCAATAAGCAAACTGAGTCCTGTTGAACTGTAGTAACCTAATCTTCTCTCCAAAGGAAATAGAGGGGCAAGCAGAGTCATTTCGCATGGCCTTTATTTCATCTTCTCTTTTCCCATCCCCCATTCACATATTAGGCGTGTTGTGAGTTTCCCTTTCTTCTCACAGCCTTTTTGTTTTTTCTTTCCTTCCTTCCTGAGTTTTCTGCCTGTCCAAAGCGGTATTTGGTGAAGGATTTACTCTGGGAGGGTTTAGGCCTTCTGTAATAGTAGGTCCAGTGTTTGTCATATGGAGAAGTCTATCTTGATAATCTTTTAGAGTACTGAATTACACAAGCTATGTCCAGAATCAAAAGCTTTTCATTTCAGAGATAAGACAAACTTAAGCTGGCTGTGGCATTGTGGGGCCCAGTAAGTCAGGTCTAGGAGAGCACATTTGCTGGGTGTTTTGAAATATGATCACACTTTTGCAAGGAGAGTTGAAGGTCTTGGAAGATTATATCTGAATGTGACTTGTGGGCATAGACCAGCCTTGATTCCAACCATTAGTTCATCTTCTGCTCATTCTCCAGTTACAACTCCTGCTGACATTTATGGCTCTGAACTTGCCCCACTAGATGTGTGAACAGTTTAGGTTTAGTGAGCAATGAACAAACACCAACAGAGAATTAAATGTAGTTCATGATTGAGAATGAGATCAGCATTTCTGTTGCTTCAGCTCTTTTCCTACTTGCCCTCAACTTTGTCAAGCAAAAAATAATGAATTGCCCTCCTCTGATGTGACCTGCAGATTTTTGCTCTGTATCTGGAAAAGGACAAGCCACTGAGTAAGAAGGAGCACAAATGGGTTTCTTAATACATGCAATTCCCAGACCAACAGCCTCAGCTTTTGGCAAAGGATGAAACCAATGGTGCATCTTTTTTGGGTTCCCAAACAGGATGAGAGGGAAAGAACCAGTGCTGACAGGTAACTGGTGAATCAGTCCAGTGTGTAAGAAATAAATTACTGCTTCTAGAAAAAGGATCCCAAAGTGATAGGTACCTGAGAAACATGATAGATTAGATAAAAGAAAATAATATAATCAATGGAGAGTTAATCAATGAACATGAAAACCTATGAAAAATCCTATCAGCAATGCAATGTAATATATTACCATAATCCAATATTATATGGTAACCTCCAAATGAGAACCTTGCCCTCAGAGTAATAAGTGCCAAAGGCCGAGCATTTATCTCATGACCTGTTCCCTGTTCAGAATGATAGGGGTTACCAGATATTTGGGACTCTGAGAAAACTGTCCCTCTGTAATAACATTTCCCTGCCATGCAGCCCCTTTCTGTCTTGAAAAGGATGTATCAATGGGTTTTTCCTGTAGCCAGGAAACTGCAGCTACAATAAGGTCCATGAGTGATACAGCAAGGCTTGATATACCCATCTGACAGCCATCAACTCTTTTAAGAAGTAGCATTTCCTCTTCGCAGACCTGCCTGCCTCCTGACTGCTTATGTTGACTCCACAGCTGCATTTTTGGCTTGTACTAGTCACATATTCATCTTCAAATTCCTGACATTCTCATCACTTTTCTCCTAAATGAGGTTTTTCTTGTACTTTTAAAATGAGAAAGTTGTATGAACTACAGGGCATGTTGATTTAAACTGCTGGGAAGGCAGGAAAGCAGGAAGGAGGGAATAGTGGATCCCACCCCAGGTATGTGTAATTGCAAGCACATTAAATGGTCTCCGTTGTCTCTTTGGTACTGATGTGCTGAGCTTTGTCTCCCTTCTGTGGGAGGGAGGGGAGAGTATTCCATCTCTGCACTGGGCTGTATAAGGTCGCCAACTATCAAATGCAAATGCCTCCCATTTTAATAAGTTTCTGGCCTTTCCCACTTCTCACTTTCTTCACCATTATTTCCATTGGTAACATCTCTTGAGTAACAATGTCTCTTTATGTTTTTCAATTTGCCTGGGACTCACAGAGAACCCATTTGTTAAGATATTATTACTGAGTTCTGCAAGAAACAAACAAAACCAAAAGCCTTCCCCTCCAGAAAATAACCTGCCCCTTCCATAAACGAATTCAGAAGAGATGTATGCTTTTATTTCCAATTGTGGTCTCCTTTCAGACATGGGAAACGGCTTCATTGGATGCCAGATTGGGTATTTAGCCACTAAATACCTATTTTTTGAACAAACAAGCTGCCACAGTTCTGAAGTTCAGGGTGAAGAGGGCTTAGGGAGAAGCAAGACTATTTTCTAGGAGCGCAGAGCAGATCAAGGGTCCCTGTGCAGTGAACTCTATCTGATTCAACACAGCCTGCAAAATTAAATTTTGTTCAGCTTAAGCATTTAATTAGTGCAGATGTTCAGGAGATACTCTGTGAAGCATCACCTACTGGGGCCCTTTGGACAGATGCTGTTTGCTCTGACACTCCATCTGTCACTTCCAAATAATCACTGAAGCTGTAACTAGCATAACCCTGCAGGGCTGGCATCAAGGCACGGCATGTAAGAGGTTAAAAAGCAGGTCAAGGTCACTGCATGCCATGCATGCTCGAAGGGCAGGGAGTGACAATTGCCACTTCTTGCTCTCCACGATTTTCAGCAGAGAGCACTGTATGTGTCATTGCACAAGGGCTTTTGTTTTGCTTTCTGGAACATCTTCTAGCACCCATGATACCAGCCCCATAGCTTGTGAGATCCTTATATTCAGAGCCCATTTTGGAGATGAGCGAGATAGGGCAGCAAATAATGGGTACGGCTTGGCCACATGAAAAACTTGTTCCTTTTCTACTGCCAAGTGGAGAATGCAGTATTGGTGTGGATATGGAACACCACTGGGATCTACTAGAAGACAGCATAGTTATTAATTGGCCTCAGAGAAGTATAGTGCCTTTGGAAAGCATTTTCTTTTCCTGTTGCTGTTCCTCAGGTGTTTGTCCATGTCTCAGGAGGAGGAACTGTGGAGACGATGAATTGTGTTGGTAAATACACCTTCCTGTGTTTGTAAAATCTCGTTAAGCACAGACCGTTCTTGCCTCTGCTGTGTCTTAAAAATCTGCCCACGCTGAGGTTGTGCAGGTGCAGCCTTAGCGGCCGTACTGGGAACAGTGGGATGCCTTGCTCTGCACTCCTGTGGTGATGGTGGCAAGGAGCTCTTCCCCGGTACTGCAGTTCCCAGCCCTGTTAGTACCACCTAGTAAAGCCAAAGGGTACAACAGCCCTATTCGTTTTGATCCATTGTGTAACATTCAATTCTGTATAAATCTAGTTTCAAATGTGTCCGTGAAATCTGATCAGAAGCTATTGACTTTATTAGCTCCATTTATAACCTCCTAAGAGAAATGAAATCGGTTCAGTAGACTGTGGTTTCCAGAAACTCATGTTGACCTCTCACAGGTTTGTCCATTTCCATGTTTTGAGGGCCACATGATTCCTCTGGTTAGTTTGTTTTCATCAGTCTCAGGATCTGAGTAATGTGTCTGTTCGTTGTATTAAGAAATTGGCATAGCATCAGGTTTATTTTCTAGAATCTTCCTTCTTCCAAGGCATGTTGAAAGCATTTGGCTCCCTGTTTGGGATCTCTTAGATGGAATTTGCTTAGGTATATTGTACTGAAAAATGTCTTCCTCTGGTAGTGGTCTTTTCCATTACAGTCTTAGCTCTAAGCACAGATTCCACTTTAAGTTTCCTAATAAACTTCAGATTTACTCTATTTTATCCATTGTCTTACTGGCTATATCATTTTTCTTGGTGTTATTAGGTTTCTGCAATTTGTTAGTGTCAATTAGTTACATGACCAGTACTGCCTCTTCTCTTGACTGAGTTGGGGAATCTGGGGCTTCTGATAAGATATTCATAAACAATTCCCAGTCACATTTGGTCAGTGGGACTTTATCCTTCAACCAGTAAGTTTCACAAAGCTGAAAGCTTTTCAGGTCACCAGCTATACAGCGTTACTAGTTTAGGTGGTTTGAACTTGTTGCCTGTAACAGGAGTGATTGAGTCGTAATTAATTGTACTTATGTTCCTGCTGTTTGATCAGTTCCTCTGTCAAGAGTAGGTTGGCAGAGGTTTCTCCCAGCCTGGTGACTTCTCCACTACTGTGTCAGATTACAACTGGATATTCAGCAGTTCTAAGAGGGGTTACCCTCGACCTCTCATATGGGAATCCTTGAGGTTAGTAGATGACCTCTTCATCCTTCGCCTCATAATCAACCAGGTTTTGTGTTTAGTCACCCTGCTTTCTGTCATGATGGTAGGGGATGTCAACTCATATGCCATCTTGTCGCTTTATCGAGGTCATCAAGCAGGAAGCGTTCAGGGTAGTGGTGGGGGTGTGTTGGTTTTTCTTTAATTGTTAGTGACTTGGTTGTAGGTAATACCATCTTTTCCACTCATTTTCTTCTAAGACCTAGGCCTTATCTAAGTAGATTATAAGCATTGATATAAACATGCAGTCATGCAAGTCATTCTACAAGGTTCACTAACAGCAGCTAGGTCAAATTAGTGCTTATAAATGACTAATTCTATTACCTCTTGTTTATTACCCAGGGTTTTGGCATTGGTGTGTACTTAATTAAATAATTTCTTCTTCCCATCCTCTCTTTGCATTCGGTGCCTCCCTGACCATAGTTTCCAATGGAAATCCATCAAGGGCAGGGTTTACAGATGCTGCTGTTTGTATGATGGTTGGGTGGTCTCCTCACCTCCCTAGGGTCCTTCCAAGTGAGACCTGAGCATTACAGCACAAGAAGCTGTTACCACCTCTGCTATTTCTGTCTTGCATCTAAACTGAGAGCTGAGAGATGGAGGACAAGACTTTATGGCTTTCCTTTTGTCCCATAACGTACAATCCTATCACTCTCTCTTCTCTGGCCTCCAGAATTGGCGGATTATTGTGTGTTGCCATTTTTTGATCCCCACTCCCTACTGAAAGAGATGTCTGACTTAAGGGACGTGCCTTGCATCAGGAAGTCAGTTAGGCTTGTTCAGTGTCATTTCTGGAGCTGCTTTTTTCGTTATATCCTGACTTAATGCTTCAAGGTCCAATTTCTGTCACTGCCGGCCTGTTATATAGATTTTGTTCCCTCCTTCATCTGAAGGTGAGTATTTATTCCTGTTAAGTGATGATTGCTGCTTCTCCTCATCCCAGGATTTAAACAGACTTGCATTTTCCCCTCTGTTTTACCAGCACTAAATTCACAGAATGTAACAGAAAGCCAAGCCCATGCAGTGTCAAACAGAGACACTCTCATGGTGTGGTGACCCTCTTTCTGTCACCTGCCACATTCTTCATGCTCAACCTACAGCTGTGAAACTGTTTTTTCCCCCTTCTCTTTGAACAACACAGTCCAAAGAGCACTTCTCAGTTTGATGCCTGTCTCAATTTGCAGAACATCCTTGGACAGAAATTACACTTAAAAGAACAGTGAGAGCAGAGTCTTTGTGAAAGCAGCAGCAGCTTTTCATTGCCATCTCCTTCAGCAGGTCAGAGATAATTTCAGCCATGCTGCAAACTTTATTTAATTTGCATGGGCCTATTCCAGAGCCCTTCCGTTGACTTCAGGGGCATTGGATTGGACTGTATGGTAGCTATGGCTTTGTTTTATGACTCAGTATCACTGTCTTGGAAAGATCTCTCCCAGATCAGTCAGATTTTCCATTAAAGCATCCTCTGAAGAGAGGAATGAGTGTTCAGCTAGATGCCTGCTTGCAGAAATGTCTGATTTTTCACTTGTGTGTTTTTTCCCAAATAACTTTCTCCTCCACCATGAGAAACTTCAGTGGTTTAGGTGGGACAGTTCTGTGAGTGAGAGCTGCTTGAATCTTTATTGGCTAGTTCTGCTTATTGTGTTTGAATATTCCTTTTGTCCTTTCAATGTGTTTCCTTGTTGTTACCCAAAATGAGATTTTTTTTAGGAGTAAAAATGTGTAGACCATATTTCCAGTTAATCTTCTGTGATAGCAGCTGATATTTTGGGACTAATTGACCTGTGACTAAATTACTATGATAGTAAAATAATTGTAGCATAACACCATAAAAAATCAAACCTAAAACTATGACTCTGTAAAGCAGTATTTGTAACAAAGTGAGCATGTAGTCCATTAGTGGAAAGGAGAACTGTTTGCATTACCAAGGTATAGTATATACCTGCCTCTTCTTATACAAGTTATTTCTGCTGTATTTTTTCTGTTAGATTTTTTTCCTGAGGGATAATCAGACCTGAGTTTTGTAGTCGGGTTTGTGTTGTATGCTGATTGTTTTGTTGCTGGAAGTGATTAAGGGTGTGAAGTTAATCTGCCCACGTAACACACCTACTGCCACTCCGGCTTGGTTTCTTGTCTGCTCTGGGGTTGTAGTTGCTGATCCATCCGTGCCACACTCAAGGCAGTTCAGCCCCAGGAAGGAAGGGGATTAATTTCTCCTTATACAATCAGATCACAATTGCTTTCCAGCCTCTTGCTCTAACAGCGGTAGGGAGATGTGCAGAGCTATAGAAGGACTTCAGACGACTGGAGAAAATGTGCATGTGTAAGAGAGTGGTGTCTGGAGATACACAAATGCAGGGAGAAGTTGTTAGGAGAAGGTGACTGCACCTAGAAGTTCATGAGTCGTCTTCTGATACTCATCTGACTGTCTTGCCCCGTAATGACAGGGAAAGATTGAAGACTTCTTGATCTGAGCAAATATAGTTAGCGATAAAAGTGGACATATCTTTATTGTCTTTTTAGGAGTCAGGAAAACCCCTGCTCGTCATCCCTGGGAACATAGACTTTCACTTCTGAGGTGGAGTTGCGTCTGGGCAGAGAAAAGTTGATCTGGATGCAGTGAAGTCCCAGAGCTCACCATGTTGATGTCAGGACAGGAGTGGAAAAAACTTCCCACATGTCAGTGCTCAGAAAAAGACCAAAAATAAAAGCAGTAAACAAAAGTTTATTGACAGTTTGTAGTTTTGCTGCTGTCTGCCTCTCTTGTTGGTTTTGTTCCTCTCTGTTCTAGGAATTCTATAGTAGTGCTATTAGGAATAATCAATTAATGCTTAGAAAGCAATTATAACGATTCCCAGTTTACACATGAATAAACAGAATGCAGCTTAGGTGACTGAGTCACAATCATTTTCTTAGTCTGATAGGGCATGGGCAGCAGCAAAGAGCCAGCTCAGCACTTGTGCTCTAATTGCTATTTTGCCAGAAAAGTTGGGGCTGGAGATCAAACAGACAGAAATGAGTTATAAAGCTCCCTGAAAGTAAACTGCTGTGCACTGTTTAAAAAAAAAAAATTAAAAAAACCCAGCCTACACTCTCGTGATTTCACAAGTCCTGCATTGCTAAGGCAAGACTTGCCGGAGGTCTCATGGCCTGACTGGGTCAGAGCAGGGACAGGATCCAGGCATCGGGACTCCAGAGCTGTGCTTGAGCACACAACCATCTCTCCTCCCTCTTCAAACTTGTTATTTTATTATAAAGTACCTTATCATAAAACTCCATACATGATACTTTCTCGTGTGTTCAGCCTGAACCATGGTTAATGTAGAAGTGTCCTTTGTACGTGCATCATAGCTCGTAATGTCTTACTCCTATTGGAAAATTCACAGCCTCAGATGCGTGGCTTGGTCCTGTGATCGCTCGCTGCTGTTGCTCACCAATCTCTGTGCCCACCGAGTGCCTTCGGTACTGTATATTCAGAAAGGAGAAGGTCTGTTATGAAGATCACTCTCTTCTCCTCCAGGGATGAAGGTGTTACCATGATGTAAAGCCAGGTCAGGATGAAGTTCCCCCTTCATGTTTAGGGACATATTTTTGTTATTTGAAAGCCCCCAGAGCCCATGTAACTGCAGGAGGACAAGTACAAGCCTTGCTGTCCTACTTCATGTACCATCAGCCAAACAGGCAAGGCAGCTTCTGAGTCCTCCAGGGTCATTTTATTTTTAGGGCTGATGCCTGAAGCAGGAAGAAAACAGTTTGATCTGTAGATTCTGCTTTGAGCTTCCAGTACTGGCAGCAAAAAGCAACTTCTTTTGACGTGCAGGCTGAGTTTAACCAGTGGAAAAAGCTGTATGGGCCAGTGAGGTGCTGTATTCCAAGTGTTGCTGTTCAGAAGCACAGCACAGTTCCTTGTCTGTCACAAAGCTGATTTACTTTTTATCTCTTCGGTCTATACTTGAGATTCCAGCTGTTTTTCTGTCTCTTTCTTTAATATCAGGCTTTTTATCTCCATGCTTTTTCAGGTTTTTCCTTTTTTCTTGTTTGTCTGAAATCCATCTTGGAGACACTTGTTGCCCCGTGCTCTGGTCTGTTTTGAGGCTCTGCCAGTTGCTGCTGCTGCCAGTGGATAAAATGACTGAGTCACCACTTTGTGAATTTAGCATTTGCTTGTGGGGTGGCAGAGCCAAGGCCATCATGAACAAATCAAGCAACCACAACAAAGGCCAAAACACAAACACTGGGACTTAACCTCAAAGCATATGCTGGAGCCCGATGAGGTGACAGCCAGCAAAATGCATACTGAAGGACCTCAAAGCATTACTCAATCTCAGGCCCACTTTAACCACATCAGAGGCATACACCTCATAGAGCTCTGGATAGGGGGAGAGGGTGGAAGGGAAAGGTAGCAGTGACCGAAGGACCTTTCTCCTCCTTCCAGAACGAATTTATCAGAGCAGAGCAGCAGATGGAATAAAAAAAAAAATTAAAAAAAAAAAAGCGCCCAATATGGCCAGGGTTACTGAACAGAGCAAAGCTGCTGCTGAAGGAGGCAGCACTCTCTGGTGTGGCTGTGGGCCCAGGTGGCTGCTTCGCCTTGCTTCAGCGGGACCGGGCTGGTTGGGCAGCTCACGTCCCCAGCCCAGCCCCGTTTCCTTACAGCGATGGCAGTCACCCCGGTGCTGCCACTGCTGTGGCCTTCATCTGTACCTGCTCTCATGATGTTGTCCCCGTGCTGGCTTGCTCTCAGTGGCTGGGTTTCCTTGTTCCCCATGCTTTATAAACATCCTGATTGTTAGCCTAAGAAATGTTCTATCAGGAAAGAAACCATCTCTGTTTGACCTGAAGAGCCAGTCTTTGGGCTTTTCACACCTCTCTCTGCTGTGACTGGAGCTTTCCAAAAGGTAATTTATACCAAAGGTACCAGCAGTGATTAACTAAATACAGGGTTAATCAAGAAAGTGATGCTGGAGCTGATGGAGGGTTCATCACTTAATTTTAGCTTGATCAGGATCACCCCTATGCTGCCAACAGGGGCATGGGGGCATTTAAGATAACCTGGGCATCAAGGCTCTGTGGCTATCTCCAGGACTGGTCACTTTTGCTGATGGCATGTTTTATCAGGGATAGACAGGGGAAAGGCTGAAACACACTGATCCAGTCTGCAAGCAGAAGATGGGACTGTATAAGTGTGTCATTTAAAATATCTGGGCCTTTTAGGCTTGTAACAGCCCTGTAGTAAAAGGATTTTTCATTCTTTAGCCCTGATGCAAAAGGGAAATGGGTTCCTATTTGCATTGTCCCCACAGTGTTTGTGTAATTAATGTACGTGGGGGTTCTCCCTCCCCCCCCCTCTCCCAAGGTAAAAAATGACCTTGTCAAAACTTAGATTACAAAATCTTAGTTACTAAGCAATGGGTAGGGCCCCACTGGGATGGCATCCCAGCTTCTGAAATGGTATGTATAGTAAAAACTAATAAAAATGGTGTCAGGGGCTCTCAGGCTTCCAAGTCCCCTGCTGTGTGACCCCCTGATCCCAATTTATTAGCTGAACCCAGGGAAGCAGACAAACCTCGCTGGCTCCAGACTGTAGGCTCCAAGAAAGGAAATAATGCGAGCTCCAGAGCAGCGGCTCCAGAGCAGGAGGGATGGAAGGAGGGAGGGAGGGAAATCCTCCTGGAAAACAGGGGGTTGCGAGTAGGGCTGGAGGGAGCTGCTGACAAGAGCCATCTGAGCAGGATGGGGAGGGGAAACTCACTCTGTGCTATCTCAGTACCTTGACGTTCAGATGCTTTAAACGTGTCAGAGAGAAGGGGAAGGAAGGGGGTGGGGAGAGCGGGGCTTGTAAGGAGGCAACCAGCCAAAGTTGTTTCCTTTCATGTGTTAGCAGCGCACTTCAGTCTTGAGATCACCTTGCGCTGGTGACGGAGGATTTAGCAGCTGGGGGTGGCAGATGGAGTGGCGAAGAATGTGCCCTGTGGGTCAGGGGGGGCTGTGCCTTCCCCCTTCCTGCTCCCCAACTGCAAGAATTTTCTCTTTAAAGCATTAAATGTGATGCAGCTCATCACGTTGCAGCTCACCCCTTAGGTTTCCTCTTCGGTGTGCGGTACCTAGCGCAATTAAAGCGTGTTGCGCAGGGGAGGGGGATATTCTTTCTTTTTCTTTTTCTTTTTCTTTTTCTTTTTCTTTCTTTTTTTTTTTTTTTTTTTTCCACTTGAAAAGCTGCCAAAGCAAAGTGATATTGATGAGGATGGCTCGCTTCGATTAGCAGAGGCTGGCTAAGGAACGGTCACCTCCAGCCCATTTCCCTCCCCCTCTTCTGCCTTGGACAAGAAACCTCAGTATTTTCTCTGCTTTCAGCAGTTGTCTGTTCTGCACTTCTAATCTATGCCCAAATTGAGCTTAAGTAGGGGTAAGAAGCATAACAATAACTCTCCTTGTTTAATGCCAACTATTGCATTTGAAGTTCTTTGGCTTCCCAAGGGTGATGTTATCAGGAGGAGGCACTGCACTTTTTTAAAGGCATGATTATGCCATAAAACAGCTAATGATGAAAATGAACGGGTGAAGGCTCTGTGGAAGGTAAGCACACGGCATTAGAGCAGGCCTGGCTCGTTTGCCAAGTCTTTATACATGTGTAATTTGCTATTTGGAAATGTATCTGGGGTTTCTTGAGGAGGTAATGGCCCAGTGTTTCTCCTGCTCAGTGACCCTAATGTTTGTTTCTAAGAGGAAACAAAAGGACAGGCCCGTAGCTTTGGCTGCCGTGGTACTGGCTTGTACAAAAAAGAGTCATGATTGTGGTCCCACTTACCTGGAGGTATCTTGGATAAACACCCCGAGACGCAAGACCAGTATAAATGATGAGTTTGGGGGGCTAGAAAAACAAGTGTGTGCAGGCAGGTTTTCTCTTCTGTGCTGTTAGGAAATAGGCTGCAGCTCTGTAAATCTGGGTTCTCCTGGCTCTGGTTTGTTTCTTTTTAAATCGCTGCCAGGGTGATCAGTTCAAACAACCACATCATTTGTGTTTTCCACAGCTGAACACAGGAATTTTGAAGTGTTGTCTGAAAGGAAGAAATGTAACACACTTCTCCTCTCTCCCTTCTTAGCTGTGATCAGGGTGAGCCTGATGACTAGAGGAGGTCCTTGTTGGAGGATCAAGATGTACTTCTCCGCCTTGGATACACACCGCAACTCAAGAGAGCCTGAACTTGCATCCAGACCTGGCTGGGGCATTGCTGGTGACACACGAGGAACCTGAAATGCCGCTGGTGATCTGCAGCTCGGTGCTTGCCCCTCTGCTGTGCCGTGAGACAGGTGTGAACCTTCTGAGGGAAAGGTGGGCAATGAAGGCTGCTTCTCCAGGAGCACGGCTGGAAATGGTGCTGCAACTGCACTTCCTACGCCTGGGGGTTTCCACTCATCCCGGTGAGGTGCTGGATGCTGTAGCTCTTACTCTATGTGCTGTGTCAGTGTGACTGGAAGCAGAGGAGGAGGCATGGTCCCAAACAGGTAGACTTCACTTCTGCACGGGCTTCAGTTCAAAGCTGAACTAATATTATAGTTGCCCTGCTTTAGGGCATGTGTTGGACTTTCTGCTGCATGTGGATGCATCATCTAGATACTGGTCTGGAGGTAGCTGCACAGGGCAGCCACGTCCTACAAGTGCCTCCTGAGGTTTGGGAAGGGGAACGCAGCTCTCTTGGATGAGTGACACTGTGCGGTTTGCTTGTGGTGGAACCTTGGTATCCACACTTTAAGGGCAACAGTCCTTCTCCCTCTCTTGTGTGTTGAAGCAGGGTAGGGGTGGAAAATCTGAGTTCTCCTTCATATGGATCCCCTCCATAACCTTGGGCAAGTTGCATTCACTGCATGGCCCTCACCGTTTGTGGCTGAGGTATCATTTTTCTCAAGTTAAGCTGAAACTCTGTGCATTGTTGGATGGCTTTTATCTTGCCATCGCAGACAGTGTGCACTTTAAGTATGAAAGGAACTGCTTTGCTTTGTAACTTGGTGAGGAGAGATTGTTTTGTAAGAGGTCATGGGAGAGTGAGAGAATTACGATGAAGTTGTGCCCTCTGGAATATGCTGCGGGCTGAAGGTGTGGGGAGTGCTGTCTTCACTTTTCTCCCTTTCCCTTCTCTGCTGGTGATTCAGAGCAGAAATGACCTGGGTCATCCTATGTCAGAAAAGATGCTGGGCTGGTGTGAAACAAAATGAGAAAAGGAAGTCACTGTTTCAAGTGCAGTTGTGGTTGAGCTGAATGAAAGCCCAGTCTTGCCAACTCATGATTTGATCATCAGTGCTGCAATGCATAGTCCTTTCTTATAGCTCCAGGTCTTGAGTTATGGAAGGTCTTAAAATATATCCTACCCAATCTCCCCCTTCCCCTATAGGTTTCATGATTTCAAAAAAAATATAGGAAATGTGACCTCAGCATACCCTCTGGACTGAGACAGTGGAAGAAAATGGATTAAAAACTGACTCAGATTGTGAAGTGAGAGGGTGGTGATATACAGTTCATATAAAAAGATACAGAAAAAATGGGGTTTCAGTATTGCTAGCTCAAACTTTGAACAATACAAGAGAAGTTCCAGGATTTGGGATCTGAAAAGTAGCTTCAAGTCCCCTGTTCGTAGCTCCCTGGATTGAGCTGAGTGGGTGGGAGTTTGCAGAAGTGTCACTGTAGCTGTGGAATCAGGAGGAGCCGCTTTTACCAGCACTGTGGTCTTGGTCTGTTTGTGTAAATCCAGGGGAATATGTTTGTCCTGTGTAAACTGCTGATTTCTTCCCATATTGTGGACCCAAACAAAAAATGTGAGAAGAGATCCTCTTGTGCCTGCCTCTTAACTCAAAGGGAAAAGGAGGTTTCTGTTTTGGTTTGGGGCTTTTTTCCTATTTTTTTTCCCCCTACTTTTCTTAAAACTAAGGTTTGATTAAGAGGGGTTGGAAGAAAGTTTAAATCTCTTTTCACTGTGGGACACTGAAGTATCCTTACTGGGACCAAAGTACGGTGTATGCATACAGGCAGTGAATCCTTTGATTACTGCTAATGCTGCTGGATATTCATGTGCAGGGTGAATATCCCCACAGAGAAAATGCATTCGCCGTTAGGCCAGTTACTGCTTTGAGAGCTAAAAGGTGCATATGGCTTTGGAAGCATGGCAAATGCAGTCAGTCATACGGTGACAATGAACAAACTGGTACTCCAGTGTGAATGAAAAATCTCCTGCTCCCATTCCTGACCTTGAGAGCAGGCTTAGGAGCATGAAAGGCATTTTGTCTCCTCCTGCCATATCAGTTGGTCTAGAAAAGAGATTTCCTTGGAAAGGAATAAGATGTATTCTGTAGTCAGTAAGTTATGGGCTGGTTTCTAGATGACAGTGAAGGGCAAGGTTAGGTTAGACCATAGCAAGGCTGTTTGCCAGGATGTGTTTGCTGACAGTGATTGTAGCTGTCAATGAGAATGAGACCATGGAGAGTCCACCTCTATGTTTAAAACATGCTCTGTGAATTCAGATGTGAAGCAGGCCAGAGAAGATATAAAAGATGTGAAAGGAGTATGGGAGCTTCTCCCTAAGGCGAGATTTTGGATGGAGTAACCTGTTTCTGTCAGGCTGTGTTAGAGTGAGTAGGTTAATAACTGGTTTGGTTTTCACCATTAATCCTGTGTCTGATTTCCACTTAGGTATATTTATAAGTTTGCTGTATAGTTCCTAAGGGACTAGTCAGAGGTGAACATGGCCAACAAAAAAATTCATGGAACCCACCCTGATTTCAGTGTAACCTGACAGATTCTGCAGAAGCATTGCTGCCGCTACGGAGCAAGGTAGCGCCAACCCCTCCAGCCTCGCCCGTGGGTAAGACAATGAGTTGGGGTTGGGAAGCAACTGGGTGTCGTGCTGCTGTCAGAGCAGTAGCTCCCAGACTCAGCTCAGCTCCTGCGAGCACTGCAGAACACGTGCTGCCTTGTGGGTGGAAAAACACCCTCTTCTGCTTTGGCCTGTGAGGCTCAAAGGTTGAAGGGCTCAACCCTACCTACTCTGGAGGGCCTGTTTCTAATCCATTTTTAATTTTAAATATAGACTTCTCTGTTTTAAGAGAGAGTAACTTTTCTTGGTGTAGTTGGTGAGGTTTTCGTAAACCAAGCCTAATTCATCAGAAGATCAGGAGCTCCTGCCCTATGCAATGTTTCCTCTACTTTAAACATCAGGGATAAAAACAAAGGGCAAAGCTGAGCTTGGGGGAGAGAAAATACTGATTTCAGTGTAGTCATGTTATCTACAGAAACACTGCACTTCATAGTCCCAGCCAGAACCCACCACCTTTCTGAAGAGAGTGTGTCTGAGGTGTAGAGAGCTGGAAAGATGAGGGGGGCAGAAAAGCCCAAAGCAGGGCAAGAATAAATACTGGTTAGTCAAAACCTGCAGGGGTGGGAGCATCTTGTGATGAGACTATCGAGCCTTGGATCTATAAATAAAGGTACCATGTTTATTCCCTCTGGGGCCCCGTTGTCATAAAGGCTGTTTTCCCCCTTGTCAGCCAGCGAGAGATAAGACATGGTTTGTCTGAGTGAGAACAAAGTGTGTGCCCCTTTCCCAGGGCTTGTCACAGCCGTGGCGATGTGGGCATGACAGGGAAAGGTGCGTTTCAAATGGACCCCTTCAGGAGGTGAACACATTGTCACTTAAGAGTCAGATGATTTACAGTGTCTGTGGGCAAAAAGTAACATCTTTCTCTATCATTCTGCAGTATACTTAGGAGAGACATAATAGCCCAGTCATGTGCTGGGAAGAAGTGACTCATTTCATATTAGGTCTAAGTGAAATTAATGTATTACTCACTTTTATGCAACTCTAGTAAAGGGACTGGGGGGGGGGGGGGGTAGAGGAGGGACAATTGCCCAACGTGTAATGTACAACCGATATGTACTAGAAAATTAATTTAGAAATATGGTTGACCTCAGCTTCCTCATAATGAAAATCTGCTGACAGATCTTGTGATTTTTGTTTCTCTTTTTAAAGCAGCTCTCGGGGTTGTTAGTAGTTCAGGTGTCAGGACCAGCTACTGATTCAAATCCTGGCTGGATGATTTTGCCATTGTTCTTCCAAAGACAGACCCCAGATTCAGTCACCTTCTGGCCTTTCTGCACTGCTTGTTGCTAAAGCACCCGAGTCCAACCTTAGAGCTGGGGTCTGCTGGCGCTGTGTGAAAGAGCTGAACTGCGACCGTGGCTTTACTGGCTCTGAACATGGTGGTTGCTTGTTCTTCTACTGATACTAAAATCCCATGAGGTGTCCATGCACCAAGGTAGGCTGATCTCTGCCTTACAGCCCCCCGTGGATGTTTTTGCTGACTGTCTTCTGCTTAGAGCAAATGATCCCAAACGCATTCTCATTCCGAGCTCTATCATTGAATTCTGATTAACTGAAGCCCTATATCCGGAGGAACTAGGGAAATGGCAGCAATTTTCAATTAGAACATCCAGAACAACCTTGTCACCTCTTTTGTAATCATTGCTTTTATTTTCAAAGCTTAAATAAGATCATTTATAATGACAGTGAGTGCTACTTTTCTTCAGCCGAGCTTACAGTGCATCTGTGTAGAAGCCCCACACACCACTAAGCTGCGATTAGGATCACAAAGAGGGCTCTGTGTTCTCTGGTGGCCCGTTTTTCCATCAGTGATTTCCATTCCTATCTGCTGAGTTCACAGAATTAGAAGATCCATGGTGCCCGAGAGAAGCGTGCCACTGGGCACCTTACCCTCCTCCTCTCTCCTCTGCGAAGTTTATGGAGTTAGGTCAGAGGTGGTGACTTGGCTGCTGGTGCGTGAAACACTGCGACGTTTCCAGCAGCTACACCACAGGGGCACTGCACTGGGAGCAATCAGACTTGATCTGATGTGGGCTTTGGTAAGAGTTCGACTCAGGAAGGGACTGAGGGGAATAGATATGATATATCATAAAAGAGAATTAGGTTTACTTGTGCTTTGGGGTTTGTATGTGTGTATTTGTTTTCTAAATCACTCTTCTGGCCATTTCGTTTCACAAATGAAAAGGAGCCTGGGAGAAAGCAAAGCTATTCAGATAATTGGAGTGATTCTGTCTGGTTTGAGGGGTGGGCAGACACTTCTCTGAAACAGGAGCGATCTAATCCTTGCCCTTTGGTCAAGTAAGCTGTAAAAAGCACTTAGGCTTCTGGAAAAAAGGACTGAAAACAAACCTAAGCAGAGCCCAGAGAGTCCCTCAGCTCAAGGGGTTTCAATAGACTTGTCTTAGTGACTGTGTAAGAGAGACTGCTTAGGAAGCACCTGGACACTTATCTAATTTTTCCAGCTATTCCAGTTCATCTAATGCAAGATCTTATTTCTGCCTGCAAACACTGTTGTTCTGGGTCCTTAGACCCTCGGTGCTGAAGCAAAGCACTGCAAGGAAAATATTTACGAGACAAAATGGAAATATGGTTTCCTCCTGTTGTCGAGTCCAACTTTTCGCCAGTTCTCAGAGGGCTATGAAATGTGCTTTATTAGTGCTCGTGTAATGATGGAAAAAACATCATTTTCTTTTTCAGATTTTTGTATTCACTTTGCACTCTGTCAATTAAAATAAAAAGGCTAAAGTTTGCTGGTAGGCAAACGATGCTATCAAAGGCCTTGGTGTGCAGCACAGCGCATTTGCTATATAATAGAAATATCAGATTTTCATTGTTGCATTTCT
The DNA here is from genome assembly GCA_025345505.1 of Todiramphus chloris collaris. Taxonomy (NCBI): domain Eukaryota; kingdom Metazoa; phylum Chordata; class Aves; order Coraciiformes; family Alcedinidae; genus Todiramphus; species Todiramphus chloris. The sequence goes on along the minus strand of JANVCC010000146.1, from coordinate 4,300,216 downwards.
AATTAAAGGTTCAGCGAAATGTAGAAGGTTTTATGGTAGGGAAAAAAAAAAAGGAAAAAGGATTAATAACCTAGATGGCATCTAGCCGCCGAAAGCAGCTGTGCAGACCTAGACAAACTGAAGTCAGAGTTCAACAAATTCACTGCTGCTTTATTAAAATCACATCTATGAGTCAGCAGAACAAGCTCCTGTCTCATCTACAACCGTTCCTCCTGGCGAGGCTCGCAGCGGCCGCAGTTCCAGCCCCGGCGAGGCGCGGCTGGCGCGGAGGGGCCGAGCACGCGGCTCCTCTCGAGGCTCGCGGCGGGACGAGTGCTCTGCTGATTCATCCGGGCTGCTCTGCACAACCCCACATCTGCTCTGCACAAACCCGGGCTGCTCTGCACAACCCCACAGCTGCCCTGCGCAAACCCGGGCTGCAGCTCATTCAGATGCCTGCCATGGACTGCGCTTACCCCGTCGCTTGTACGCATGGACAGGGCCAGCCAACCCTTTGTTAAAGAAAAAGATTTTTTTTTTTTTTCTTCTCCACGCTGTGGAATTACTCCAGGCATCTGATTTACTCTGTCAGCCTTTCCTTGGCAAACTGGCCTCACCTCCCCGGCAGTGTGACTCAGGATGTCAGCCTTGCTGGCTAAGACTTTCTCTCCCTCCCTCTCTCCATGTCACTGTACACCCTTTCCCTCCCTCCTCTCCTCGACACAGCTCCCCAGCATTTTTAACAGCAGAGCTTGCTGAGGAACACAACTGTCTTCTTCAGCGTTGATCCACCTTTGACATTTTCTGACCCCCTCCTCTGAGCAGCACTTGGCCAACCAGCATCTCACCCAAGCTCCGTTACCCACTAGTGCAGCGTTAGGATGATCAGTGCTCAAATCCCTGAGATCTCTCCTTCTTCACAGAGGTTAAAGAGAAGCGTTTTTGAAAACTTTATCTTTCTGCCAAGTTAAAAGGGAGGAGATCAATGGGATCTGTGCAGTCCTGATACAGTGCCCTGGAGGTTACATTCCCAGCCTGCTGATAGCATCCAGGCTGCTCAGCCCTTCCAGGGCTGTCTGAATGTGTCCCATCTGGAAGGGTTCAGGAGAAACCACGCAGGTGGGAAATTCAGAACTGCCTCAGGTAAGAGGTTTTGCAGGTGAGTTTTGGCAAGGAGGCCGCTAGGTAGCCCGAGATCATCACAGCTCTAGCACCCCTGGGATTTACAGGGCTATTTGGCTGCTGCAAAGGGAGACCAGAATAGCTTAACACCCAACCATGATGGAGCGAACGGAAATGAAGTGGGTACAGTGTTACCCTTCTCAGCAGCCGTGGCTTGGTAGGTGGAGTGCTGAGAAGATGAGCACTAGAAGAACCTGAGTGGAGCTGGTGGTGTCACCAACCACTTTCTTCACAAGTGCTTCTCTGACACTGCTGTCCCACACTGGCCACATGTCTCCCTGCATTGCTTCCAAGAGCCCAGGAGCTGGCCGCACAAGCAGGGTTTTGCACGCACCCAAAATCCTGAGACTGGAGAATTCCCAGGTTCTTCTTGAGTTACCAGATCTGTAGAAGACTAGTCTATTCAGTTAGACATTGGACTGCCATAAAGTTCCTAATTCAAAAACAAAAGGATGACAGTGCTTTACAGCATTGAATTTTGACTCATTTGTCAGTCTTTGCAAGTAAATGCTTTTCCTTGGTTCTTAGACTCATGATGGAGCCGGCAGTCCTCTTGAGTGATGTTATGTGGGGGCTGGATTTCTGGGATTTCCTCATTCCCAGTAGTTTCTTTGTGTGGCCAATTTATTCTGCTTTTATTTGATGTCAGGAAAAGGTTTTATATGTTGACATCAGAGTCTCTTTGCACTTTGCAGCATGTGTCTGTTCACCGATACCATTTCTGAGAACACCAGAAATGCAGGATTACCCCCAGGCTAGGCAGGGGGCTGCAGATACCCAAGAAGCAATGTCCTTGATGTTACAGATGGACTTATTTTGTTGTCTGCTTGTCCCAAACTGTGGGTACCAGACCTCTGGCATTGTCCATGTGACTGTATTGCTAATGTGCATTGTCCCAGGTGACCAGCTGGATCCTGGGGTGTTCGTGCAGGGCACCCTGTAGCCTGGTGATAACCCATGGCTAACCGCAGTCGGATGGAAAAGCACCTCCTACCTATGGCACTGCCATCTCTAAGAATGTTGTATTTCCTAAACGTGGTGTTCTTGTTCTGGACGTCTGTGACAGTGACGGTGGCGCTTCCTGTTGGCATAATTCTGGCAGTGGTGACTGTGATATGAGATTGCTCAATTGGATGTCAGATTGCTGTGCCTTACAGCTAAAAATGCTCTGCAAATGGTAAGCGGTCAGTGTAGTTTAAGGGAATCATTGGCAACAAAAACAAGGGGATTTATTTAAATTGAACTGCATTTGAAAGTCTATTTTAATCTAGTCCTGGTGCTCCATTCATCATCTTGCTGTCTGGGCATCATTTCCAGGGCTGCTGACCCCTGAGCACATAGATGCATGTGCAGAGCTGGGACTGCATTTCCAGCGTGTCCCTGTAGGCACTGGTGTTACAACCCTGGGTGAATTCCTTAGGGGAAGGGAGTGAGGAGGACTAAGGAGCCCCACCAGCTGTGTTTGCAGTCATTCACGTGCCCTCTTGGTGTACGCTGGGGTTGTGCCCAACTCCCAAATCCTGTCTCTTCTGTTTGGATTAAGACTAGGTCTGATCAGTAGAGGGTAGAGCAGGGGACGTGAAGGCAGAAATCTGGTTTCTGTTTCAGGTGGTTCCACTGCAACATGCTTTTTAAGAGGGCTGGTGGATTATGTGTTTCCCACAACCAAAGGGAAATGGACTGAAAGGGGACTGTTAAAAGGCAGCCAAGAGAAAGAGGAAAGGGGTGATGTGACCTGATACCCGCTGACCTCTCTTGTACAGGCATATCTCCCCTTCTCTTGGGTACTCTGAGAAACACACAACCCTCCACAAAACGGATGTTCTCTGAATATTCTCCCCCACCCCCTTTTTTCCCCTTCCTTTAGCCCTTGGTCTGTTTAGAAATTCCCATTTGTTTGCTCCTCTGGTTTCCATAGCCTCACTGACGCTGAAGCAATGAGGAAAACTGAGCATTAGTAGCTCAGCAGTGGAAGTTCAGCTCAGTCCAGCTGCGGGCAGTTCAGTGTTCTCTCTTCCTTTGGTTTTTTGTTTGGGTTTTGTTTGTTAGGTGTTTTGGGGGTTTTTTGGGGGTTTGTTTTGGGGTTTTTTTCCACTACCATGTCCATTTCTGCAGAACCAGCTGACACCTTAGTCACAAGATCAGAGTCACAGATCTACCAAAGTTCTTAATGCTTAGTTATATGTTTGTATGTGCATTTTCTTTTTCAGGGTAAGTACATATTTTAAGGATGGAATAACAGTTTGTCCAAGAATCAACAGTCCACAAGGAGCCAGATAGTCCAGCAGCCAAGGCTTGTGCTGTTTCCTTGAGGTTTGGGGGATGAGTTGCTCGCCTGTCGTCTTACATAAAAGCATAGCAAATTGTCAGAATAAACACATTTTTAAATATATGACACTATCAGTCAGAGCTTAAGAGAAGCTCATTGGCTGGAAAAGAGATCAAGGCAACCGGGAATTTGGATGACCTGACTGAGGCATTTGGACTAAAAGGTTCTTTTTCATTCACTGCAGCTAGTAATTTTTTTTTTTTCCCCTTTTTTTTTTCTTTTTCTTTTTCTTTAGATAATCAGTCAGGAAAGAAATAAAATATCCTACTCCTTCCCCCAGGCAGTCAATCTGGAATCAGAATCCTATTGCATTATTTTATCACTTATTTATTTATTTTATTTCTTGCTAAGGACAGATTGCTACTGGTTGTGAGTCCTTGCCTCGGAGCACGCTGGAGAAGGAGCTGTCTGGGGTGGTTCATTGCTCACTGATTCACAAGCTGGTGGTTAATTTAACTGTGGTCATCTGGAGATGATACCCCCAATTTTACAGTCTGGGTCAGGTCAGCTTTAATCAGCCCTGCCCAAGGAGGGAGCTCTGGCAGGGATTGCACTGAGCAGAAGAAAAGCCTGGTGCATTATTTTTTGGATGAGTTTCATGACATGTCTGCGCAGTTGGTTGGCCATGTGAGGAGGAAGGGTCCTTGCAGCTATTCTTTCTCAAGAGGTGCCCATCAGGACTCTTCCAGGGTTAATTCCTGCTCCCTGGGCATTGCTAAGTTTGCAGTTTACCTGAGGTTACACCAAGGCTGGGGGAGAGGCAAGGTGGGACAGCTTATTGAGTCATCTTTCCAAAGTATAATCAGAGGAGCAGGGCACTATCTGTGACATTAACACAAAGGACTTGCCTGTGAAATTTTGTTAAATTTACAGGCAGTGATGGTTATTCCAGAGCAAGGAGAGGAGATGGAAAGAGGCTAAGGTCCAGCTAGGATTTGGCTGGACTAGTTCTTGGATTGTTTTCTGCACTGTGGTTATCCTTATCTGCATCTGGAAACTGGAGTGTGTTGTATGTGTTTGTAAGAGCAAGCGGATGTGTGAAGTGTTCTGGCAAAGTCAGAAATCTCATTTTCCCTTCAATATAATGCAGCCTGATTAGATTGTTATTGACATGCTGAGAACCTGCGAGGGTTGTTACAACTCTGTGGAAAGGCATCTGGCTGTTCCTCTCCTCCCTTCTGCCTGGAAGGGCTGCAGAGCTGGAAAAGGGAAGAGTGCTAATCCAGCTGTGAAATAAATCTGCTGGGAAAGCACGGTGTGCTCGCCAGCTGACCAGCAGTTTGACAATGTATGGGGAACTGTAAGCCAATTAACAGCAGTTTGGAACAATTAGTAATTCCCATATGGGGGGGGGGCAGAGAAAAGAAAAAAAAGAAATAAAAAAACACACAATAAAACCCTCCAAACAAAACTGCTGTGGTTTGCTGGATGTTTTTCATCCTGCAGATCACTCCTAACAAGACTTACCATCAGTGTTTGAGTGACCGGCTCAGAACAGTGGGGGATAGATCCTTCCTTGTCTGACTTGGTGTGCAGTGTTGCATGACCTCTTGTATCTTTGATGGTTCAGGGTGAAGTGGACAGTTGTGCAGCCTCCAGAGGAGGTTGTGCAGTACTGGATGGAGGCACCTGACCGAGCTTCTCATACATGAAGTTGTGAGGCATAGAACACCTAATTAATTTGGGCAGCTTGCTGGGTTATCATGTTTGTACTGCTCTTGGTACTCAAGCTAGCTCATTCACAATTAGCTGAGGTATTTGGAGCTTAGGTGTTAGAGCGGGTCCAGAGTAGGCCCACAAAGATGATCAGAGAGGGCTGGAACACCTTTTCTCTGAGGATAGTCTGAGAGAGTTGGGTGTGTTCAGCCTGGAGAAGAGAAGGCTGTGGGGAGACCTTATTGTGGCTTACCAGTATCTTAAGGGCACCTACAAGAAAGCTGGGGAAGGAGTTTTTACAAGGGCTTGTAGTAATAGGACAAGGGGTGGTGGCTTCAAACAGGGAGAGGGTAAATTTAGCTTGGAAATTAGGAAGATGTTCTTCACTCTGAGGATGCTGAGACGCTGGAACAGGTTGCCTTGGGAAGCTGTGGATGGTCCATCACTGGAAGTGTTCAAGGCTGGGTTGGATGGGGCTTTGAGCAACCTGGTCTAGTGGGAGGTGTCCCTGCCCATGACAAGGGGGTTGGAACAAGATGATCTTTAAGGTCCCTTCCAACCCAAACCATTCTGTGATTCTGTTTCTGCATAGAATTGCACGGTGGCTTCTAGTAAAACCAAGAGAGGGTATGGACTAACTGTCTTTAGAACATTCTCCTTCCCAAAGATGTCTCTTCTAGCTTTGCACCATGAGATGGTCAGATAATGGCAATTCTCTCATTCAGAATTTGCCTTTGAAAAATGTAGGGAGGGTTAGTGAAAATATCTGGGATGTTACTGTCTTTGGTTACAGCTGACCCAATCTCAAAAACTGTCCTCATGAAAGCTCTCTGAAGGTGGATTTCTCTCCAGGAATGATTTTGGGCTCAGTAAAATTGTGTGTTTCAGAGAAATTGTATTTCTTCTTGCCAGATTCTTTATATTCATTGCAATTGTCTTGCTGCGATGTCTCCTATTCATTTGTTGGATCCACTTGTTTTGCATCTTGTTCTGATTCTCAGGCCTTTCAAGAATATGCCTGATTGGTCTCAGAGGAATGGTTTTCATGCACTTGCAAGACATGCCTTGCTGAGAAAAGCAAGCAGGGAAACTAGGAGAGTTGAGTGGAAAATGACTACAGGAAGAACTAAAATGGCTGGCAAGGAGTTAATCAAATAACCAAAGGTCATCCTTTTTTAAAAGTTCTTGCTTTTTTTAATTCTTAATTTTTTTAAGTAATCCAAATCTTATGATTGCACTGGCCAGCCCTCAATACTTCACTGTCTGATTAGAGCTGGGTTCTAGTGGCCATGAGGAGTCACCATAACATTCTATTACTGCCATTGTTAACTAGTTTCCCTCATTAATTTAAACTAAAAGGGGCAGGGAAGGGAATCTTTTCAAGGTGTTCCTAAGCTTATAATTATTTAAATTTATTTTAAAGAATAAATTTATTTTAATTTATCAGAACGACCTTGTCCTGAAAAATTAAAGCTCTTCAGTTTTTGTGTTGTTTTTTTTCCCTATAAATTCATGCTTTGAGGAAAATTAATTTACCATGCAAAGAATTTTTGAAGGTCATATTCAGTGCCATTGACATTGTACAGAGGACCTTTGAGAATAGCTGTTTGTCTGTGCAGGTATTTCTGTGGCCCTGTGTTAATCTACGCACCAGATGCCATTTATCTACCGAAACTGTAGTCACCTTTCTGTCCACTGTGTCTAGATACTAGAGATAAAATTATTGTATATTAAAATACAAAAATATCAGAAGGGAGCTGTCACTTCCTTCAATCCTGGCTTGCACATCTGTGAAGAAAGACAATTAGATGTGTGTGGAGGAGGAGCTCCAGAAGGGCCGGATCATTGAAGGAAATACTGCTTTGGGAAGTTTAGTGGAAATACGATCAGCTGGGCTTCTTTTGCCTTTCATTCTGTGAAAGTCTAGTCAGAAATTAGGTGACACATTTCTGCATTTGCTGTAGAGGATCCAGCACTTTTCTGACTCCCACCTTATAAACCTGTGATTCCATTTGAATGATCAAAGACTCAGCACTAGCAGGGTAAGAAAAGGAATAGTGGAGGTGGTTAGTATGCACCTTATTTGTCGTTATAAAAGGCAGTATATCCACTGAAAGCTCTGGTACACCAGTCTGAGGTTCCAGCATGGTATGCTGAAGTCTAGCAGCTCAGTATGAGGATTGCAAAGCCTCCCTGAGCAAATACATTTTTCAAAATGTCACTACAGCATTGTCTGTGAGTAGAGTTTGAACACAGCAGGGACAGGTAGCAACTAGAAGTTGACCCGATGGAGAAGGATTGGCAGCATTTCACTGTGTATGCTGAAAGTCGTGTCCGCACAGCTAAGCCTGGGACTTCTACATCTCACAGAATTTCAGAGCTGTTTCTTCCACGGGGTCTATTTGGGTTCCACTCATCTGGTCTCCATTTCAGGTTCTTGTACCTGCTCACAGTTAGTCTGTTTTGTTCCTGCTTGAGAGTCCCAGGCAGCAGCTTGTGCATGCTCCTCAGATCTGGAGCTGCTATCCAGCATGTAGTTGTCTTCACCTGGTCCACACTTATGTGTACATCTGCATTCTGTAAGAGCTTGCCCCTCATCTGAGATTACAGCTATGGCTGTCACCTCTTGCATGGGAATCTGCAATGTTGGAACTCGAAAAGATATGGGACAGATAGAGGTAGATAGATATGGGAAGATAGAGGTAGATACGGAAGTTGCTCCCTAATAGTAGAGAAACACTGCTGTGGCATCTTGCATTGCTGTTTTCCAGGCTGTTAGACTTGTGCAAGGAAGCAGAAAGCTTGTCATTCTGTGGAGCTGGTGGTTTGGTACATGTCACCAACCACTTAACCTCTTAAAATATGAAATGCAGCACAAGCTCCTTCTGCAGAACTCGTAGCACGATTGATTGGCAGGGCTGCTCTGAAGACGCTGAATGGAGCCAGATGAAGGTAACCTGAGATCCTCACTGTAAGCCTTTTGACTCAGAACCACATTTGGTCCATGTTTACACTTGATGCATGGTGGAAATTGGTTTGAGGGGAACGCCATACCTCGCTTCAGACTGTGCTGTGCAGCAGTTGGCATTAGACTGTGTGGCTGAGAATTGGAGTCTTCTTGCATCAACTGTGCTGCCTCTGAATTAGCTGAAGGAGGAATCCAAGCAGAATCTCTCTGACGTTGTTCTGTTTAAAACAATGAGCTCAAAATTATAAATACTCTTGACTATTCCTGTTGATATGAAAATGACAGAAGGTGCAAATTCGACACCTTGCAGTCTGTTGATGGTGGGACAAGAATCCCACCTCTGCTTGGCATTTTGTTGGAGGTGGGAGCAATTGCGTACTTGTAGTCTGAGTAGCTTTATTATTTAATTTATTTTAGGAACAAAAGCAAAATATCTACAGGATAACTTCACTGTTGCGGAAACAAAACAGGAAAAAACATCACAGCAACTCAGAAACTGAACCAGACGTTGTTTCTCGGTAGTAATAGATACTTGGGCAAGACCTAGAAAACAAAGTCATTAGAGCTTCTTGCTGTTGTGACCTACAATCTTCTGCCTCAGAAATGCCTGTATTCCCAACTGCTCTTTCTGTCTGTTAAAACAAATAATGTGGGCATATGATTTGAGCCCTGAGACTTGGAGGATGTGAGCATGTACCTGAAATTAGGCATGTGTCTGTGTTCTGCTGAGTAAGAGTGTCCTAGTCAGGTATTTAAATTTTAAATGCATTGGGGCCTTCACTCAAAGTAAGCAAATTTCAACCTAGAGAGAACAAGAGGAATGAACATTAAGCTCAAAACAAACTGTTATTGAAGTGGCTCTTCAGACCATGTAGAATTGCCCTTTAGGATGGGCAGAGCATCTTTAAAACCCTTTTGCAGTAGCTAAGAGCTTAGACATTAGCTTTCATGAGAGGCATTACAGATGTCTGTGAATATTATATAAACAATAGCCTGTTTGCAACAGTTTATGCACCTAAATATTTTATAAGAAAATACTGAACATTTAACTCACCTTGTATTGTTTATACAGCAATGAAAACACCGGTTTTGTCAAAAGATGCTGGAAAACCTGACTAATAATGTGACACTTTGTTATAAACTAGGAGGGAGGTTCACTGGTCTCGAATTAATCAGGTGTCTAATCTATACAGGAGGAAATGCACACTACGGGAGGAAATAGCTAACGTGGGCTTCGCTTGCTTTTGCATAAAGACACATGTGATTTGTGAGGGTGTTCTCTGATGTGTGTGTATCTGTGATGAAACAGTGTTCAGTGGTTTCCAGCTGGACATTGCGTGGAAAATGAAAATACCATTCCCACACCCGATGTGGTATGCGTGTGGCACTGCGTGCCTTTGCTGAGTAACCTTCCTGCAGGAGGCAGAACGGCACGATTTAGATACCAACGTTATCTCCCATACAATATATGTACCATTTCCAAGGAGACCCAAAGCATGCTTTGAAGAAGCTACAGTGAGTTGCTTTAATCCCAAATTCCCAGATGGATTCCAGGAGGAATAATTCCCCCAGTGACTAAAAGCAGGTCTTTGGCATTTCATTCCCATTTTTACACATGATATGGGCACATAGGGGTAGCACCTCAAAGGATGTAACATGCCCTACTGTAGCAGACCTCAAAGGTTCACCACCTACTTAGCAGAAATAACTGTTCTGAGAAATCACCCAACTTGAACACTTGAGCAGACTAGAGGTAATGCTGGACAAGGAGGAGACAACTCCAGAAAGGGCAGAATTACGTGCCTTCTACAATGGAGAGTTCTTGGCTTCAGTGTGGGAAATTTAAGGGCTGCCTTTGTTCCCTGCAGCTCATCAGGACTCTGTGATGGGGCTGTCTGGGAAGAGACTTCATGTGTTTAAAGGGGAGATACATTCCCAAGGCAGAGAAGTGTTGATAATCTGTGAGCAAGTGAGATTTAGGATGTAACCGTTGTTTTCCACAGTTCTTCTTAACATTTCCAGCAGGGATGCAACATCTTTGCCCCCTCCAAGCAGAGCAATTGTGTACTGTAAGTGAAGGACCACGTAGGAGGTGGCCATGATTTTTCAGAGCTATCAGGCTTAGGTAGCAGTTTGAAAATCACAACTTGAAGGACTGTTAGTAGGAGGAAGAGTTCAGCTTCTAAGTCTTTTGGTCTTTTGAAAGCCATACTTCATTGTAAGGTTATAGTTTTAATTTCTTATGTCTCTGTTGCTGATTAATTTTTTTTATTATTTTACTGATTGATTTAATTATTTTTATTGGTTTTATTGCCTAAATACCTGTCCTGGTTTGAGTGAGAACAGAACTAATTCTGTTCAGTGATTTTACTTTTCATCTCAGTTCTTGTAACTCCCTGCACTGTCTGTAGTTAGCAGCCTGTTCTCACAGACAGTGTCTGCTTCTAGCAGTGAGAACACCCCATGGTTAGAGTCACTACCAAGGGTTGGGGTGCAGACCAAGGCCACTGCTGGGTCTTGTGCACCACTTTGGGGGTGCAGAAAGTGAAAGGCGGCACCTGCAGAGAGGAGCGGACAGGACGGGTGACGCCAAACTGACCAACGAGGGATTCCAGCCCATAGACGTCGTATTCAGCATAGAGCTGAGGGGTCCAAGGGAGTCTCTGGGCTCTTCTCCCCTCTTGGGCTGCTTTGCCAGCTTTGCTTGGCTTGGCTCGGGTCCTCTTTTGGTTCCTTCCTCAGAGCACCCAAGGAGGCCTTTGTCCTTTCTGCCTTCGATCTGATCTGCGTGTTCCTGACCCCGGTACCAGAATCCAGCTCCTGAGCACAGCTCCCGGCTGCTGCGGGGCCCAGGCTGGGACTGCCCCGGTGCCTGCACAACATCAGTGGTGACGGGGATGGAATTACCATCAGGGGGGTTGGGTTCCATACTGGTTTTGTATATAATTGTATATGTTCCATTTTTATAATTATTAATTTCATTTTCATTCAAGCTGTTCTAGTTTCCTTTTCTAATCGCTAAGTCTCTCTCCCTTATTCCCTTTCTCTTCCCCTTTGGGCAGGGAGGGGGATTAACAGAGAGTGGCTGTTATAGGTCTAAGGGGCTGCCCTGGCCCTAAACCCTCACAATACCTTTGTCAAGCTTGACATTTAATGCAAACATTTCACTTGGCTTTCAACAGAAATTCAACTTCTAATTGTGTAGGCATTTAAAAAGTTGCTTCCCTCTATACTAGAACAGTTGCCCATGAGTGTTGTGCCATTAAAGATAACAATGCCTAAAGAAAAAGCTTTCATTAGCAAGTGGTATGGGCCAAATTAGGGTGACACAGTGGTAGAAATGCTTGGCCCTCTCTCATTGTCAGTGCTAATGAAGTGAATATGAATAACAGCAGGAAAAATGTCGCAGTTCTCCATTACTAGTAAACCTGAAAGGTCTGTAGATAAGGTCTTATACCCTTGTCCTTTGTTTTCTCCAGAACACAGCAACCTATCTATGGTGTAATTCCATTTGCAAGGCTGAGCACGTATTTTTCCACTCCAAAATTTGCATAACACCTGGTCACTTAGAGCAGAAGAAGAATGAACAACATCTGAGTTTTCCACTTTTAATTATTTAGGCATCTACCTTTACTCACTGAGTGTATAAGGCTGTGTCCCTGAATGACTCACCTGGGTTAGATGTGAAAGAATTGTCTTCTTGTCCCCTAAAAGGAGACCACAATATTAACTGCAAGGATCCAGTCACAGAATATTTTTTCCACTTAATTCTTCCAGGAATGATGGAACTGGCTTTGCTTAACAGATCATGTGTATTGAAGGGGAAATTCCTTTCAGATCTGCACAGACATCAGATCAAAAGTTTGTACTGGCCAAAAACGTTGTTCCAGTTGACTAGGGTCAGCTGAACAATGGTGGCCAAAAAAATGCATGTTCTGGAACAAATAATATGGTGGATGTGGCCAGAACTCAAATGCATGTATGTCAGTATTCATTCCTTGGTGGCCTACAGTTACTCCCAGTTTACACTGGCATAAGCAATATAGGAAAAGAGGTTAGCATTTGTGCCATCTACAGAGCAAGTACCAGTGCCAGCCCTAGTTGTGCAATCTTTTGGTGTGTTTTTCCGATAGCTTGCCCAGGAGCATGGCTTCTTAGAGCACAGAAATGTCAGAAAATCTGTCACCAGACTTGCCCATATAGCTTTGTTTCGCAATCAGTTCTTTCCTATATTTGCATTTCTGTATTTCTATTTTGAATAATTTAGGAAGCCATCCAGTCTCCTTTGTTCAGTGAGTGTATGAGGCCACCTCTAAGTCATGAGGCTGTGAAGGGTGAGAGAGAGTTCTTCACCTCCCCACCCCCCAAGAATATTTTTTGTTAAAAAGGTTTATTTCCTCCATTTGACAAGTTGGAAGCTGAGACACTAAATGACTTGGCCTAGGTCATACAGGAAATTTGGGATGGAGCACCAAACATATGATTGCTACCAGTTTCCAAGCCAGCTCTCAAACCACTGGACATCTTTCTTAATTTCCAGTCTTTTCTGGCAGCACTACCAGCTGTCTGGTCCAATTCCTCAACCACATTGTCCCTCCTTTTGTTAATTAATGCCAACCTGACAAGGTAATATACTGAAGAAATCAATAAGTACGTAGTCTATTCCTCAGACAGTTTCACTTCTCTTTCAGTTCACAGCTTGCCCACAAAAATAATTTATTCCTTGCTTGAAGCACTTTACTGAATCATTTCTGTTCAAAAATATCTGTTAGCACTTTGCTAAGCCTCAGACTGAACATCTTTGATCCACCCATTTCAAGATCAGATGGATGACAGAACCCAAATTCTAGATCCAAAAACATCCATGTTTTGGAGGTATAGTCAAAGCTCAAGCCTGGATTTGGCTCTTCACGTGGTTACTTTGATCTGGCCTCAGATCTGAATGCTGTGTCCTGTGACATCTCTGTTTCTAGCACAAAATCTTGTGTTCCTATCTCTGTGAGAGCTCTGAGCCTTGATGAGTGCTTCAGTGCATCTTGTGTGGGAAATGGCACCTACTGATCCTCTCAAACTTCATTCGGATGGTGTTTGCTTGCAATGAAGTTTTTTGTTTTTAATGGTTTGTTATTTATTCCTTACCCAGAGGCCTAGAGAATTTGGCATTTTGACAGAACTAAATGTGCAAGAAATCCCAATGTTGCACCTCGTTCCCTCTGTGCTCTGCCTCTTGCCTGTTTTCCATGTGGAATGTGCAACTGCTTCCCACTTCCTAGAAACTGGGCTTGAGGATCTTAAAGGTCTCTTCCAACCAAAACGATTCTACAATTCGATGAACTCAGATCACTGCCACTCCTCCCCATTACTCTCCTGTCCCCACATGATGAGAACATTGCATGGTTTTTCCCCATAGCTGAGGAAGCCAGGGCAAGCTCAGTACTGTGGTCTTTGCACTAACGGCATTTCGGTGGCAATTCACTCTTTCCAGGGAATTATTCTAGATTTATTCACCACAAAGCATCCAACCATAACAACTCAGTAATTTTAAGGCCTAAGGAAAAAATGTAACGAGATGTTCAAAATTTTTGGTTTGGGATAATTGGGAGTTGTTTATATCCTTATGCTGTTGATTATGTTGTCATATACCACCATTACTGGTGTCCTCAGGAACAGGATGATCTTTGCTTGGAACGAAAGCCTCTGTTTTAACCACTTAAATGCTGGTTAATATAGCTGATAAATAGGAGGGAAGATGCTCCCATGCTGTTACTGGATCTGGCAGATGCTCAAAAATCATAATGATGAGGGTCGAATAAATAGATAGATGAAATGTACTCACTGTTGAGTTTTAACATAAAACTCACAGGGCACTGCAGTTTTTATTCAGAGCATTTAGGGCAGAGTCTCCCCCACTGCACAACAGAACACAGCTCTGGCTCTTTCTGGGCTTGAAAATAACTTTCTGTGCATTCAGATCATGACAAGCTTTCCAAGCTCTATCTTCCCTGGCTTTTACACCCTCCAGTTACTTCTGTATGAATCTGGAATTCACATTTCTGGCTCATGGTTTTTCCCCTGGCTCATTCAAAGTCCAGGGCTGCCCAAGAAGTCAGATAGATGCTTCTTGTAATGCAAATGTGTTGTATAAGGTATGGGGCTTGACAGTACTACTTCCCCTCAGGTTCCCTCTGGCAGCTGGAACTGGTATCTCCTACTGTCCCACTGGGAAGGATTGTACTGAGCTGGGCTGGGGCTAAATGTTCTTTACGGAACTTTCACAGTTAAAAAGAAGTTTAAGTGTGAATTTTCTATGCACTCGTAAGAATTTTTTAGATTTCCAGACTGTCATAAGAAAGCTTTCCTGTGAATTTTGGGTGTTTTGCTGTTTTGTTTCCTTGATTTTGTTTGTTTGTTTTTGATTTGGGTTCAGTTGTTTGTTGTTTGGGTTTTTCTAGGCCCTATCAATAATATAATAAGTTCTGATGTTTTTTACCAACTTCCAGCCTCTGTGGGGTCTTCAGCAGTAATGTCCCTCTGATTTCATGGGAACTGGGTCTTGGAAGGCAGCAAACTAGATGCAGTCTTTCAAGAGAAAGCATTGCCTGCATCCAGAATATTCATATCATCTAATTTAAAGTGCATCTTGATTTTCTTTTTTTTTGTTAAAAAAAAATCTCAAAAAATGTAGAGAGGAAAATGAGCCTTTTTCTTAGCTTGAACCTGCATGAATTAGTGGTAAAGTGTTGATCTCTAAGCTTGCAGTTTCTGAACCATAAAATCTGTTTATTTCGCTGTATAAAAGAGCATTTTAACTTATATGGCTATTTAAGTATAAAAGCTATTAGAGAAGTGGTTGGGGAGAGGAGAAGCAGCAGCTTGAATCAGTAATTCAAGCTTGCCATACAATCTTCATCTGCTGCATAGCTTGCATAGAAATCCCCTTCAATGGGGATTTTCTGAGCTTGTAGCAGTCCCCCCATGCAGGAAATACACACGCTGTGTATTTCCAACATTATCCATCATTGTAGTAAAGCTTGTAAAGCAACCCATTCCTTGTGTATTCCCGGTGTTTGGCAATAACTGGATATTCTACAGTATGCATTTAAAGAAGGAAAAGCATAATATGAGCTGTCAGAAACCAGCATCTGCAATAATTTTCCAAAGACAGTTAGGGGAAAGGTCTTTATTAATATACAGCAACAGCTTTGATGGAAAAGCTACCTACCCACCCACCTACCCAGTTACAGTTTCTCTTCTACCTGAGCTCCAGGTCTTTTTGTGTTGCCCTGCAGATGGAAAGCGCTGGGTCCAGAATTGAGTCTATCAAGTACCCCTTGGGTTGGCAGAACAAAGCTGCAGCACCCGCAGGAGAGAGATGGTGTGTGACGAGGAGGGACTTCCTGCTGCAGCACCATCCCTGCTACACTGTGCCTTGCTACATCCCAAAGAGAGCAAAGAGAGGCTTGTGTTGCTTCAGGTAAAAGGTGGGTGTTTGTCCTTGGTCCCCGTGGAACACAGGGAGG
The DNA here is from genome assembly GCA_025345505.1 of Todiramphus chloris collaris. Lineage (NCBI taxonomy): Eukaryota > Metazoa > Chordata > Aves > Coraciiformes > Alcedinidae > Todiramphus > Todiramphus chloris. The sequence continues at coordinate 4,284,582 of JANVCC010000146.1, read as the reverse complement.
GAAGGCTTCCTGCACAGGCTCTGGTGCTCATTCATACACAAGCACAGCCATTTGCAAGCAGCAGTCTTACTACAGCTGTCACCTTCAGGGAGAGGGAAGAGAGATTATGGTTCTCTCTCTGCAAAATTGATGTAAAGTTGTCAAGGCTTTGAGAGGCTGTGCTTCACTTGAGCTGTGCAGGCCCTTTCTATACTGACTATCCCTGAACTTGCAGGGCCTTGCTAAAAATAGTTCAAAGTGTAACTGTGAGTTCCCTGAACTGTGATCCTACCAGTTCTGTATTATTCGACTCACCATTCCTTTGGAAGTATTCATCCTTCCCCTCGTAAAACCTAAACCAGCTCATTCCTTGGTCCAAGAGCTGACATCATTATGATGTTACATCCTATGTAATGGAGTGAGACCTGGAAAAGCATTCACAGCAAAACCACGCGGCGAATTAAATTTGCAGTACCTCAGCCCTTGCTTGAAGTTTATTCTCCTTCCCACCCTCTGCATTTACTTGTACTATTAAATCTGTGCAGTTCCTTGGAAATAACCCCTGGTACCACGGCAGCACACTGCTGAGGATCTATCAGGGGTCTTTTTAATGTTCCCATTTTTCTTTCCATGATCCCATTTGTTTTACAATGTTTGTGAGAGCAAAAGTGATTGTTTTACCAAATTAGGCTAGTTTTCTTGCCAGGAACAGTGGCTAGGATCTTGTTGACAGATTTGGAAAAGATTATTCTTTCAATACATTTTAAGTGATTTTTTTTAAGGATGTCTGCCATATACTGTTTCCAATCTCAGACCACATTTAACTGTTTAATATTATACAGTGACAGGGACAAATTAGCACCTTTCATTTTCCTATCAAAATTAACACATCCCAAGAAGACATTTCAAGAGCTACAGATCTCTTTATTTAGAAATAAATGCAGGAAACTACTTAAATATGTTGAACTGAAAATCTTGGCCCAAATAAGGCCTGAGAGTTTTTTACTGATTTCAGAGGCCTCAGAATTTTACCCATTTTCCTTATGTGTGTTTGGAGTTAGTTTTTCTTTCCTGTGTATTTCACATGATGATTTTTTTTTTTTTTACGAAAAGCTCTCTTCATAGTCTGCTCTGAACCCTGTCTCTCATCCCTTTGTTCAAGGGCTTCCTCAGGGGCATGAGAAAGGCTTTTTGTTTTGTGTTTTTCATGTTTGTTTGGGAGGGTTCCCCCCCTTCATGCATAACTTGGCCCCTGGGTTTGTTTGGTCTTCTATGTTCCTCTGAAGCATCTGGAATTGGCCACAGCTAGAAATGGGCTAATGGGCAGGGTGCACAGATGCTTCTGGCAGTAGTGAGAAACTCCTCAAGCTCCTGGCTGGCATGTTTTGCCCCCAGCCACATTGTCAGGGATCGCTGCAATTTATTGTGGTGCCTCTCTCTAGTGAAGGACACAGCTTTCTCCCATGGCACTGGTGGTATTCAAGGCTTGTAATCTGTAGTGCTAAAAGTCTGAAGCTTGTCATAAAGTATTGAAGGTTCCCAGATGGCTTGTGTTTAGGTGGATGTTGGAGTTGAAGTTCTGAGTTTAGCATCGTGATTGCTGTGATGGTGGGGGTTGAGATGATCCAGGTAGTGCTTCTAGCTGTATGTTGCCATGGTGTTGGGGTTGCGATGCTTTTAGGGACATTTTTACTGTCACATGAAATGACTCTTTTGATCATTTGTGCTCATTGAAGCTTCTATGCAATGTAGGTACATGAAGATTCATATTCTTTCTCCCAGTTTTGGTCTGTACGTATACCTTGGGTTAACAGAAGATAGAATCCGAGTGCAAGTCAATATGTCTGTGTATTTCACTTTTCTGTCTGGGAATATTAAGGCCAGATTCTCATTTATACTAAGCCCACTTGCAATATTCTGGCAACATAAAGATGCCTTAGCAGGAATGTAAATTAAAGCCTTTTTATACTTTTAATAGTGTTTGTAGTTTCACTTGGCTGCAGTACAGGAATGACACATGTCTATACAAATGGCATTTGCCATCCTGTTGATGGATGCTAATACTCTGTGCCTCTTCCCCCTAACTAAACTATGAATCTGCTGTAGTCTCAGCTTTCCGATCTCCTTAAAATGTGTTATTTTCTTGAAACATCAACACCAGGATTTAAGATTAAAGTCATTTTTCTGTGATTCCTTCACCATGCAATGACATCTCTACTAAATGCCTAGTTTTGCAGTGCCCAAACAGATTATTCTTACTGTGTATGTTGTTTAAACTGGGGAGGGAATTTCTTCATCTCAGTGTATGCGTTTTATGATACAGAGCACCCTTTTTTTTTTTTTTTTTTTTTTTAAAAAAATCTTTTTTTTTTTTTTTTTTCTGAGATTAAGAAAATCTTTTGGGAGAAAACCTGTATTATGGTTTCTCGGAGCAAGCATCTCACATATTTTACATTAAATTATCCCAGCTTTTACATGTTCAGGTCCATTTTCATTTCTAACCATTAAAAACCTTGTGTACCAGTGCCTCATCTTTCTAATGGGAAGTACTGCCCTAGCTAATCTTACACGGATGCTGCAAGGATGAAGAACGTGCAAAAGCCCAGCAGTTTCAAGAGCGATTAAATGAGGGACGTGACGTAGCAGACCTATAGAGAAGCTGCATGTGAACTATATAGACTTAGAAAAAAATGTATCAGCATCTACTTAATACATTTCAGAGAAAATACCACTTTGGTAATGTCCAAAAGCATGCATAAGCATTTTATTAGGTCCGTGGTTGTGTTCTGACTGTAAGGTCTTGTGTTGAATTACCACAAGTTCAGCAATGCAGGGCTCAGAATAGTTATGAAAAAAAGACTCCAAGAAGAATCTAAAATGAGTTTTTGTTTGTTTGGACTTTTTGCTTTGTTTTTAAAATAAATGTTTAGTAAGTTATGACTCTGAAATGTGTAGCCTTGAGACTGCCATAGAAAAAAACATGATGCTGTTCCCCCTCATAGAAATCTGCAGCTCTCCAGTGGTTTAAGCTTCCCATTCCTTCTTTTTCAAGGTCATGAGAACTTAGTTCAAAACGTGTTTGTGCTCTAGGACCAACTGCTATCTTGTCAGAGTCTCAGACCCTATAGATTTTAAATAGAGAAAATTACATATGGACTGAATAAAGCATAAAGAAAGGTCTTTAGCAAACTGAAATGGCAGTATTTGTTGCTGCTGAGGAGATTGAGATCTTGAAATAACTTACGCAGGGGAGAAAGCTTAAGGGGTTCAGTGCAGGTAAAATGTCAGAAGACTTATGAAATGAAAATATTTGTAACGTTCTGTTACTAAGTAAATGTATTCTTAAAAACTAAGAGGTGGATAGCTTCTCCATGTATAATAAAGAATGTGATGGCACCCTGCAAACCTTCTGAGAGCATAACATATAGCACCATAGTATATTTGCACAAAGCTCTTATCTCCTCTCTACTCCTAAGTCCTCCCTAGATTCTTCCCTTAGAAAGCACTGCTATGCTTTCTATCCAGACCAGCTGTTCACCACGTTTCTCTTTCCAAATCTCATCTGAAAGTCTTATTTTTCCACGTTTCTAGATTTTATTTTTGATAGGTGACTCGAAGGAATTTTCTGAGTGACCAGTGAGGTAAAGCTACCCTTCTGGGGGGCAGCCTGCAGGAGGAGCACTGTACGGTTGGACGGGGCTGTTAGAATTCCATCAGTCTGGTGCCGTCACCGGAGCTCAGCTGTCATGAGTTGCCAACCTATCACGCTGCATTGCTGTTTTCTGAAAGATAAACTAGTCCAAACCCAAACAAAATCCTAATTCCAGGAGGAAGAAGGCCTCTGCTGACTATCAGTTGTCCTCCGTTGGGAAGAGGGGAGCCGCTCACTAAGATAGAGGCTTCTCCTGAGCCCTCATTAGTTCCTTGCTTATTGTGGTCTGGCGGTGCCCGGGCTGCCGAGCTCGAGGCCGCTGACAGGGGCGATGATGAAGTGTCTGCCGGAGCTGTACATGGCTGCGGGTCACTGCCTCGAAACGTGAGAACAAAATGGGGCCGAGCGCTAATGACTTTCAGGTGTGCACGCCAGGGCCTGTCAGGGCAGTCCAGGAATTAGCGCTTGGCACAGGGCGCAGCAGGGCCCCGGGCTGCCAAGCCAAACAGAAACGGGGCCTCCTGTCAATAAACAAGGGCAAAGTGAGCTCTCGCTCTCGCTCGCGCCCCGAGCCCGTCGCACGCGGGCGGACGCAGCCACCCCTGCCGAGGGCGGTGGGGCCGGGCTGGCTGTTACAGCCGGGACGGGCGGCCCGAGCGGAGCTCCGCAGCACCATGTCTCCTTTGCAGGCAGAGGGGACGAGGCCCCTGCCTTGCTAAAGGCTGTCAAATCTACTAGAGCGTTGCTCTTTTCTTTGCTTCCTTTCCCATGCAGATGCTCTCCTTGTAGGATGTCCTCTGTAGGGCATACCCGTGCTTCCCTGTAGGATGTCCTTGTGTAGGGTGTTCCCGTGCTTACCTCGTAGGGTATTGCCTTCCTTACCTTGGCCATACCCTCCCGGATCTCTCCGGGTGAGTCCCCTTTCAGCCCACCACCACTTCTCCTTTTATAGATTCCCAGCCCTCTCCAATACACACTAAGATTGAATTTCTGCTTTGGCCTGGATTATGTTTTCCAGGCCAATATATTATGCCACCTTCACGCTTCCCTCCCTGCCCCATCTGGCTTCCATCCTACCCCCATAAAGATTATTAATATAGCCTGTTTCCCAACGATTTATTAGCAGGGGCCAAACTGGTGCCATTTCCCATTTTAGTAGAGCACTGAAAATAATCCTGAGGAGTATGCCCAGCTATAAAAATGTACTTACACTGTCATATTTGCAGTTTCAAACATGCACCACTTGATAGTCTCAAAAGTGCTGTTTAATTGAGTTTTATGGGTTCTAATTAATTATACCATGTTAAAAAAAGACTTGTCCCATTACAGCTCTCTGTGGTTTACTCTGAAGAGCAATGTAATTTAGAGATAAATTGTCCTTCTCTATCCCCCTGCCCTCCCTTTTCCCGGCAAGTTTCAGAAAGGTTTAATTTTCCCGGCAAGTTTCAGAAAGGTTTAATTCCCCTTAAAAGCAGGAAAGAGAAACTGGAGAGAAAGCTACATTTTTTTCAGGGGGCACAATTTTTCCCAGTATCCATAAACAGCTTTAAATGTGACTCCAAATGGTTCCACGTTACTTCTGCTGAATCAGACTGGTGAAAGTATGAATAATCCTGCAGCTTTCCAAAGCTCAGGTCTGTGGTAGCTGTGATTTTGCAGAGACTTGAACATGTTTGCAGCTTTATAATGCTGTGGGTTATTTCCTCTGATTACACAGAGGTAACAGTAAAGGAAGCTGAGCATGTGTGCAGGTTTTTTTGCTGGATGAAGGTCTTAGATTGAGATTTCTCTCCTTGACACTTACAAAAATAAAGTGTTAAAGGATCCGTCTCCCTTTATGGCATTCTGGTGTGGCTAGCAGCAGAGGAAACCTCTCCAGTTAACTTTCTAGCCTGTCTTGCAGAATCACGAAGCCTGGATTATTCAAACAAATTCTGGGGCAGTCTTCTGACTTTTAAATGCTTCCTGGAATAACTCTGTGAAAAATGAGCAGCCAAGCAGGTACACTTGTGGTTGTTTAAAATATATTCTTATATTACATCCATCACTGTAACAAATTGGGTCTCATGAGGCAAAGCATGAAATATAGTAGAACTGAAGTAGACAAACATTATACCTTGCAGTCTATGACTTTATCTGGAGTCAGAGTATCAATTAATGAAAAAAGACAGGGCAAAGAAACCTCTTTAATTTGTCTTCTATAGGCAAATGCTGCTTATTTCAGAAATGTCATGTCACACTTCAAAAAATGAAAATCTTTTGTGCATGATAGATACCTCCAAAACTATACCACCCAGTCCTAGGAAGGAAATTTGGTGAATATCCCAGGACACTGATACTACTTTTAGCACCAAAAGGTTACGATTCTTAATGTGACTGCAACAGATGAGTGTTCACTGGATCAAAAAGTTTGTTAGTCATGCTTCACTCATTTGCTTATTTTATAAAATAAATAACCAGCATGTCAGTTGCTGGAAACTTGGACCATCCTGGGTGTCCAGATCAGTCTGCTTCATGCTCTGGAGCAGGAGCAGTAAATGCTGCCAAAAAAAGAAAAAAAAAGTTAAAAAAGAACCACCACAGTCATACACATTACTCATCAATCTGAAAAGTAACAAGATTAATATTAAGCACTGTTTTTATAAAGTAATCCTTCCCTGTAGTAAAATTCGTTAAAAGAAATTTTAGTGCATGTATCTAGTTAGTTATGTGAAAATCTGCAACGTTTTTATGGAACGAGTTAGCAAAACAGAGCCCAAACCTGAATAAACCTGGAAAGGTCTTGCAGTATTTGGGTAAGCCCAAACGAACCTGAATATCTTGGTGGTTGTACAGTGTTTATGTTTGCTTTTGCATAGCTTTACTGCCTCAGAAAGCCATTTATGGTGAGGAAACAATGTGAAATCTTCTCTTTGCATGCCATTTTCATCATCCAGAGATGTAAATAACTGGGATCTGCTCTTTTCATGCTATTCTGTCCCCATAAATGATTCCTGGAGGCATTAAAAGTGCTTGTGAAACACAAAGTAATAAATACCCCAAGCAGAAATACAAATGTTGCGAATGGCTCGCACTGCTGTGGCAGCAGCTCGGTTGTTGATTCATTGAGCAAAACTGATGAGGGACCTCAATACCTGATTCAGTGCTGCTGTGTGTGGAGCCTCATTTTATACTGCTGAAACCGGTGCCAAAACTCCCATTGGCTTTGATAACGGTATCGTGCTGGCTCAAGAGCTGACCGAGTTACTCTGATGATTCCAGAGGAGCAGAGGAAGAAGGAAAATGAAGGGAGAAAAGAAATACCAGCTGCAAAAGGATCGATCTTCTAGCTCGTGTCACCTGTGGTGGCTCCGTGCCCTGGGTGGACTGTGCCTCTGGGCAGGAACAGAGAGGTTGTGTAACAGAGGCAAGCTCTGCCAGCTCCTTTCTCCTGACACATCCCAGACCGCAAGCATGGCCCCTACTTCTGAGGGAGAGAAGCAGCAGGGGCACGTGTGAGTCATGGCCCTCATGACAGGGGAATTCCTCGCTGGCTGCTGGCAGCTGCAGGTCTGAGCGGTTTCCACTGCCCGAGCGTTACGGAAAGAGCTGTTCTCAGCTGAGTATTTAATTCCAATTTCTCATCTCCCTTCAAAATAGAAGATCCTGACATAGGTTTTTCTTGATTGAACGGTTCTCATGCAGTTCTTCCGACTGATCCTTTGTGAACTACAAGCCCATGTTCCCAGCAAGCCCTGGGGTATCCTTCAAGGCATCTGAGTCAAGTTTTTGTACTCTACTTGTCCCCTTGATAAGAAAACACAGAAGAACAAACTATCTATCAGTGAAACTGCCAAACTGCCCAGCTTTCCATGGCATTTAATGCCTCGTTAGCCCAAACCCTGTTTTTGCCTCATAGAAGTACTGTGGATCTGAAACCCAAGGGTTTCAGATTTGTGTCCTTTTTTTTTTCCCCACAAATGGATGAAATGAGGCAGGCCTGTGGATGAGGGAAGAACAGGGCTCCACTCCTCACTCTGCTGTTTCTGAGTGGGAGAGGCAGTAAAAGTGTCTGGAAAACAAGTGATACCTTCCCCGGTGTCACTGCATTGAAAATAACACATAACATTTAATAAGTTTTTTATTACAAAATTCATCTGCTACTACAGTGGTATTTTAGAAACAGCTGGTGATGTACCTGTAACTAGGATTGCTTGAACCTTTCCAGGCTTCTTTATTTCCTTGTAACTCTGTCAAACTCTGAACATTCGCATTGAAATTTCCCTTGCTGGTATCAGCTCTGCTTGATTTATTTAGAACAGTTTAAACCCAACACAAATAAAATTTCAAGGGGAATTTGAAAGTTTGAGGCAAGGGAGGTATAGGTGTTCTCCTGATTCAGAAAGAAATGAAATTATGAAATAACTGAATTTCCTGCATGCTGGAAATTTGGAGAGCTGCCTCTGTGTATTCCTTCAGCACTGAACATTACAGAATAGAAACAGTCCTGATTCACCCAAGCACATATGTCTTGATTCCCTGAAACAGAGACATGGGCAAAATGCTGAACTGAAACCTAGAGGTAAGTTTTGATTACCTTTTAACTTGAAAACTTTAATCATTTGGGCTTAGTATTCCATTCCAGGTACGTTTGGAGAAAATTTTAGCTGATTACGTCTCAGGAACGAGAATATAAATATATATATAAATTTATACACTTGCGACATTTCTAGGCTATTTAATACATTTTTCTTGTATATACATATATAAACATCTATGAAAAAATATATTTTTATATATACATATATATAATGGAGACAGTGTTCTCCTTGAAAAGCTCATTATTTAGAAAAGGGTGTCGGGAAATCACGAAATTAAGGTTTCCTGCATAGTGTTTATTTGGCTTCCTTTTGTACGTGTGTTTGGTGTAGTCTTCAATTACATGACCATGTACCTATATTTAGCAGAGGACCCTGGTCTCATTCAGTTCAGAAGATGGAGCGGCTCAGGAGATGAGTCATGGCTGGGTAGAAGGAGGAAGCTGGTGTCTGATGGACTTTGCCTGTATTTGGTGTGGAAGCTGGGAAGAAGTGTAGTAAGAGCCAGAGGACTGAGAAGGAAATGGGACATCTCATGGCTAAGGCATCTGAATATTGAAAAACTCTCAGCTAGTCTTCGAGAAGTAGTTTCGAACTAAATTCTTCCTACCTGACTGTTAATGTTCTTTTGTTTTCTGTGATCCTATATGCAGAATACGTTGTCGGTGGTATTTCTCCTGACATACGATGCTGTACCACGTTAAACATTCTGAGAAATCAATTCCCAGACAGCTCAGTTTGGGTACCCAATGTTAGCAGAATGTTTTGACCTGAATCTCTTTGTGTTTCAGTTTCCCATCTGTTAAACAGGAATAATAATATCCTCTCATCTTACGGGGTGTTGTTAGAAGAAATGAATGTTGTGAAACACTCATATGTCATACTGATAAGAGCCCTAGAAAAACTCATGAGAAAATTAGCTATTATGTCTTCCAAGCAGGTTTTGAATAGTATGTGTCAAGTAAGACCTCAAGCCACACACTGAATAATGACACTGTAACAAAATATTGAATATCTACTTAAGTGAGCACTGTCCATCCTGAGGTAGAATCTGGTGAAAAACAAAGCGTGATGCTCTATTTAAAGGGTGAATCATAATGCAGATGGATCAGATTTTATGGTTAGCTTTAGTTCTGACATTATGATCACTTGGTTTGGCAGATATAAATGGTGCATGTACAGAAAGCTACCTCAGACTAAGAAGAAACAAAACTTGAGTTCCAAAATGCTTCTTGTTCAAACAAATATGCAGGATCTTAATTCTTTTCTCTGTAGATGAGACTCTTCTTGGTGCCTCTTGGGTTCTGGAGAAGAAAAGACATTGTAGCTTATACTATTTGGGAACCAGTTTTCACAAAAATGTTAAACTATAGCATGTTGCCTTTCCAGTGTTTTTAAAGGATGGGAAAAGCTTTCCATCTGGGAAAGCTGGTAGTGGTAATAGTTTTGAAATTAGTACATAGATTCTTGCACACACCTGGATGGGCTCATGCAAAATTCACATGGGGTATTACAGGAGGTTCTGTTATTAACACTTCTTCCAACAGTCTGTGGAAGACAAAACTCCTAGATTCTGTAGCAATCAAGAATATAGCTTTCACAGAGCAAGGAAGAATACTTATTAAAGATAAAAGAATATTTTGGCACAAGAACAAATGGGTATTAACTGTCTAAATTCAGTCTGGAAAATAAATGAAGTTTTTTAGCCACCACAGCAGCAGGATTCTTGAGTGGCTTCCCAGTGGGAAGAAATATGGAGTTTCCTAGTTCCTTTACATGGTGTCTGATGAAAATACATAAAGAGATCTGCATGAGAGGAGATTTGGCTTAAGAATGTAGGAAGATTTTTTCTAGTCCCATATCTGCCATTTTCTATGCCTAAAACCAGCCCTCACAAGGCTAACACTTACCTTCCCCATTTCACACATGGAGAATCTGACTCCCAGAGGGATGAAAGGATAAATCCAATCTCCTCAACTTTATTAATGAGGACTTATTAGCAGAGCAAGGAATTGGAAAGACTTCTTTTCAACTGAGACAGACCCTAGTTATGACAGAGTAAAGCACTCTGCCTGCTTGTGCCCCTTCACAGACCCTTTCTTGCCCTCTGAACATCCGTGGAACCAGGGTCCAGCATCATACAGCGCTGGGGTGCTGTCTGTACCCACAGTGTTCATGCTCCTCTTGCTGCTTGCTGAGAATGGATCTTTTCCAGCCACAAAGAGAGGAACAATTCCAGGCCACTCTGCAAGTCACTGGGAGCAAAACATAGCTGTCCCTGCACCTTTTGAGTGGTGTAAAGCGTGTCTGATTGCCTAGCCATCAGCAGGAGGCAGCTTAGGGCGGACCATTCCTGCTGGTTTGCCACTATTAAGATCCAGCAATACCTTGATGTTTCCTCACTGGCAATAATTTGCAGGATTAAATATTTCAAGCCACTCTAAAATTAGTTCCAGGAGGCATTTTGTGCTTTCATTTCAGAGCTCTCATGAGCTTTTCCTACTTTGTAAGTCTGCTACAGCTAATTACTGATGGTTACAGTGCTCTAAAAGATTTCAAGTATCTGTCTTTTCCACTAGTCTAAAGACCCAAGTGGGGTTACAGGGTAGAACTTGTACCAGGAGTGTTTGCCAAACAGCATAACTAGCTCAGACAGCTTCATGAGATAGGCAAATAAACCACTGCAGACAAAATTATCTTTGTCCAGCGCCTCCATCCAAGATTCAAAGCAAACTTATTTTTGAGCCTTTAAAACACCTCACAAACCCCTTGAAAGAAATGTTTTTATATATTGAGCCCTCTACATCTGTCTGGTCTATTAGAGAGGTTGTAGAATCACATCAGATGGGATGTTTTCAATGGGCTCAACTTCAGTGCTGTGGTTTAAGAGCTTGCAAGGAATATTTCTTATTTTATTTTGAAAACACCTGTAGTGAGTGATGCTACTGTCTGGTCTATGCAGACATGTAGCTGTCAGAGCCAGAAGGAGAATAATTTTGGGAGAACTGAGGAATCTTAACACATCAGCAAGAAAAAGCACAGCTCAAGGAAGACTGGGGGCCCTCAGTGCAGAAATCCACTGGCAGCAGGATCCCTTTCTTGCAGATACAGTTCACTCTACTCAGTGTTTCTGGTCACCTTTAGTGGCCCACGCTGGATATGGCCATGCCGTGATCCTTTCTATTTTTTCCCACCCTTTCCTGGCCCCTCTGAGATGATTCACTTTCTGAACATATGCATGTGTCATTTATAAAAAGCCTTACTCTTCTGACCCCAGGAGAAATCCAGAGGGGTTTGCTTTCTTGCTTAAGATTTCACAGGATGTTTTTTTTCACCTGGCACCATGCCCAAAAGAAATAACGTCTCTCTCATACTTCCCAGGGTCATCATTGCTCTTAGCATCTTTTAAAACCCACTTGCCCATTGCTTCTGAGGCATCAAGGCAGGCACAGCTTCATCCACCAGTTCCCAGATGTGATTTTTTGAGTTTGGTATCCGAGTTGTTAAATGCATGGCAATTTGAAACCCATTGCATGCATCCCAGTACCAGTAGCAAATCACAGAATTATAGAATGATTTGTCTTCAAAAGGACCTTAAAGATCATCTAGTTCCAACCCCACTTCCATGGCAGGGACACCTTCTACTAGATCAAGTTGCTCCAAGCCTTGTCCAACCTGTCCTTGAACACTTCTGGGGATAATTTTATTCTTTGAGCCATCACTGAGCAAATTGAAATTGTTCCCTCATGTACTCTGAATGAAGGATGCCCACCACCACCAGGTAGATGCTCAGTGAAGCTGTCCAACACTGTTGTCCAGTGTTTCTTGCGGAAAAAGCAGCTCACCAGCCATTGCTGTGAGCCTCCAGCACAGCATGACAGTAGCTGAAGTCATATTTTTCAAATACAGTGACCTGGAATAAATCTTCTAAGTTGTAAATACCGAGACCCTGATCCTAGTCCAATAGCAGGACTTAGTTCCTTCAACATCATTTTAAGTGTTTACACTTGGGCGTGATGTTTGAAAACTCTGTTCTAAGGAGAAGACCCAACTTCCTTTGAAGTCAATGGGAATTTCAGCTTTGACTTCCACAGCAGAGGTGTTGGGCTCTTTGTTCTTTTGTCTAGTGCAATTTGTGAGTAATTGCTATGATCCAAGTGATAGGCTGGATTTTTCTAGCTTGTTTCCAAACTGTGCTCCTTCTGAAACCAGGCGCCTCTTCTGCCTCTCCCAAAACAAAATGCTGGAGGAACATGGATAGAGGAAATCCGTTCATACTGAGTAAACAGCTTGTAAGGGTAGGCCAGCAGGATTCATTCATGCTCATTCAGCCCAGGCTGGTTTGATTCCAGTTGGAGCACTCTCTTCATTACAGGCCCCCTGGGGAATGTTAATCTGTACAGTATAAACATTTATAAACATCTACTAAATCATTACACTTCAGCTGCCCCATAAACACTCCTGAATGCTTTCCTTAGGCAGCATTGGTTGGGTAACGTGTGGCTTTTTGGAATGAGGTTACGGGTGTTTGGTGCTGGTAGAAATATGGGGAGAGGGCATGAAAGGTTAAATAACATTGTTTAAGCTCCATGACTTATTTAGGATAAAGACAGAAGCTGTTTGTGAAGAATTAAAATGTGTCTAGCTGGTAGATGTTGAGGAAAAGCCCAGGTTTTAGAGGGGCTAAGAACAGCCTTCCAGCTTTGTATGCTGGATTTTTAGTGGTACCATTGCCGTAAAAATCAAAAAATGCACTTACCACCAGTGGACTTGGCATTTATGGACCCAGGCAATACATCATTATTCATCTCTGACTGCAGCTCTAGCTGCCTCTGAAAGAACTGCCTGATGCAAGGAAAAAATGTAGACATAACTTCTAAAAACTGAGCCAGAACTAACATAACCAGAGAACTGGATTCAGCTGCACCACAGGTCCAGGGCTTGCTTGTATATATCATCAAAAAAAAGTCTGTTTATGAACCAAAATGATCATGCGTGTATATATATATATCTGTGAAGTGTAAGTAAGCAGGTTTGAATGCACACATAGCAAAGCAGGGAAGTTGAACTTCTCAATTCTTGGGTGGAATCTATTCCCTTGCCTGAAGGTGCCAGCATGAATGGGCTTTACCATGTCTGGAGTCACAGGGCCTCCATAGCCAGCTCTAGAAGATAGATGTGAATGTAGAAGCAGTAACTAAAAAACTAACCAAATAAACCAACCTGCATGAGTTAGTCTAAAATGAGTGAAGGAAAATTCCCTCCGTTATTAGTGTATTTGTTTGTTTGCAGGGGTTTTGAAGAGCTAGGAACTGATAGAGATGTCAGTAATTACTACAAGGTTTGTGTGTGAGTAATGTAACATGAGCAGGAGTTAAACATGTATGTGACAGATGCGTTTACTTGACAGTCTGATGAATAGATGATAACTTGATTTCTAAAAAGCATCTCGGGAAAAAATCTTTAATTGGCTGCAATTATATAATATCCTACAAATGTTTCTGTGACTTAAACTTCTGCTTTACTTGTGCGTGTATCAGGCATGTAGCTGGACATAACCAGGCACCTCCTTTTCCATCTCCTCTTTCTCTTGTATTTATAGCACGCAGCCACTGCCTTCCAGCTACAACCACACCTATTTGTGAAACGAGGGCAGAGAAAACGGAAGATTTTTTCCAAAGTGGATCTGGATGCAGAATACAGGCAAGCCAGAGGGTAGAAATCCTTCCTGACAGACACTGAGCCATGGCTGCAGCTCTCCTGGCCCAGCCTCTCAGCGTTGTCGTTGCCAAAATTAACAGCTGGAGTGACAACCTGCAAATGGAATAGCTCTAAAATCCTTTGCAACATCTCAAGGCCATGGGGCAGAAAGCTGCGTGGTCTCCAGACCATGGTGCAGTCTGCCCCAGCATCCAGCCAAAAGGCCAGGACTGATGTGCCTTCACCCTTGGTACCTGGTAAGGAAAGGGGAAAATGAATATTGATTTTACTGCTCATGTTTACCAAAACCTCCAAAAACATGAAATCAACCCTGATAATCACAGGCTAAAGGTAGCTTTACCACATCTGCTTTCTCCAGTTTGCAAATCTCCCTTTGTGTGTGTGTGTGTGTGTGTGTGTGTGTATATATATAAAGTCAGTAGTGGAGGGTGATTTTTCCACAGCTTTTTTGTGGCATGTAGTGAGGTGAGTAATTTCAGTCTGTTCTGTATAGTCAAGGATCCAGCTAATGAACAGCTACAGGTTATTAGCTCCAAAATAATTACACATTATTAGCTTCAATTGGTCTTTTAATATCCATCTTAAAGGGTCAATAAATGAGTTTGCCTAGAGGTAAACCAGTTGTTATCATGTGTAGGGTTACGGTCGCAGCTGGAGGGCACTGGCAGGGACAGGCTGTCTGTCTGCCTGTGTAGGAGACTTCAGTCTCTAGAGTCCGTGTTCTATTAATTTTACAGTACCTTAAATTCATATTGTAATTATGAGAAATAAGCAGAGAGAGAACTCCTTTTAATTGGAAATAGGTTTAAAAAAATCTGGAGCCTATTACCCAGCTAAATTCTAATTCTATTACAGCTGAACTTTTTATCTCGGTACACCGCAAATAAATTTAGACTGAGGTAGCTGGAATAGATGTTTCCTGACTTGACAATGGGAACCTGTGGACAGGAGGGAGAAGAGAGCAGAGTAACCAGCGTGAAGCTTTGGGAGTGTCAGATGTTGAATTTTAATTTTTAATCTTTAAATGCCTAGGCTGAAATTTGGTGTCTTAATTCAAAAGCCAAAGTAAATTTAGTGGTCTCATACAAGCCCCTAGTGGACATCACTTATCCAGTTGAAGAGATCACCATATGTTTAAACACGATGAGGTCTTTGACTAGAAAGTAAAGCTTGGAATAGCCTTTGTTAGGAGGACTGTGAGACAGGGAAACTTTGAAAAATAAAGGCTTTGTGGGATGTACGTCATCCCACAGCTGGTTGTGGGGAGCCCAAAGCTACAAAAGTGATAGAATTTGTCTATAGATTGGATGAGCATTGACTGAAATGTGCTCAAAGCCTGAAACTTATGTTATCTGAGGACTTCAACGCTGGTCTGAAGTGTACAGAAAGGGAAGCTCACGTGACGTTAATACAGATACTTTTCTATTCAGTTAAAAAGTATTAACAAGAGAGGACTGCAAGCATCACTTTATAGGGTAAGTCTTCAGACATCAAGAACTCAAGACATTTTGTAAGCACAAGGCTGATGTTTGACCCTTCCTTTCCCAGTGATCAGGACCATTGGTTGCAGAGTCCCTGGGTGTTTGCAGGCAACATCCAGACATTTAAGAAGGCTGGTCTAATCTGAGCTCCATTAGAGGCATTTAATACTGGCTTGAGGTGATCTACTGCAGCCTTTGCCCATATTTCTTCCTGTCTCTGAGGAGTGGGATAGCAATGGTGGTGATGGTGAAGGGGGAGGGAAGAGTGGAGAACTGAGACTGTAACTTCTATCAGAGCTTTTCAAGGAGGACATCTCAAGGTCTCTCCTGGGAACTGGCTCATCTGAGCCTTCCTTCTGCCATCTACTTCCTTTTGTCTCTCTCCTTTTCATAGAATCAACTGCTTCTGAAGAAAAACCCATTCAGCAGCAGCTCAAGAAGTGACAGTCATTAGGATGAGTCTCTCTCACCCCTCGATGAAAGCACTGGTCATTCAGAGGACTTGAACAGCAGCAGCTTCAGAATAGTGTGTATCTGGACCCTCCTCCAGTATGGATGTGAGAAGGTATTCTATATAAACCTTGTGCACTTTCCTTCCAGCTGTGAGGAAGAGGAGGGGCTGTACAATATCGGGTCAGGGACAGGACACCTTCTGTTCCCTCAGCATTTCTCCAAAGCTGGCCCAGTACAGCCGTGCGGTCTCTGGGGGGGAAATGGGTGCCCTTTGGAACCACTCCTGCCCTCTCCTTCTCTTCCTTTCCAGTCACTTGGATTTCCCTCCTTATGAACATTGTCCTTATGAAGCCTTGTCCTTATGAACATACTTACTCTGCGCTTCCTTCCCTCCAGTCGTTCCTGTTCCTGACCCAGTGGACTGAGTCACAGTTTTGAGCTGTGTCTGCACCATGGCAAATGTCACTGCACCGCTCACAGCTCTGCTGCCAAGCGGCACGCAGACTTTGCTTCCCAGGATTGCTCCAAGGAATGGATTTACAGGCAGGAATTTGTGTGGAGACAGGTTTTTTTCTTAAATGGAAATACCAGAAAATGCTCACAGAAGGCACTTTTGTAATCCTGAGGGATCATCTGTGCCCGTAGAGCTGATCCCTTCTAATTAAGGAGCCAAAACATCAGGGTTTTATCCAGAAAGGCCAGCTTCCATTTTGCCAACCCTCCTTTCTCCAATCTTGCCTGCAAAGTGGAGACTGGGAGTGTGTTTCTCAAAAGATACTGGCCAGATCATTTCAAATGGTGCATGGGCTTATGGAAAATTAAAGTTCCTTCATGAACAACTAGAAACTGGGAAAAGAGGCCAGGTCAGCCAAAAGGTCCCGTAGAATTTTGTTCCTGCTGAGGAGATAGATAAGTTGTACATAGTCCTTAGGCTGACCTGATGCATAAAAACAAATCCTGCAGCCAGCTGTAGAGATAAGCACAGCTTCAGAGCTCCCTGGACAGTGTTTTCCAACACTGATGTAGAGTCCAACCCAGGGACTTCAAGCAAATGAGCAGATTTGGCTGTGGAAACAGTTTTGCTTCCTCCTTTCCTTGCAGAACAGGGTTGGGCAGAGGGAAAACTTTACTCCTGAAGTGTGATTTTGGTAGGTTATTGTGTCTGTATCTCAGCCTTTAGCAAATATTATGCAGTAAAACATGAGCGTGACACCTTGTCTAACTTTACCCCTGCTTTTTTATGGCTGTGCTTTTAGAGGCAGCCAGAACTGTGTTTGGCACGGTCACGCGATGGATGCAAGGCTCTCAAAATTAGTCCCTTATAGCCTAAGCTTGTCCCTATCACAAAATCCATGATGTGTTTAGCTCAAAGTAGGTGGAATATTTAATCCAGGGAAGGGAATAAGTTTACAAACCTCTGGCTTCTAGAAAATGCCTTTCTCTTGGCTGCAGTGGATGTGTTTTGGAGAGAGGGACAAGGGGAAGGGAGCATGAACAACACTTTTGCCAAAGTAATACATGTTCCGTAGCTTTTTCCAAAGGTGTCAGTTCAGAACCATTCCTTAACAAGAAATTTGTAAAGGATTTGATTCAAAAGCTACTTGTCAGTGGGAGTCTTGCCTGTTGATTGTACTGGGGTTTGGATTGGGCCCTAAATCCTACAGCTGTGCCTATTAATAATTAAGTAAAAAGGGTTGGCAAAGTTTTTCATCCACTGTAAACAAACATGTTTCCACTATGAAGTGCATTTAATGGAGTTTTGCAGCATTGGTCTCCCGGGCAAGCATATTAGTCTCTGCTTTCCCTCCCTGTGCTAATGGCCCCAGCCAGGAGGGGGGCTGGTTTCTATCCACATTGAGTGGAGAGGCATAAATTGGCATTCCATATCATCATAAAAAAAAATTCCCAGCAATTATTAAAAGATTCTTATCTCTTGCTCCCTACATGGATAATGAGATCCCTCTCTGCTGGACTGAGACAGCCTGTCTCTCAGCTCACTTAATGAAATGGACCCAAGTTTGCAAATTAGCATAGCCCTGACTCCAAACGTAACCTCTTGTTGTCTAGTTGTACATCAAGGCCCCTGGCTTATGTCTTTTCTTATTAACACCCCGTAATCATGTCAACCCTCTTTAGTTTTCATTTCCTGTTTCCTTTTACAAATTCACTTTTGAGTTTTGAGCACGCTGTTGGATGCCTTTGGATGAGCTGGGATTTTATTTTTGTCTCATTTTTAACATTATTGAAGTTTAAGTTTATCTGTGGGTACTGATGTGGATCTCAGGAATCTGGTTTTCGTGTCATATTTTTGCTGGTTGTTTGCCATGTGATCTTAAAGCAACTCCTTTTGTATGTCTGTGTTCGTTTCCCTTCCACTTTCTGATTTTTTTTTATTTTATTTTAGACTGTAAGATCTCAGGGGCAGAGATTTTGTCTTGTCTTGTATTTGGTCAGTGCCTTGCAGAGTGCATTTTTGCTTCTGTGAGCGTGCCTGTGTAATAGATTATTAGTAATAATGAGGCACAGCAATATTTTACTCTGGAAAACACAATATACTAAAGGCTTTCCAAGAACTCAAGAAGGATGGACCCTTTGAAACTCTTTTTCCTTCTCTCCCCTGATGTGAAATTTCATTGTTGGACCTTTACAGAAATAATCAAAGCAGCCAAAAGAAGTGAATCATGATTTCTTTTGCCCATGTGTAGCTGACCCAGTCTGTCTTTGATAAAGCAGCGCCCTTCCACTTTATCCACTACCCTACTAATTATCCTTCACTTTCATGAGCACTAAAATCCACTCACACATTAGAAGAAAAAAAGAAACAGGAAAGTGATTAGTTGTGTACAGATAAGAAGCAGCCCACACTGTTAGCTGAATAATAACATTTTTCTAAGATTTAATTTTTTTTTCCCTGGAATTCATTTTCTCTCACTTATATCCATTGCAGTAAGAAATACTTACAATTTGTAACACAAAAGATAACTCTTCAATGCAGAGCTTTATGTCTTTAAAAGATTTATTCCTTTATCAAGTATTAATTTAAGTAGAGGTGCTTTGTAGGTAAGGCAGTGACATCAGTGGTAGGCTACAGGGCAGCAGATTTATTAATTTAATAGGTTTATCCATTTTACAGCTTGGATAATCATATTTCACTAAACTGGTACACAAGGAGGCCTCAGCCCATCTGACAGCTTTATTCTTGTGTAAGTTAACAAGCACATTTTGTACTCATGACCTTGTGAATTGTAAAAGTGCGAGGAGCTAGAGAGGAATGACAGACCAAATCCAAGAAACGTGTTAGCATTTCAGTTTTCCTGAGCGAGATTTATAAAGGGAGCAGTGAGGAATCTCAGCTGCAAATACAACTGAAACATTTCTTAATTTCTTTGGTTTAAGAAAATGTGCAGAATGAAAAAAAAAAAAATATATATATATATAATGGAATGTTATATATAATGGCATGCTAACTTAAAAGTATGGATGTCATTTGTTTATCGAAGACAGCAGTTTAACAATAGAATTTTTCCCCTGACAATAGCAGAGTTGTTCTTGATCTGGGACAACGAGGAAAGAATTGGGCTAGTTTTGTCTAAGGTAAATGTGTTTGGTACATAGTTGTGTTCACTCCTTGTGACACTCAGTGCTTGCTGTGGCCACTAAATTCCCTCTGTGTGTAAAATTCTTCAACTTGGCTGCAAATGAGATTAAGCAAGGAATGGAACTAGGCTTTTACAAATGCCTAGTTAAAATCCATTTTATGGTTAAAAACCTCATGTATGCATGTGTCATTTTAAAGAATCTCATGTTTACTATATAGTACGAAAAGAAAGCACACACTCCTTTAGGCTTGTTCTGGGTTTTTTCTTATTGAAACTGTTGGGAGAAAAAGAAAATATTTTCCTATTTGTGTTAAAAGTTTGCACTTAGAGATGAACTGTTTGACTGAACCATGTTTCAGTTTCTTGTTGAAAAGATGATATGTTCAGGAAGAAGATATTTCCTGTGCAAAATAACATTCAGCTGAAACCTAATTTCTCTTCAGAAAATGTAACGTAAAAGTAGGGGCTAATCCTACTCTGTCCTTTTAATAAGAACAAAAGCTGAGCTACTTGTTCTGTAGTAAATGCAAACTCATCAAATAAAAGAACGGATACCTTGGACCTCATTGTAAAATGGTTCATTTGGCAACACTGGAAGAGCTGAAAGAATTGTAGACCTCGGGGATTTATTTTCATTTATATTCAAACTCCTTTACACCTTTCTTGACCTACGAAAAGGAATATTTTGTGCAAATCAGAGTTAGGCCATGAAGACAGGAATTTCAAAAGCTTAGATATTAGTCAAACATGACAGGCCAGTATTGATATGAGACGTGCTTTCAATTATACTTTCCTCTATACTCCTTGCTTTCTGAGTGTCACTTATTTTTGATAGCAGGCAGTGACTCTTTAGCTCTTCCTAGCAGGTGTCATGAGCTCTCTGACCATTTTGAGTGTTGAGCAAAGTCGAAGGCTTTATCCAGTGCTTGAGTACATGCAGGAAATGCCACGCTGGGATGTGGAAGCAGAGAGCTGCTGGAGCCCAGGTGTCACATGCCTCTTGACAAGCTCCCTTGCACGGCTCCGGTGGGTAGCAGTGTTTGGAGAGCCACTGTTTTGTCTTGTTTGGAAAACTTCATGTTTTCTTCCAGTTGCTTGTGCTTTCTGGTTCCTACACAGCAATAGTGTTTGGGTTCAAAATGTTGTCTGAGGATATTTTCCTGTGCTGGCAGGGAGGTTGGACTCAATGATCTCCAGAGGCCACTCCCAACACCTACCATTCTATGAGTCCATGATATTTATGTTTGCAAGAGAACTCATTGTTAAAGAAAATACTATTAATGGTGTTACATTCTGAGTTGCCATATTTACAACAATGTCTGAACCTTCACCCTAAAGTATACAAACAAGTGTCACGCAAGGAGAGCATTTCTCTTCTGTAGCTTATTGCTGGAAATGTAATGCTATTGTCTGGTCTGCACTGGGAAAAAAAGACATCACATGAACCTCCTGTTTGGCCCTTTTTACATTTGCATGGCCTTACTGTATCACACCGTTGACTGTGTTCCCTACTGCTCTGGCCAGACTGCTCTTCAGAGATGTTCTTGGCTCAGAAGAGGTTGGGTTCTTTGGAATCCTGTGCTCCTCTGAATCACTTACTTTCCCGAGATGGAAGCCTGTGAATTGGGATAGTGTTTCCCAAGTGTTGTCATATAAATGAAACTCCTATTTCATTTCCTGTCATGTGAGGGACACAAAGAAGGTGTCCAGGTGTGTGAGAGGTTGCCATAGCTCATCGTACCATAAAAATGTCAAAAAAAGCAACTTCTTGTTTCTTCTAGCTTAGTCCCACCAGACTCCCAAGGCTTTGATCATTCCCTTTTCTCTTCGAAAGGGGGGAACTTTGTTCTCAGGAACACGCTCAATCACAGGGTTGTTTTATAGTTGGCTGTGGATGCGTTACCGGTTGGGATCCCTAATTATTATCAATTTGCAGATTGCCTTGAATGTCTTATTAAGATTCTTCTGGAATGATTGATCATAATCAAAAAATTAATCACCAATCAGCCTTGGCAATTAACATTAGCAAGTCTATTTGCATATATCTGATAATTTATGCTGCTGCTGGAAGAAGGGGCTTTTGCTGAATATTATTGATTAGGGGAGAAGAGCCAGATGCTTCTATCATTGGGACATTAGGCTTTATTAGATAGGGCTGGTAATGTGTAAGAAATGGAAGGGCATTCCTGCAGTCTGCTCTAACGTGACCATCTTCAGGTGTCTAAAAGGAATTTCTTAAATATTGAAAAGTGGGTTGTTGTGCTTTAAAAAAGCATTGACTTTTGACTCTCATTTACTGCAGGAGCATTAAAGATCAGTTATGAGAAAAGTGCTTATAATGTCAGCCTAGACTGTGATATTTACATTACGAGAAGTTACTTAATAGATATAATTATTTGCTGTTACGAATAAAGAATTTGCAGGTTTGTGATAAATTTGATGAACTGTGCTATTTAAACTATGAAGAATTACATAACAGAGCCCTGGAAGTGATTGACAATAGTCCACACTTTTCAATGAGTACATTTTGTTTAATGAATTTAAAATCTTTCTTCATTTTTTTTTCTCTTTAAACTGATATTTTTATTAATGCATTTGTAGAGAAAGGTTTATTATCCCTATTCTGTCTTCACATTGTCTTGAAAATTCTTGCAGGATAGAGCATCTGTTTAAAATGCTACAAGTCTGGTCACATATTATGATATTTATAATCTTTTTTTGTACCATAGCCTTTGGTTTTGCTACGGCACTCTTCAGTGTCTCTCATACCTGGTGCTGTAATTGCAGCTACATGAAAATGCATGGTCTGCTATCATAAATTGAGATTTGGCTCTCATTTATATCTGCTTAAAGATTAGGAACAAGTTCATTTAAGCCAATAGGCAAAATCATAATAGTTTATCCTCTTTAGACATCGCAGCATTATAAATGATAGCAGAATTAAATCTATTTCCGCTAACCAGAGATGGCCAACATTTGAAGTGATAGAACCATATTGAAAACAAAGGCCAACAAAACCAGGATTTCTCTCTCTAGCTGATGAATTAAAAAGGTATAAGAATTCAAAAGATGCTTTCATTTTAAACATTTACATTCTTTTGATCAATTTTAATTTTCAGTTGTAGCTTTATTGCAAGCTAGAAATCTTTGTAGTTGATATAGGATTTTAAAAGAGCCTCTTGTATTGCATCTCCAAAAGTCTGTGCTGATTTTAAGACTAAGAAGTGCTTTCTTTAAAACATGAGTAAACCATGGAACACTCTGTTTTTAACATAGCTAGACTGGTTTATTCTCTGATGTCACCTGTGTGTTTATCTCAGTCTTTCTCATACTAAAGGAGTTTTGATTTATCTGTGTGTATACACTAATCTGTTCTGCAGGCTCTGAATGCCTGTGTCCTTAATGTCATTAATATAGTTCTCAAAAGAGACTTCATTTTCCTCCCATTAATGAATTCTACAGTTGATTTGAAGTGGGAACAGACTCAGACCCCAGGTGCTATACAATGATCATACCGCAATTCCAACACAGCAGTGGTATTAAAGAAGCCTGAAATGTTATTCCTTTTTCTTTCAGTGAGTGTTAAGTGATCTGAAAAGAGACTATCCTCAAATCCCAACTATACTATTTGAGAGCTTGGATTAACCGGTTATAACATCTGGCGTTCGCTGAAGTTAGTTGGTAACCATGAGATCTTGTCACTGCAAAGTTCAGAGGTTAATTGAAATCAGAGAGGCATAACCCATTCAATTGTCCCGTTAATTACGCCTGGCTCCCAGCTCCCTCCTCCACCCTCCCGTAAGCATCAGCAGCTGACCACTCGCTGCCAACCGAGGGAGAAATCCGCTGCTGGCCTCCTGTCATTCCGCTTGATGCCTGGGAGATGTTTAGTGGCTGAGTCACTGAAGCTGATAAAAAATGCCTGCAATGGGGGAAAGGGGTATGTGCATGAGAAGAGGGAGTTGGTGACATCCCCATACATCATCCCCCAGCTGTAATGTTACCAATTTTTGATGAAAGTTGGTAATGCTTCGAGATTTATGGCAGGTGTTCTTTGCTGAGTGCATAGTTTTGGTTGGGAAAACTGGGGAGGAGTTGATTGGGATCCTGCAAGATTGGTGAGGTTTTCTGGCAGTGGTTTACTAGGATGATCTTTATGCTGCAGGAGTTCATATGGCATTGAACAAGGAATATATTATGGTTAAAATACATAATTTTCCCTTCCTCTTTCACTAAATTGATATGAACAGTGCAATTTTGCTAGTATCTGTTAATTATCAGATGTTTATTGTGATGGTAAGTCTCTCCAGGGTTTCTTCAGTCAGCAGTTATGCACTATTTACTGTAAGGTAAAGCAACAGGACAAACACAGAAGATTTCAGAACCGAAGGAACGTGAAAATGTTACAACAGATCTGAATCTTGTAAACCTATCCTGACCCTGGGGACAAAATAAAAAAGTAAATCTGTTGCCTTCAGTGGGAGCTGACTTGGGCAAGGTGTTCCCACTTGGGGTAGTTCTGAAGTTTTGAGAGTAAGAATGGAAAATAAATTTGAGATGTATTGTTTAGAGCCAGGTGGACTATGGGCATCTTAAAAACTGGGATGCTCAGATAATGAATCTAAAAATCTCACTTTTCATGTTTCTCCAGATTTACCTGATCTGGAACCTGATCTGAATGAATGCAAAACATAGGCCTGCAAAATCCCCTCCTCTTCTTGTAGCCTTCCTCTTCCAACGCAAGCCTGGCTCTCCCATGAGTTCCAGCCAGCCTAGAGAGGAGACCCTTGACTAGTTCCTGCAGTTGTGCATCCATACAATTGGCAGTGCTGTGTGCCTTGGGCAATGCAGTCCTGGAGCCAGGACCCCGGTCTGGTTTGCTGTGCAAACCCAAGAGAAAACCACCCTTTGTCCTGAAGCTTTATTCTATAATTTTAGTCTCTGTTGTTGTTAATCTAGGTACGAGTGACCGTTCTCAATACTACATCTGCCTGTGGGTAGAAACTGAGAGTGCTACAGCCTGAAATGAGGTCCATGTTCCAATCACAAGAAAGTATATAAATCACCCAAATGATTCTTATGAATAATTCTCCAATATCTTGTTACTCATCCCCCAGAAAAAACAATGTAGCAGTGCTAGTAGAATTTTTTTTTTTTCTGTAAACATGTTAAAATGAAAATGAAGTGTCTTTGTTTCAAGGCAAAAGCAAAACCCGAACTGCTGAAACCTTGTTAATGAGTACTGAATTATTTTTTTTATTTCACAGCTCTTATTAGTTTTCAAAAAACAAACAAAAAGCTCCTAAAATTCACAGAATTTTATAACCAGCAGCAGCATTCTGTTTTTCTTTGTTTAACTTAAAAATTATCACTCACTTGGTTCTACTTTATTCTATCTCAAAATTATTATTTTGAAATGTGAATGTATTTTTGTCAAGCAACTAAAAATGATTGTTGCTACCCTGTATACACTTAGAGCTAATGGGGTGACAACATATATATATATATATACACACACACGCTATACACAAGCATGAGAGGTGTTTTCTGTGTAATTTATGTGCCCGAGCCATACACTGAGCCCATACACAACTGAGGAGGAGAGGCTAAATCACTCAGGAGTGATTTCCAGTGAACAGCCATATCACATCTACCACCCATTTGCTCTTGCCAGGCTGAGAAATGAAGCAATTTAAACCTATTGGGTCACGCTGAAATGGGGCCCAAAATCTTATCAATGTGCTGCACACAACTGAGCTTCATTTCATCTTCATTTCCAGAGGTCCGTGGGCTGCGGCAGTTCCCCGTAGTCCGGCAGCGGCTCTGGCTGCTGAGCTGATGCCAGAGGTGGGGAAAACAACTTTTTGGTGTGAATGGGTGAACTCCAGATTTCGGCTTTTTTTTGATCTACAGAAGAATATGGAGGAACACACAATTAGTCATTAGTTATAGTGTGGATATGAAGATAAGCTTGAGAAGTACAAGTTTGCTGTGGGATATGAGATGGGAAAATAAATGGTTTTCATTCACTTGCTTAATGTTTCATACAATCTTGGAAACGTTCCACTGCCTGACCCTGATGTTTTGAGATTATTTCCACATCTGTCTCAAAGCCATACCCTCCTCAAATGAACCAAGCAGCTAGTTTCTTAGTTAAAATAATAATAATATTAAGTGTAAGAGCACCCCAAGTGTGCTGAACATCCCCACAGCTCGCTCTCAGTGCAGAAGAGAGCACCTGGAAAGGCTCAGACACTGGCCCAAGCTCGCCGGCAGAAGTAACACACGACATGTGTTCACCGTTGGGTTTTCCTGTTTCTTGTTGCTTTATATTAAACATGAAATTCCATATGGACCTTTTAATGGTTGCTTGGAAATTGGCTGTCACCCCAGAGGGCTGTACTGGCATTCTGCACCTGATTGCATTTCTCCCTTCTCCCCCACATGATGAGTCGAAGGTTATGGTTCAGAGGAGAAGGAGTTTGTCAACAGCAGGTTCTCCTCAGGCTGAGGGAGACTTTTACTCTTTAGTAGCATGGGTAGGTTACGCATGGATGTAAATAGTTGTTTGAGTTTGCGTATGTGAATTTAGGAATCCGATCCAAAATAAACTGACACAAACAAGAAAGTTGAGACTGACCCCAAAACAAGTTGTTCTTATCTGAAACATTGGCAAGAGGAGTAAAGCAAAGCAAACAGAAATAAAGCAGCAGTTCAGAGCTAGGCACAAATTTCCATCCATATCTCTTTTGTTTTCTACACCTGCTTCAGGAAAGAAAAAAGGGCTTTTCTGAGCTGTAACACATCTGAATGCCTTTTTGAAAACTTCATAAACTGAAATATTTTCAATGTCTCTTGCAGTTTTATTCTCCCCAGCGTGATGTTGCTGCAGTGCTGTTGTGTTGCTGGTCTGCAACACGTGGTAGTGACTTATCCAGATGATCTGCAGTGGAGACAGCTCAGAAGCTTTAGAGTCCATGAAGAGCTTCTCCAGCCTATTTTGGTCCAAATTCCTGAGGCGATTATCTCTGCACCACATTTTGTGCTTCATACACACAAGCTGTCCTAAGGTGAGTTCATACCAGCTTCCCCAGTGTGGTGTTGTGATGCTCTGGACTCTGTTACTTTAATTACATGTTTGTTCATGGTTTGTGGCTTAGCAGTGCTACTTCCTTCATTCCACAGTTGGGGAATTCAGGCAGAAGAGGTCAAGGTCCAGATCCTTGGCATGTAATTCTCTTAAGGGGCCTTGGCTTCTCTGTGTCGGACAGGGTCACACAAGATGGTTTATGGCAAAATCTCATACCTGAATCTTCCGGAATACACCACAACATCCTAGGGTGCTCAGTCTTTCAATGCCTGCCGCCTTTACACAGAAGGAGTGGGTAGGAGACCAAGTGCTAACATCTATTATTGGATCTAAGCTGCTCAAGTATGACTCTGCAAATTATTTCAATAAATCCCCTTTCTTAAATATAGTATGGAGACAGAAATCTGTCCTTGCATATGCATAATGCCATGAGAAATGATGATGAGCAGTTAGCAGCAGTATTTCCAGTTCTAAGTATTTAGAAGTTGTGAGTGAAGTTTTCCAAATAATGAAATAGGTTTTTAAAAAGAATATTTCGGGATATGTGATGTTTCTGCCTTCTAAACTTTTTGGGTGCAGTTGGTTTACTTCTGAGGTATTTCAACAGAAATACATGATTTCTAAGCTTGCTTTTAAAAATGACACTAGCTTCTGACATATTCCTGTGTTCTAGATCTGGGCTTTAACAGCAAGACCAAACATTCCTGGTAAAGTTATATGTGCTAATAAATGCAAACTCTTTGCCAAATTCATATCCCCCACAATATGCAGGAGCATCAGAAGTGAAAACTAAACTCAATCTGTGACTGTTCCTAGTTCTCTACTAGAGGTTGCACAGATTTAAAGCAAATGTAGATTATAGCCAAATTCTGTTACACAGCTTTCATTCAAGGTAGCTTTGCTGCTGTCAGCTAGCCAGTAACATCTACTCTAGCCATCAAACATTCAAGAAATAATTACTATAATAATATTTTTTAACTTATCTTCTGCGTTTCTGTAGAGTTTACCTTTTTTCATTCGTCCTTACTTTTTTTCCTCTTTCTTACTTTTAAGCTTTCCTAGTTTATTTTTAATACCGTTTCTTTGAATGGTGGCAGCTAAAGCTTTAAAAAATGAAAGCTCAGATTCATAACAACCACCTAGTGGCTGCAGCCAAGGCTGTAATGAAAGCATCAGTCATCTTGAGACCTGAGACCTGTGATATATTCACTAGAATTAATAAAATCTCTACAACTGGCTAAAAAGGAGAGATCTCCTTGTAATCAAGTCATCCCAGCTGTTTGGGATTTTATTGAAAGACTGTTGTTGGGGTTCCCAAGGTCTTTAAAGACAGGTACCCAAGTCTGATGTGCTTTATATTTTTTCTTTTAAAATGTGGTCTTTATAATATATTTGCATGGTTGTTTGCACCCAGACAGGAGGATCAATCCCCATTAAGGCTGATGTTATTAACATATGGACACAGTCTTCATCTTGGAGCTGGTTCTCACTTGGCCACAGAATTCCTCCAGCATTGCACTGTCCTGCCTCTGTGACATTTGTGCCTTGCTCTCCAGCACAGACCTTCAAACAGGGTCCACTCAGTGCAGGCAGATTGCTCTAGCTCTGTTGATGGCAAAAATAATCACTGTACTTCAGCTGTACTTATAAAACTTTACAGATACTAAAGGATTAGCTGCAGGTATATAAGCTTCATGGAGTTTGGCAGAGTTTGCCTGCTCCAAGGATCCATGCCAGAGCTTTTAGGAAAGCTTTATAAAAAAAGTGTATTCCAATTGTTACCCATAATTGAGATAATATTGCAAAAATCTCTGTAGCTTATTGCCCTGACAGAGTGTAAACAGCTTTTTGGAAGCCTCTTGATATGAAGTATGCCAGCCTTTGTATTGTTCTTGTACACAAAGTGCGTGGAGAGAATAAGCAATAAGTTACTAGATGGATTTCCTTTGAGAGATAATTACTGTCCAGGTGCAGACCCCACTTTTCGCAGTCAAAGATTTCCATCATTTTCATAGGATTCTTTTAAGTTACAGTAGCAGCATCTCCTGACCTGGACCATCTGTCAGTGCACCACACCTATGGTACTGGTGAAAAAAAGACATTGCTTCATTTCTTCTCTTTGGCCACCGACTTTTCTTCCCAGGGATGGTAGCTGAGGTGCCAGTTGTGTCTGCTCTGGCAGTGACATTCTGCAGGGGACACACCTGGCCCGAGGGGGCAGTACTGAAACTCATTTGGTCTTTGCCAAGCAAGAACATTTTTTTTTTCCCCTCCTCTTTTCATTGCAAGGGAGCAGAGTAATAAACTAATAGTAATAATAATAATAAAAAGGAGCAGTCTCCCCTCCCATTCCGACATGTTGAGTGCCAAAACTCAGATCGAGTCTTTAAGCTGAAGTGAGAAGGCAATGAAAACAGGAGCTTTATTATAAAGGCAGGGCTGTGAACTTTTTAACTCTCGCAGTGCTCCCGGATGTGCCTCTTCACACTGTACACAGCTGCTGAGGGCTTCCAGGGACTGTGGGTGGTGGGTGAGGAAAGGGGAAGAGGTGGTTGAGCTATGCACAATATTTCCCATAAGAAATAAAGCAGTAGACTCTCACCTCACTGCCTGTTTTTCCACATATATTGAGATGGGAATGTATTTATATAACCCTATTAAAAGGGAACACTCAGTAGCAAACTCGGTCTTTAAATAGCTACTGTTCTGCATATTCCAGTCTCTGAACTCCTCAATTTCAACTCACACCCACTTACATTCTTTTGACATATTCCTCAGGTTTTTTGTGACTTTGGGGTCAAATCCAAAACTTATTGAAAGCAGTGGAAAGACACTTGGTGAATTCAGTGGAATTTGGATAATACTCTTTGAGCTCAGATACCATGGTGATAAATGCAATAAATTACATAGACAAAAGTTGCCCATTTGGGACTAGCTCCACTTCTGCAGAAACAAATTAAACTGTTGCTATTGACTGCCACTGGAATCAGTTCTGCCCCTGTCCTGGTGGTATTTAAGCAGCTCTGAAGACATTTTACAAATAAGGGGAATACCTTTGTCTCCCATTTACAGATGAATAAATTGAATTGCAGACCCACGACTAAACCTGTGAGTCAGGCAGTGAAGAAAAGCTAGGACTACTCACATACCTACCAGTCCCTGGACCACCCAGTGTTTAAAAAAAAAAAAAAAAAGAGTCTCTTAGCTGTTGGCAGTCTTGTAGACTCTCCTGGTGCTACCAGGTCTTACTGATGCCAACAGGAATGGAGGGCAAGCAACAGCCTCCTCTAAGTCACTGAGTGCTAATAAACTGGGCAGTCTTCAAAAGCAGTTTGTTTTTACCACCAAGATGCATCATTTCATCCATCCCCCCCTCCCCAATGTTCATATTTTCCCTCTGACTCCTGTTATTTTGGTTCCATTTAGCAAATACATTCTTGGGTTTTTTTCCCCTGTGTCCCTCCAGCCACCTTAGTTTGCCTTTTTTTCCTTTCTTTCCCTTAAAAACTTTTTTCCTCATTCAGTGCACTAAGTGGATTTATGACCCATTTAGGCAGCTTACAGTGGCATTGCTTTTACAGTTCAGAGGCAGAAGGGCCGTAAAAAGATTTACAGTTACAGCAAGAGTCGGTTGCATGGAAGTTCGAGATCCAAATTAGACAAAGGGAGCGGGGCCGTGTGAGTGGCCAGTAAAAGAAGTTTGGAAACAAAAACAAATGAAACTGCTTTTAGAAGAGGAGGTTGGGGTGGGGGCAGAGGAGGAGGAGGAAAAGTTGCCTGTTAACTTCACATTTCTATTGCAACAGCTCTGTTAATTCTGTTATATAAAGCTCTTTTTCCTCCTTTTTTTTTCCTCGCCTGATGTTGTTGTTGGACAGATTTCCTTTGCAAACACGAATCTCAAACTGGAGAGCAGTACCTTCACACAGTAGTTGAGATTCCAAGGCAGATATTCCCAGGATGTTGGCAGCTGTTTTCGCTGCTGCTGCTGGGACTCCAGGATACAAACTCCAGACAATAAAACGAACTGGCTGAAGGAACAAGACTGGTCAGAATGGAGGACTTCAAGTTGCATTGCATAAGGATAATCTGGCATTTAAAAGAAGCTTGAGACTGGGAAATAGATTTTTATCCTCTCCCCCACTAGATTTTTTTCTTACTGACTTCAAAAGAAACAAGACCAGGCTTGACCAAATCCATAACAAGCTGAGGCAAAAGAGAGATTTGCCACTGACATTAAAGGTACATGTTTGGGCACATAGAGAGAGACTATAGCTGGAGTCTGCAGAAGGTTGGGGTCTGCACTTCTGTGAGACTCAGGCCCTATGTGATTCTGGGAAGACCTTATAATGGCCTTCTAGGGAATCTACAGGAAAGATGAGGAGGGACTTTTCATCAGAAATTGTAGGGATAGGACAAGGCATAACAGTTTTAAACTTAGACAGTAGACTTAGATTAGACATTAGGAAGAAATTCTTCACTGTGAAGATGGTGAGACTGTGGGACAGGCTGAGACACTTGATTTCTTATCCCTGGACGTGTTCAAGACCTGGTTGGATGGGGCTTTGAGCAACCTGGTCTAGTGGGAGGTGTCCCTGCCTATGGCAGGTGGATTGGAATGAGATGATCTTTAAGGTCCCTTCCAACCCAAACCATTCTATGGTTCTGTCAGCGCTGTGGACAGAAATGACTTTGGAAAGATGTGTGTCCTTTAGGGGCAGCCTGAAAAGATGTCATCTTTGTTTGAATCTGGAGGTGTGTCCAGCTGAATGGGTACAGCCACCTCTGCTCTGCTGGTGGGCTGAGCTGGTTTTGATTCAGGCCAGCTATGGTCTAGGTGCCATGTAGTCTACTGTGGTACTGCACCTGTGCTAACGGGCCTTTTTGTTTAGCAGTTCAGGGAAGATGCCATGTTGACAGGGCTGGAAACTGGTTGGAGAGTGGGTGGAGCAAGCACCAGACAGCCTGCTCTTATCCAGAGAGAGCAGTGTGACAAGGGCTCCAAAGAGCCTACGCTTGACTGTTTACTCCACTTCGGTGGGCTTTTCCTGGTCCTTTGCAAGTATCTAGTGTGGAAGGAATCATAAATAAGTCATATAGAGGGCAGCCAGCTGATCAGGGCAAGTCAGCATGGGTTTAGGAAAGGCAGATCTTGCCTGACGAACCTGATCTCCTTCTATGACAAGATGACCCACCTACTGGACGAGGGAAAGGCTGTGGATGTGGTCTACCTGGACTTCTGGAAGGCTTTTGACACTGTTCCCCATAGATTTCTAATGGAAAAACTGTCTGCTCATGACCTGGATGAGAGTACGATTTGCTGGATCAAGCACTGGCTGGATGGACGGGCCCAGAGAGCAGTGGCCAATGGTACTGAATCCAGCTGGCAGCAGGGCACAAGTGGTGTTCCTCAGGGCTCAGTGCTGGGGCTGCTTCTATTGAACGTCTTTATTGATGATCTTGATGAGGACATAGAGTCTGCCATCAGTAAACTGGCAGATGACACCAAGTTAGGCAGGTGTGTCGATCTGCGTGAGGATAGAGAGGCTCTCCAGAGAGACTGGGATAGACTGGGTTGCTGGGCCACTGCTAATGGTGTAAGTTTCAACAAGGCCCAGTGCCAGGTCCTGCACTGGGGCCGCAGCGACCCCAGGCAACGCTCCAGGCTGGGGCAGTGTGGCTGCAGAGCTGTCTGGAGGAGAGGGAGCTGGGGGTTCTAACAGACAGGGCAATGAACATGAGCCAGCAGAGTGCCCAGGGGGCAACGAAGGCCAAGGGCATCCTGGCCTGGATCAGAAACGGTGTGAGCAGCAGGAGCAGGGAGGGGATTGTCCCCCTGTGCTCAGCACTGGGGAGGCCTCACCTCGAGCACTGTGTCCAGTTTGGGCACCTCAGGACAAGAGAGATCTCGAGGGGCTGGAATGGGCACAGAGGAGGCAACGAAGCTGGGCAAGGGACTGGAGAAGAGATCATATGAGGATCGTTTGAAGGAGCTGGGTCTGTTTAGTTTGAGGAAGAGGAGGCTGAGGGGAGACCTCATCCCTCTCTACAGCTCCCTGAAAGGACATTGGAGAGAGGCTGGTGCTGGGCTCTGCTCTCAGGTGATTAGGGACAGAGCCAGAGGGAACGGCCTCAAGCTGAGACAAGGTAGGGTTAGACTGGACACTAGGAAAAAATTCTTCATGGAAAGGGTAGTGAAATATTGGAATGGGCTGCCCAGGGAGGTGGGTGAGTCATCGTCCCTGGATGTGTTTAAACATCACTTGGATGTGGTGTTGGGGGATGTGGTCTAGGGGTGAACTTGTAGAGTAGGGCTGATGGTTGGACACGATGATCCCAAGGGGCTTTTCCAACCTGAGTGATTCTGTGTGTGATTCTGTGTGTGTGTGATAAATATACTGTATACATAAAAAAGCCAATAACTTTTGCTGTAAATACCAAATTCTTTTTTTTAGATGGTTGAAAAGCACACCATGGTTTTGTTTCTTTCTCATGGTATTTACTCTGCTGCTCTCATTTCTAACCAACTTCCTGTTCCAAATACTGCCTTCAGTTTCACATAGATAGGGCACTTCATTTCCTGAAGCCTGTCACACAGTGATGCTATCCAACTGCCTTCTGGGCACCACTCAATCGATGCCTGCACTCCAGGAGTGGATGATGTGTCTGTTAATTGCCTCCTTCTTATTTTCTCTTGGCTGTCAGGGTACGCTGTTCAGTGTAGAAGCAACACGGGAGTTTTTGTTTCCTCATTTCCTGTGTACTTTTTTTCTATGGGTTTCACTAGTGAAGTTGGTGAATTTCCTGACACCTCTGTGTCCCTTGGACATTGTTTCTTTGGTGTCTTGTCTATCCCTGACTCACTGTGTGCCCATAGCCCTCCAGTGAAATTAGTGTTACTGGTGGTGTGGAGGACACTGGGATCCTTGGGATGAAGAAACAACTGTAAAGATAGACTTTTAATCCTTGTTCTTTGCTCCCTCACATTCTCACACAGATGTTAACATTCAGGTTACAGGTTATCTATAAGAGGAAAACAAGCACAGTGCTTTCGCTACATCCTTTTTAGATCTAGTTCTTCTTTCAAAAGAAAAATCTCCTAATGAGAGGAGTGGTAGTATTTTAGAAATATTTGGCTGGTGTTTTGCTTTCTAGGGGAAGAAGCAGTTAACCTCAGAGGGAACCAAAATATCACTCAGGCCCTTATTAAAGTTTGAAAGCAGTGACGGTAGCCAGGTGGCCATCTCTTACCCCTTCCCCCCGGCCCTCTCCCTGGCAATCCGTGGGTGCAGCCATCCCCGGGCAAGCCTCGGACACGCAAAGTGCCTGGTGCTGCGTTTGCGGTGCTGGGCTCTGCAGCTCTGCAATATTGGCTGTCCTGGCAACTGCCTCCCTTTCAAATCGATGGTTCATGTGGTGCTGTAGAAACCTCAAGTGACCAGTCAGTCAGGACACTGATGGATTTCTCCAGCTCCCACTGGAGGTTTTTCAGCAGGACACTGAACTGTTCCCAGTTCTGCTGTGTCAGGGCTGTTCCTGCCTCCTCCTTTTCACATCCTCCACCCCCCCCCCCCAATCTCTTGCTCTCACTTCTGTCTCCTTCCCCTCTCTCTTTTCAGTGAGAAGGGCCTTGAAATTCTGGTAGAGACTTGACATATGAGGGAAAAGACTATATTTTATGAGCAATGGTTAAAATGTATTCTTGAAGTACTATTTTTTCTAAGTTTAATATAGTCATGTGGACAATTCAGCAGTTTCCATGAAAAATTCCTAGAGTGGTAAAAGGCTTCACTTTTTTTGTGGGAAAAAAATGGTGGCAAAAGAATGCAGCTGTTTTACAGACTTTATAGGTCTGTATTTCTAGTTGATCTTTCCTCTCATTCTGTCCTTTTGTTCTTTTTCTTCTACGTTTATACAAGAACTAGATGATTAAAAAAAAACCAGTAAACCACTAACTTTTAGACTTTATTATGATTCTATTAATTCAAAGCCAAGCCAGTGTTTTCAGTTTGAATCAAGTTGGCAAAAAAAAGCAAAAAGCTTTGGAAATATTTTGAAAAATATCTACTGTTCTTTATAGAAAGGAGTATGCCTTTCCCAGGAAGGGAGTTTGGAGCAACCTTTTTCTTTCTCTATGAAGAAAATAGGACTTTGAAAGCTAAATTTTAATGGCCATCAATTTCACTGGTCAATCCAGCCAGGATCCAACACTAGGTCTGAGATCGTCAGAAGAGGTTAAGTTAATTTTTCCATTGTTGGAATTGTTTTATCCCCTTTCCCC
Organism: Todiramphus chloris collaris; assembly: GCA_025345505.1. Classification (NCBI taxonomy): domain Eukaryota; kingdom Metazoa; phylum Chordata; class Aves; order Coraciiformes; family Alcedinidae; genus Todiramphus; species Todiramphus chloris. The sequence continues at coordinate 4,249,749 of JANVCC010000146.1, read as the reverse complement.
TTCTTCTTTACCTTCCCCTTATCACCTCCTTCGGAACTGACAACAGATCATACACCTTGCAGGGGGCTTGCTTGCCCTCCTCACCATACCCCTCCATCCCCAGTGGGTCCTGGGCACAGTTGGGTCACAGAAGGTCCTGGTGTTCCCTCCAGCCCCATGCAAAGACAGGCTCAGGGCAAAGCCAGCCTCCACAACAAGGCTCAGGCTGTCCAAGTGAGCTGCGTATCAGAAATGACTTTTACTTAACCTAGGAGGCCCCCATATCCCCTTAAAGCTGTTTTTGACCGTGTCTTTGAGTGTGTAATGTGCTCCGTAAACAAATAACCTGTGTTTTTTTAACTGGGTCATTATGAGTTGAGTTTACTTCAAGCATGGGACGTGGGGAGGAAGTGGTGGGACCAGGAGCAGAAGGGGAGACAGCAGCAGCCTCAGACCCAGAGGACTGTAAGGAAGCAAAATATGGATGGCTGCCAGAACAAATGCAGAACCTTTTGGGAAATGGTTTTAAGGCCTCATGAAAAAGAGAACAAAGAGGTTAAGGAAGACACAAATAATGTCAGACCTCTAGGAGAGTTGTTTGCCATAGGCAGGTAGCTCCAAAAGGGGCTTGCCCATCCTTTCAGGTGGCACATTCCCATGGTGCTGTTATCGCATCTTTGATGAGATGGTCTGTGGACACCAAGACCAGAGCCTCTGGACTTCTACAGTCCAGAAGCATAAAGCATTATAAAAATATGGGGGGGAAGGAAAAAGAAAAGAGCTTGAAAACAGCAGCAACTTTGTATATCCCCGTATGTGGTCTACCTTTAGGGCTGGAGTGAGGATCCTCAAAGGCATTTACGTGGCTAACAGTCTGTGAGGCCTCATCGAAGCACAGTGTTGTGTTAGAGAGAGCAACATCTGGGAAAATTCCTGTGCATGTTTCCTCCCAGGTTGATCTGCATGAGTTTATGGCCCTCTGGCTTGTTTATTAAATTTTACCTTCTGGATTGAAATTGTTATAAAAACTCATTGTGAGAAAAAAATTACACATCCTGGCTTCTGTTTATTCAAAACAAAATAAAAAATAGCTCGTGTTTTCACTCCTTGATTTCTTTAGGAATTTTAGTGTGACAAGTCCCTTTTTTAGTCCACAAATGACTATGTTCAGTGTAGTTTTGGAACAGTTATTAGTAAACTGCAGTTTCAAAGCCTGCAGGCGGCACCCAAGAGCACTGAATATGACTTCTCCAAGCTTCCTATTTTTATTGGCTAGATTCTGATCTCGGTCACGTTGTGAAGCTTTGCAGGCTGATAGAGATGAGGATCTGATCCCACATTTTCGTAAAATGAGGCTTCACTGTTTTACAGCTGGGAAAAAAAAAAAAAAGAGAGAGAAAAAATATCTGTTGCAGCTTCTTTCTCCCTAGGGCTGATGACTTCATTTTGCTGTTCAGGGGTCCATGGAAGGCTTTTTGGGTGCTGGCTTTAGGAGTGAGTATGGTAATAGAGACCGCTCCTCATGAGCTTGGGAACTGCAGAGCCTCACCCTCATTGACAGGAGCAAGAGAAATGGCCCACAACCATAGCAAAGCAAAATGTGCAGTTACAGGGATACGATAGTGATACAGTAGATAGGATTTCCTGCCAAAACGCTGTCGAAGTAGCCATTAATGGACATCTGAGTTTTGCTAAATAATTAATGTGTCTGTTGTGTTTTGGTTTGTTTTTTTCTTATAGATCTTTCAAGGAATTTAGTTTCTGTTCCTTGGCATTTAGTTTCCATTCCCTGAAACACTGCTTTTGAGCCTGTCTTCTCAAATGTTTACAGACATTGTCCATAAGGCAGTTTACTAACAGCACGTGGCTGTTGGGGCCAAAAAGCATTTAGCCCCAAGTCTGTACAAGAGAGATAACTCTCTTTGTTCTCATGGTATAGTTTGGAAACTGAGGCGTAGCCCAGTGAAGTTGACTTGCCAAGGGCAAGCCATAGGTCCGCATAACAGCCAAGAACAAGTCTTGTCCTTTGACCACCACAAAGAAAAAGTTTAATAGAGCTTTAAAAGCTACTAAATAAACTGTCTGAATCCTAGCACTCAAGGATAATACTCTTTTGTCCATCTCTACCCATGAAAAAGGGCTATTCCTGTTGTTGTCCATGCTGAAAATATGAGCACGTGGCACTTGGCTTTGCAGGCTCACACTGCAAACTCATGCAATGCAGAAATGAGGTCTGGAAACACTGGTAAGAACAAGTGCCCCCTGAACGTACCCGATCCTTTTCCAGCTTTTTCTTGGTGTCCCTGTCACTGGACTCACTGCCCCAGATGGAGGTGTGCTGCTGAGGTACATGGTTCAAAACCCAGTGGTTTAGTGGTGACCTGGCAGTGGGGTTAATGGTTGTTTGATGGTCTTGAAGGTTTCTTCCAACCAGAATGATTCTGTGATTCTATGTCAGCTGCAATACAGCAACTCATATTCTTATCTTCTTAATGACCAGTTATTTTCCCTGAGTGCTAGTTGACCTTTTTGGCTCCAGCTTCAAGTTCTCAAAGGGAAAGAAACCAATATAATCATAGTATTAGTGGCTAGATCAAACATATCCCAGTGACCAGGGGAGTAAGCAGGGCTGAGTTTTTGGTTTGACCTTTGCTGATGGTGGGAGATGTTCACTGATTTTGGTTGCAGAAGTGGGTGTGGATCCAGGCAGAGCAGGCTGCATGTGTGGGGGGTTTGGAGCCAGCCGGAGGGTATGGACCACTCCAGACCTTACTGGGGGGATAGGACACTGAGTACTCTTCCTGCTCTTAAAAATAGCAGGTAGGTCACAAACCAAGGTGTGAGCTTAGCTCCAAATGATGGTCAGTTCTCTGAAACAACCCAAACCTTTCAGCATATCCGCTTAGGACAAGGTGTTCTTCCTCTTCTGAAGCACAAAGGAAGGAAATGTATCTTCAGGAAATGTTTATTTTACACATGGGTTGTCTGAAGCAAGATTCGACAATACCCGGAAAAAAAAAAATCCCCACAAAATTAATATAAAAATAGGAGGGGTTATTGACAAAATACATTCTTTTTATGAGCCAGAGAAAAGAAATTGTGCTTTAATGCTCTGTGCCAATGGCAGAGAGTGCAACCGGGTGACCGTGGTGCAGCTGACATGTAACCCACCGCAGACCCTGCGTCTGTGGGCCAGGTGAGTCAGGAGGCAGCGCCCGGCCCCATCCTCTCGGCTTTTGACATCTCTCGGAACAGCCAGTAGAAAACAGAACAGGGAGACACTTAGCAGTGTAAATGTTTACGTGTTGAAAGGAGAGATGCTACTTAACACCTAACCCAGAGGGGTAATTTAAACCCCCAGACCTGTAGGAAGCCTCCTTCTTTCTTGAGACCCTGGGAGATGTATTAAACACATTTCTTCAGAATATTGTGTCTCAGCTCCCCTTTCTTTTTTTTCACCCTTATTTTTCCTAGCCTAGGAGATCTGTAGAGGGAATTTTGAAGGCAGCTGATCTCTGGAAAGGAAACCCTGGAGATTTAATCCCTTAACTAAGAATGAAGGAGTTAAAAAGAAAATGGGAGAAATATTTAATTTAGTTCTGTAACAGAGGTCTGGCCAGTCCTCTCCTCCCACATCCACACTCTCGGCACCCTACCACAGAAAAGAAACCCCTCAGTTATTGCATAAGCCCCCCCAGCACGTCCCTGCACCCTGCCGCAGACCTACAACCTCCTGCTCCTTCAGGCTGGCTCCAGTGTGCTGCACAGCCAGGCTGAGTTGTCTGAAATAAGCCTGGAGAGAGGCTTCCACAGAAACCTCTAAATGGGTTTTAATGTCTCCCCACCGTAGGATTCCCGGAATTAATTTGTGTCTGGCTTTTGAAATCAGGGATGCTGTGTTAAGGAAGATGGATGCCCCTAAGAAGTATTGAAAAGAATGAAGGGATGACAGTGGCGGTTTGTGTAGCAAGCCTGGCTATGGATGCAGGGTAGTAAATGTGGTTGGTTGATTGAGATCAGATTTTTTTATTTATTTTTTTCCCAGTAGAAATGCATCATTTGTTTATTTATTTCCCCCTTTCTCTCCAAGGCACCTAACAGCAACACTGTACTTTACAAATCCCTGTGATTATAAATGTAGAAGGATGGCATTCTTGGTTTCCTCAGGGGCCAGGAGTCTATACCCACAGGAGACGGATGGGAGAAGTCGCCAGCAAGCTTTCTGTTATTGCACAGAATTGCAGGAACTGGTTTTGGTTTACACCGCATGGGGGAACGCAACATCTGCACAGAGCATCTCCATTTACTGCTTCCTCTGCCTGCAGCCAAGGCAGGATTGCTTACACTCCCTCAGCCTGGTTACCAGGGAGGGAATGGTGTCCTGCCTGCCCTGCAGAAGATCCAAAGTCACTGCTCTGAATTGACCATTTCCATTATCCTGCTGGTAAGATATGGCCCAAAAAGATGTGAAGTGTTTCATGTAACTGTGCAATGCTGATGTGAAAGTCCAGGCTGGTTCAGATCCTTTCTCTACTTCCACCTCTGTGCCTCCTCTCAGCCAGATGGCTCCAGTAACTGTACAAAAAAAGCATCCCCTTACTTTTTCCTCTAGGGCAACAGTGGCTGATGAGACTTTGAGACCCACAAGATGTGGACATCAAATAGAGATTGTTGCTGCAGGATGAGTCAGGTTGTGCTGCAATGTTAGGAAGTGTTTTTCCATAGTTTAGAAGATGTTTTTTAAAAGTAGGGGATTTAGTTTACATTTTTTCATGGACCACAAGGTCAGTTAGGGAGTAAGAGCTGGATTTAGATTTAGAGTCATCTCAGAGCATTGAAAAAGGAAAAAAAACACACAACAAAGTGACAGGAATATTTGATTTTAGTGCTTTGCTTCATCTTCTTATGACCTTGGTAATGGGGCTGATTGTGGTGTTGTGGGGGCAGCCCCACAAGATCTCTGATCCTTCCCTCCTCTTCCTATCATTCACCTCCTCCCCAGCCCTACCAGAGTCAAATATAAACTTTCTTAAAATGAACACAAGATTCATTCCACTTGACCAAGGCTGACTTCCCAGAAAACAAACAGTGAGAGCAGAGCCAGCCAGCCAGCCCCCTCTCCCAGAGCTGCCAGCCTCCGGAGAGGCGATGGATGGACCCACAGCACTTCGGAGCGTTTAGCAGTGGAGAGGAGGGTGCCAAGGAGAGGGATCCTAGCTAAGGGTCTTCCTGTGGTCCACTGTAAAATAGCAGTATTTAAAATTAAAATTAAGTGCCTTAATTTTCACAGTTCTGATTTCTTTTTTTAGTCCCAGTTATACCCTGGACAACTGGACAGAGCTGGTTCCCTGCGCTGATAAGGGACAAGGAACCAGCTCAGTAGCACCTGTTAATGCTATGGAGAGGAGAGGGCTCTTCAGAGCTCAACAGTTAACTACTCTGGACGGGGCAATAGCCAATTCCTTTTTATTATCATTTTTACTGTTGCCCTTTGGTTTATTTCTATTAAAATGAAAAAAGGAAAAACAATACAAAACCACCATTGCCAAAATGACGTATATTCATTAAAAGAATGACTCAAAAAAAGAAAGCATGCTGAGGAGTTTTCCAACCAAGTTTTGCCTTTGGATAGGATTACATTAGGTTCTGCTATGCAGAAGTAAGTCTTCCAGTACTGCACTGTCTGGAAAGTGGTAGTGCTGAACCAGCTGGCCACGAAGGTGGACGGGTGAGTGGGCACTGGAAAGGCTTTGGTTCCCGCTCTCTCGGGCAGCTCTCCCAGACACTGGGCATCCCCCCAGCCGCTGCATCGAGTCTCCTCTGCTTTGTCCTTTGGTGTCTGGTATCGTACTCGAGGCAGCAAAGCTCAGTGGTGCAGCTGCCCTAAAACCACAGAACCAGCTGTGACCTTTTGGACTTGAAGGCCACACTTTTTTCTTAGACTCCTAAGCCCATGAGCATTCGCCGTGTAATTCCCTGGGAGCAGCTGTGTGCAGGTGTTGCCTACAGTACAAAAATGATTCTGAAATATCATGGGAAAGAAACAAGTGTAGACAAAATAATAAATACACCTGTAGCAGACTCCTTTTTCTTACCAGGCAGTAGATGTTTTGGGACCTAGGTCAGAGTCATCTGATACGTCCCAGATCCCCTCTTCCTGCGCTCATCACCTTCTCTAACTCGTGATCTTTATCTGCCTTTCCTTTCCCAGGACAGGTATCTCTGATCTCGCTGGCCTCCCTGTTAAACAGTTTCTCTTGCAATGAAAGCATGAGCTTCTGATCCTCTCTAATCCCAAAACATCCTGTATGATTTTGTGAATCTCTCAAGTTTCCTCATCCTACCAGCAGTACCTGGTTTGTTAGTTACGAAAAAAAAAAAAAAAAAAAAAAAAAAATTCCTTTACATGGCATCAGACCTGCTTTTTATGGAAAAAAATCTGAAACCTAGACAGCTGTAGTTCTCTTTCCTGATGACTACCTGCAGTAAGCAGTAGTAGTCAGGGCTGAACTCAAACACTTTCCCCTGTGGGTCTTCTTGCTTTGTCTGTGCTGATTTTCACAGGCATCCTTAACGAGGACAAATGCAGTTAATGAATACTGGCCACTACTTCTCCAAATTCCCTATGTACTGCTAAGGATAACATTAAAAGTTACAAAAAAAAAACCCGCAAACAAACAAAAAAACAACACCCAAGGAAAAATACTTGGTTTCATGTTAGGCTTCAATTTGCTGCTATTGTTTCTTTTTTACCCTCTGCTGTTTTCAACTATAAGCATTATCTATTCAAGCCAGAACCGATTACAGCTAATCGTTAGGCCCCTCTGTTTTTCCTTCTTACTGTTTTATCTCCTAAGCAACTTTATTTGGTACAAGACAAATAATCTGAATTCCTGAAGTCAGAACCAAGGAGTGGGAGTCCGGGAAACTGGCTGCTGATCTAATGCAGTTTTTGCAAGTGTGGTTATGGTTAGAAACTCTAAATATGGCACCGTGTTACTGTACACACGGTAACTGCGCCCTGTGTGTCAATGTCTGAGTCACCAGAGTGTAGTTTACAGACAAAAACATGGTTTACTACTCTTGGCTGCAAGGAGTCAATATTGTTGGGAGGGAATGAGTTGAGCTCCTTGCATCGAACGTTACCAAGTGACTGGGCTCGGTGTGTACCTGGGGTTTGCTCTTGGTGAGAGGGATGTAAGCAGCAGAACGGGCATGATTTAGCCAGCAGATGTTGAGCCAAGTATCACTTTGTTAGTTCGGGTCAGGTGAAGGTGGCAGCGAGTGGGATTCCTGCCTGGCACCCTGTGGGGAGGTGGGCTGCGCTGCGGGGAATGCAGCCAGGAGAGCTGCCTGATGCCCATGGGGGTGAACTGGTTCCTCTTTGAAAGGATCTGAAAAGGCTTGTTTCCAGCACCCCGCAGAACAGAAGTATCTTTCCAGGACTTGATGCTGTGAAGCAGAATTTCTGTTCTGTGGCTCCCTCTCCCCCTGCCACAGGGCAGGCTCCTTCCACCACCAAATATACTGGTAAAAGCTTAATTTTTTAATCTTTTTCACTGATCTGAATGTTACCAGTAGAAACTAAATCAGTATAATGTTTTTCTTTTAACAGAGTCCCCTTTTTTGAAAAATCCTTTCACTAGTGAGTATCCACCAAGGAGACCAGCTGGAATTCCCGTACTGTACACGTTCATTCCAACCTTTACTATTGACTGACTCATACAGCACGCATCAGACAGAGTTATTAATGGAAAGTAATAAAGAAATTTGGTTTAATATTTGGTAAATAGGAGGTGTCTTTCCTTTGTGCCTGAATTTCTGTTTCAAATGTCTATGTTTGTGTTATTTATATTAATATATTTCATGGGCTGCTTAATAATAGTGGCAATTAAGATAATAACAATTAATACTAATAATACTGAGCTATTCTGCTTTTCATCAAAGGAAGTCAAGACTCAAAGGTGTACCTGTGGGGCTGGTATAACACAGATCTGATCATCTCCTGGTATTTTTTTTTTTGTGGAATGTTTGGAGCATCATGCAAAGATGAGATCGCCTGCATTTTGGCCTCTGGAATGTCTCTTAGACATTATAAATGCCAGTAAGAAACATAAAATTGGAAAGAAAACAAACACCAGGACATTGAAAAACATAACCACAAATACTGACCTATTTGGGTTGGTGGTGGTTTGGGGTTTTTTTCAGATTTAGCAGAATGCTATTAATATTGTAATTAAAGCTATTTTGTAGCCTGGGGGCTTGAACACCTGGCTCTTGTTATAGCTGGATCCATAGTGTGTGGTGAAAAAAACCCGAGGACAAGAGAGGAGGTGGCCCGAAGGAGAACACAAGAGGGCACAGTGGCACCTGTGGTGCACTTTGTGTTCACTGGCGTTTTGAGATGCTGAAGGCGGGGTGAATTCAGGCCTCTGTTTTCATGATGTCAGTAATTACAGTGACGTGGTTGATTAACTGGAACAATAAAAATGTAATTTTGCCAACTTGGAGTGGATACTTTACTAGAATTTTTTTTTTTTTTGGTTAGTTATGAGGGTCAAAGGTAAGATGTGATGACTGTATCATATAGTGTTAATATGGCAATAAGCCCCACTGGAAGTTTGGCAGAATTAACCTGGGCAGTCAGGAAAGGTACCTATTGTGTTATATAAGGTGCAAAAAACATGTTCCAGGCAGGTGCTTTCTGCAGCTTTCCCCATCTATTCCACTGTTCTTCTACCGTACTGTGCTAATGGAAAATAGTTCTGTGGTTTCAGAAGCAAAGCATATTACTGCTGCTTTTCATTTTCTCTTCAAGGAGGACATATGTTTCTGCAAAGCCCTTTTCATGTAACTGATCAGAAATGACCTAAGCCAAACCTAGAAGCACTGGCTGAACTTTATACAACTTCACCTTGGTGGACGCTGCTGAATCAAGAGGTCAGTGGTGAAAATTTTCTTCTGAAGTTGTTAGTGCTGTAAATAGATACTTGGAAGGAAGTGACAGAGAAATAAGCAGGATCCTATCCCAGGTGTTAATTTGAAGTTCAGAGATCACACTTTTGCTTAGACATTGCACTCAGTGTGCTTGCATTCTGTACCATGGTCACTTGCCTGTGTTGACTTCTGTGCAGGGAGAGCTGGCGTCAGAGCTGTTCTGCCAGAAAAAGTCCAGCACAGTTGCAAACAGTCTTTTCTGGACATGTTCAGTCACTGGTTTTGACTTTCACAGGAGGTTGCAGCCTGGGTCTTTACTATGGGAATTGTGGTTGAAACCTCTGAATGCTGTAATCCATGGTGTGACATCATGTCACAATTAAAACTGAGCAACAACCTTCTTTTTTTTGCAAAGAATTCTTCATCCACAGGTCTCCCACACATACTATTTGTAAGACGCAATAGCTTCTCCCATCCAGACCAGCCTCCAGTAGTTTCTTACCCTCACAGAAGTCAATCAAGCTGTTGCTGTATATAGAGCTGTGAAAGGAAGACGTGACACTACACTGCATGCAAAAAAAAAAAAAGTACAGAAACAAGATCATTAACATCTTAATATCCTGTCCTGACATCTCACAAATTATTTTAGACTTCATAGCCAATGTAAACAGGTTTGTTTTCAACTCCCCTAATTGCCTGCTAATTGAGAGCAGATGCAGGCCTTAACTTTCAGCAGATAAAGAGCAGCCTCTTCTCTGGGGTTTCGCATCTATCACGAGGTCTCTGTTGTATGCCTGCGAGCTCCCCTGGTTAGCGATGCCGAGGCAGAGAGGGATTGGATCCACTCCTCTCTCATCGTGCCTGAAACCTCAGTGAGACAGAAAGGAAGACAGAGCTGTGGGACTCATCAGTAACATCATCATCATTATTGTTTCATTTCGTACTTCAGTGCACTTTCTGCAACAGCGTGGGTTTCCTTCTGGGGGGGAGTTCTCCGAATTATAGATGGGTTTCTCGTTATGATAGAAATCACTAGGTTTATGAAAAATGCATTGCTGTCATATTCCATTATCTACTTCCTCCCGTGCTGCAATCCTGTAGCTTGCAAGTCATTAGATTCTTTTTCAGAGTTCCTTTGAAATAATCCTTTCAAAAAACACTATTCATTGGGTATGACCCCGGAGAGATACTGTCTGGTACTAAAGCTCTCTTGTAGTTCTGCGAGGGAGACCTGTAACAACAAGATAAGTGCATGTATATTCCAAGTAATGTCTGGACTTTGCTGCCTCCCATTAAATGCAATAGGAGCTCACAGTTCAAATGGTAGGATTTTGCTTTGTAAATGTAGGAGAAAATTTAGTTCAGATACATAGGTAAATTTGCATTTGGTAGTGATTTAATGTTCCATGGTCTGTTTTAGTTCCAACTTAAATATTACATTAAAACCAGCAATAAAAAAAAATAAAAAAGAAAAAGAAAAAAAAACCCCCATGCTAACTGCTGGGTTCAGAAAGAGAGTGGGTATGATTTTGTTCTTGCTGTCAGTGCAGCAGTGAGCTGCCTTTTACCTTCTCCTCTTCATTTAGCAAGTCAGCAGCAGTAGTTAAATGATAGCCCTCCAGTCTTTCTGCAGGACTGTTTTTGCAAATGAAAGCAGGAACTTCAAATCCTTGTGGTTTTTTTTGTATCACTTACAAGGTGTTTTGTGAATTTTAACATTTTTGCATCTGTCTGCGAAAAGGTGGGGGCATGTGCCTAGTTCTTGGTGACAAGTGCCCTTTGTGCGGGGAGGCTGCATGGCTTTGTAACCACTGGGGTCAGGAGGTCATGAAGGGATATTTAAAATAGGAAAAAACAGCCAAAAGTAAAACATGGTTTGTGAATGATAAATGGGTAGAAAAAAAGGGGGAAGAGTTCACATGTACCCAGTGTCATTCAGAAATACTGAAAGCACCTGGCATCTGGATTATGAAACATTATTCAGTCCCATAACCACAAAACCTTCAGGTTTTCACTGTGATTTCTTCGTAAAGCTCCTTTTCTCTCCCAGGGCTGGCTCCAGGCCTCCCTGTGAACACAGAGTCACCCCTGCTGACATTATTCCTCTCTGGAAAGTTGCCACAAACCTTGCAGAATAAAGTCCTGATCTACCAGCGATGTGAGCAGTTTAATAGGAGGGCAGGGGGGCTTGAAGTCAGTAGCACAAGGCATAACAGACTGAAGCAGTGGTCCATTAAATCAGCGCACTGGGGCTGAGGCATTTACAGTCACACAGTCAGATGTTTCCAGTAATTATTTCCCCATAGCATTTTTATTAGGTGCTCCATAAATAATATTCACTGCCAGGCTCTTCTCATGGTCTCTTATAAAAAGAGAGGGAGGAGAAAAGAGAAGGAGAATTCACTTCGCCTTCAGCTAGATTTTGAGGTAATTCTGACTTTTAGTGCTATGGAAGCAGATATAAGCTTGGAAAATATAGGCAAATTAGTTCCTAGCTGACCAAACACTGTTCCCTAAAACCACCATTGGGCTGACTTAACACAAGGCAAGTTTGTATTTCAGATTTAGATTTGTCTGCGTGTCACGGCTCCTATACAGATGTGGGAGGGACAGGCAGGCAAGTGCTGGGATCACAGTGGGTCTTTTTTCTATGTACTCTTTGTTTGTTGTTAACATTTTTTGGGGGTAGTATTTACATAGGTCAAATCCAGGGTCATCATATCACCAGATGGCACTGCCTTCTCCTCTCTGGAAAGACCTTCCTAAAGCTCAGCACTGTTGCTGAGTGTTTAATCTGGTCTGTACATCCAGCGCCTAGTGACAAAGGCTTGGTTTTTCCAAAAAAGTATCACTGTGTCACCCGAGTTGTAGTATTAATGTTAATACACCTTCTTTCCTGGTGCTAGGACTTATGTTTTGCAAAGGGCTTTTACTTGGGTAACTGATTTTCAATGTCAAGTTTGTAGCCAAAGTTAAGTTCCCCCAAATAAACTCAAGAAATCAGGGACTTATTTTTTACTTACTGGACTGCAATATTGCAACCAGCCCCAAGCAGAGCTCAGAGGAGCAACACTAAAAGGTGGAATAAATACTCATGGTTCAGGTTGGCTACTACAAGGGTCACCAACTCTTCTGCCTGTGTGTGCAGAACCTCTAAGTAGCAGCAGGTGTGTGTTTATATCGATCTACACACAAGTGAGATACTTCTGTCTAAGCTGATAATCTGTGCATCGAGCATAGCTGAGCACAGGGAGCACAGAAATTGTTAATAGCTGAGCAGGAAATAGAGCTTTAAATAAAGAGGGTGGGTTTGCTTATAGTAACTGTCAGTGTCTGCTCAGGTTTGGTGGCCCTGCTCATTGGTGGTCTCCATGTTTGTCTACAAGGTACAGTACCACGTGGTTGTATTTCAAATGGAATGGAGTATTTTCATGCAGTTGATTGTCAGTGGACTGGAGCTCTTAGTAGCCCTGATAGCCATCTGAAATATGTAGGATGGTCATTTGACCCACGATGCAAGGCTGGGGTCAGACCCAACACAGCCCTCACACTTTGTCTAGAACAGCCACATGAGAAAGCTTCCTGCAGCTGCCAGGAGCAGAGCTGAAGCCTGTTGCAGCTGGAAGATGCTCTCTCTGCTCTTGGCCATTGCTTTAGGAATGCCCAGGGACATCGTGTCAGTAGAAAAAGCCAAATCATCCAAATAATTTCTCGATTTCTTTTGTTGTCTGTTTTGTTTCTGGACTGCTCAAACCCAGGAAGCTGCAGCCTGAAATTAAATGTGAGCCCATTCAGTATAAGCGTACGTATCTCTTGTGGTCTAGGAAGACTCAGTTCAGTGAACCCAGGCCATTGGCATTTTATAATTTCCTCTTGGTCTGGCAGGTAAGGGATTAACCCATTCTTATTCCTCTCTAAAGGAACAGAGAAAAAGATACACTTTGCAAACCCTGATTTCTTTTTTTAATATTATTTTTTAAATAATAATCCATTGGGTTTTTAAAGAAATATTTTATTGGAACCATAAGTTTTCTTTTTTTTTTGAGAGAGAGAAAATTTGAAATCCGGAGTTTATTTTTCCTTCAGTGTCTCTCCTAAGAACCAACAGGAATTGAGATATTTTTTTTTCCCTCTTGTGTTTGTGCCTACTTATTAAACACACATGTGGCCTGGATTCCTTGCGTAGGTGCAAAGAGGTTTGAAAAAAGAAAAAGAAAAAAAGGTGTAACCCAGTCCATTGACCTGTCTCTTTGCCCTTAGGACTCTTTCGAACAGCTGTGAGAAAAAGAAAAAGGAGGGGGAGAGAGAGAAAAAAGGAGCAGTTTAACAAGCCAAATCCAGATGTTCATTTCATACACACACCCTGAACAGCTTTTGCATGGTTTATTTCGTTTTCTGAAACCATTTTTCACCAGCCTGTTTTCTCAGCTGGGAAACTTCTGGTGTAGTGTTTTCAAAAAAATATTGCATTTGGCATTACAAGAAAACAGAGCCTTTAAGACATTAAAAGGACAATATCCTTGTTTGACTTGGCCCAGGGAAGCAGGGCTATAGGAATTTTAGATTTTTGTACCACCCAAAGAATAGGTAAAAGACATTTTCCACTCTTAAACACAGTTTACATGGGAATTTGAGAGTTCATTGAGCTTGACTTTTTTCTTTTTCTCTTTTTTTTTAATTTTGTTTTTGTTTTTCCTTTTAAAGACTTCTCCAAGGACTTTGTGTTAGTATAGTGGGACTTTATTAGCATGAAAGAATAAGCAAAGTGACAGCAATCAGCTAGTATCTAGATTCTGAGGAACCACGGTTCAAAACTCAAGCTGATGCTGAATGAACCTTGTTTTTGTTCTGCAAGGACCAGATCTGTATATGCTCATTCACACCAACATCTGCATAACATAGACAGATAAATTTGAAATGATTTAAGACCGGTGTGGTTTCTCTTTACTTACAGTAGAAGTAACCCACATAATGTGAATCACAATCCATAGCGGCTGTGTGAAGAAGAGCAGCAGTGGGGAGGGTGGTGAGTAGCTGACAGGACAGGGTCTACGCTGAGTTTGGAGGTACCCCAACAGCTGGCAGGTAAGGAACGAATGAAATCGGGGAAGATCGAGTGCAAACAAAACCTACGCTGCTATCACTTGGCTAATCAAAGGATATATTGCTCCCAACTCCACTGAAGGCGATTTGTAGTTGGCTGTCCCTCACAACTGAGGTAAAAACCCCTGTGTTTTCAGCCTGTGAGATCCTACAAGCATCATTCACTATTGGTTGTTGTATTAGAGAAAGACTTGATCCAAATTCCTCTCTCTAAGAAAGGTCTGTAACTTTGCTAAAAGTCCGAGCAGTGCTCTGGTGCTGCTTTTGTTCACCTGCTCTGAAGTAGAAAAAAATGCAGATATTTGTATCAGAAATATCAACAGCCTGTACAGGTCTCAGACCCCATCAGCTATGATGTAATTCTTCCACTTGTAAGTGTTGTTAGTAAGAACTTGAAGATATATATTATGGCTAAATTAAGTAGGCAATGGAAAAAGCATTATTAAAAGATTCTAATTCATAAAGCTTCAACATTATTTAAACAAGTCAATAGTAATGTTTATGGTATTAAAATGTCCCATGCCGTGTTTTCCTTTCACTTTGCTACTGCTAAAATGAGGGAAAATCATCATCAGGTCTCTCTTGGCGTATCAGAGCATTCGAGGATATGGTGTGTGTGTGCCTGTCTGTGTGTGTGTGTAGGTGTGTGCATCCCTAACCCTTAGCAGTGCCTGGCAGTGGGAATATTGGCATTTCAGTGTCAGAACACCACCAAGTGGGCTATAAATACTGAACTAATATTCTTTTCAGACAGAATTAAAAAAACTACTGTAAGAAAAATCTAATTAAGACTTAAAATGCATTAGGCAGATTGTTTGGCCAGTAGAGAACTTGAGTGGAAAGCAGCCAAGAAGTACTAGTAAGTTCTGTTGAGCAAATGGGTAGTCTTTTTAAAGCCACTGACTTGGTACACAGATTGAATAATCCAGGAGAGAGCACATATTGTCTATCCCTATTAGGAGACTGCAAACTCATAATGTAAAACAGTGCCCTGATGTGTTTTTTCCTCTCCTCTTTATCTGATAGTACACATTACATAGATGTGTGTACGTCTCTGTATTTGCACGCATATGTACACATACGTTGTTATACACACTTGTACAAAAGCATATACTAATTACTTGATCAAAAAGGACAGTCTGTTGGTGTGGATATGGAACCTAGAACCCAGGCAGCTTCACATCTGACTTCAGGAAATAAGACCTGCAAATATCTAAGCTCAAAGGTAGATCAATCCAGATACTGTCAGGTGCACTTAGATATCTGCCTTGGGTTGTGTCGTTTCAGAGGCACCAGGCTGTCTAGGTGTACAAATGCCCCCATCTCTGCTGGAAGGGCACTCTTCAGAGCACCATGGGACTGGTGTCAGGGTTTCATTCTGTGCTTTCACAGCACATGGCAGCCTTGGCACGTGGCTGGGGCAGGACAAAGTTGGTAAAGGGGATTCAGGAGCTGAGAAGAAAACGGGGAGGTTAAGGTGGTTTATGAGGGAATTCGGAATAGTGCTGCCTTGTACTGTCAGCCTGGACCCTTCCAGTCATGTAAAGGGAAAAGAGTAACTTTGGTGATGTGTGAGAGCTCTTATCTCATTTTGTCTTTCAGCAAAGCACTGACCCATGCCATGTGGCCTCCCAAAAATGCCGTCTTTGTTTAGCCAAGAATTGTACCCTGTAAACATTCCTGCTCAGTGCACTGAAATGGTTTCATTTATTATAACAGCCTGATGTAAACTTTGGTTCAGCAGTCTGTTCTGAGAGGGGTTAATATGTGCTCTGGGAACACCATTACCTGGGGTGAGGAATCCCAGCAGTGGTCTCTGTGATCTCATGTGATCTCCAGACAACACAGGAGAAGGTCAGTGTTGCCCACCACGCTTGATGCTCCATCCTCCTTAGGTTTCCCTACAACTTCAACCCAAGTTTGACTAAAACTTTGCAAAGTGTGGGGAAATATTTCCTATCAGAAAGATCAAGGTCAAGGGGAAAACATGATATTCCTCTTTGTCGCACCCTGATAAATTCATTTGGATACTGCTATTTGTCACTGCAGGAGATTTGTGTGTCATCCTTAGCTATCCTCTTCCACAGACCCTCTACTGTTGCAGCTCTGACAGGGAGAACAGATACATCATGTTTTAAGGGAATTTCTTTTGCCAGTATTGTTGCACTGGTTTCTGGAGGCATGTGAACTAAGATAACAAAGCTGCTTTTTGTCCACAGAGTGCATCCATGCCCCTGGCTTAGTGACAGCGAGGAAGGGAGTGAGATTTGCTCACTTCCTGAGGTGACAGAGCATGGGACACTGCAGAACTGGTCCTGGACACCCCTAAATGGTGCTGTGTGTTTGTGTAGCTCCCAGCACAGCACTGCCTTCTCCCACAGTGGGAGAGATGGGGCCTGTTTGTCACAGATGGTGATGATGATGCCATGAAGGGACAAATGGCAGGTAGTGCAGAGTGTATTTTCAACATCACTTTATTCTATCTTCTGGTTTGTAGGAGTAAAGGAAAAGTTTTAAATTAAAGGAGGATGTTAGGGTTAAGATAGGATATGAGGATTTCTGAAAGTGATTGTCTGTATCACTGCAAAAAATGTAATTGGTATTCTCAGAGCCATGGACTAGTTAAGATTGGAGTTGGCATTTATAGATTATCTGGCCCCTGCTTTAAAGAGGGCCAGCTTCAAAGGTAGCTAAGGTGTCACATTTTAAAAAACTACAAGGTTAGATGTTTTCCCATCTTTCTCTGCAACTTGTTCCAGAACTTAATTGTCCTACTTTTGATTTATTTTTAAGGAGATGGGAGTTTGTCTTGCTGCAGCTTGTGATCATTGCCTCTCATCCTTTCGCTGTGCATATCTGAGAAAAGTTGGACTCTGTCTTCTTTGTAGCCATCTATCAGGTAGTAGCATGCACCAATTAGATCTCTTTCTTTAACCTTTCTCTTCTCCAGGTAGAATAAATTCACCTCCTTCAGCCTCTCCTCATGTGTTTGGCTATCTTGATAGTCCACCACTGGATTCAATATAATTTCCTGATACCCTTCTTGCACTGTGAGGAGGGAAAACGGTACAAAAGCAGAACTGGGTTTTAGTTGTGGTTAATATTTGGTGTTAACTGTCTACTCTGGTGACACTGGATGTTCAGGCTTTGTCCGTAACTGTAAATTAATGGCTCTTATTCAAATGCTGGGAACATCAGGGTGTACCTGCCTGGCCTTCTTGGAAGGGCCTGTTTCCTGAACACACCGTACCCAGGTCATCCCGTCCCATTCATTTGGCTCTCTGTGATAGCAATACAGTTAATTGCCTTTTTTCCCATTGCTGAACTGACTGGATCATCCTGGAGGTGCTGAATTTGTTTACTTCTTTAACAAAGTGCATGCACTCCTATGGATTTTTACAAAGGAACCAGAAACATCTAGGAAAAAACAGGAGTGGAAAGCCCTCAATTTCTTTTTCTATGAATAATTTAGTGCCAAGTTAACTGAAACATTTGAAAAAGAGATTTTTGGTGCCTAGCTTCATTAAACCCTCTATCCCCCAACGTGTTCTCTGTCAGTGTCAGCATGGAACACTTCATCTTGTCCCAGTCACAGCAAAGGCCTTGTGGAAATAAAATGCAGGGGAAGGGAGAGGAAAAGCAGATTATTGTCTCCATTATGCATGTCTGTGTGTGTGTGCACGTGTGCTCTACAAGCTAACAGTGAGGGGAAAAAGAAGAATCTGTATGAAAAGCAGGAATGAAGCCCCAAGCACATCAGCCTTCCAAAAAGCATACTCCTTTTGGGGGTATGAGCCACGCTCCATTGCATTAAAGAGCGTTGTGCCACACTTTAACCCCCTTCTCTGGAGCGTGTGTTTTAATCAGAGTATTATGTTCTCGTCCACTGAGTTTTTACCAGCATGGTGAGTGGGACCTCCCTCACTTGGCAGTGGTTTCTGTCAGCGATCTGTCTTCTGCAGCTATTTCCGTGGGAAGGCCCTCCATCTGGTGCTTGGCAGGGAGGGGAACTTTCCTCTCAAATGTGTTTTTTTTCTCTCTCTCTTTCCCTGTTTAAGGTATACCCTTTGGAAATCTTCAGCTTCCAAGATTTATTTTTGCACAGGGCACATACTTTGTTTGACGTGGCCTGGCTTTCTTTTCTGTTAACAAAACGCCACCGCCGTGCCCTGCCTGTCCTGGTGGAGGGAGAAGAATGCTGTTTGCTTTGACATTACCTTCGGTCTCAGTATGCAACAGGTCAAAAGATGTGACAAGTACACATGCTAATCCCCTTCCCTTTCATTACTAGAATAACACAGATGGGAAAGTTTACATTGGGATCTGACACTCGCTCCAAGCTGAAGTTAAGAAGGAGACGAGGTTGGACATGGCCTTTCAGATCAGAGCACTTACTACACAAACTCACCTTCCCTCTCAGCATCAAGGTCCTCCTGTCATCCTAAACCTCATGTGCTCTGATAAGAATGTTCCTCTTCCCCTTCCCCTGTCCTTTCGAGAGAAGTAGGTCGAGTTGAGTAAGACTGCAAAATATTTTGTAGAATGAAATATTCCTCAAGAATCAGTGATGTTCAAATTGAGAAAACGTCAACATTTTCTACAGAAACACCACCATTTGTTCTGAAATGGTGACTTTTTAAACATTTGATATTTCTGAGCATTGAAATACCACAAAGGAAACAATTCCCACTAAGACCAGATACTTTCTTAGAAATATTGAATTGATTTCAATAAAATTCCATATTACCACTTTTGTCATGTATAATCAGACTATTTACATTTCACTTGATTCTGTTTTCTGGTTTTATTTGTAGCCTCCAGAATACATCCTGAAGATTTGCCACTTAATGGTATTCATGCAGGAAACACACAGAAGAATAAGACCTGGGATTATGCCTCTGATGGGGAAAGCTGCAGTGATGACTGACTGAAAGGGCTGGTCCATCACACACCAAATGCCATTTTCTTCCCACCAGGTATGTACCACTTCACAACATCCTTCCTGAGAAGCTGCTGCTTCTCAGAAAACAAGTTTCTATCTACCAGGAACTCCTTAAAATGAAGAATTTGTGGGTATCTCTGTAATGAGATGAAAGTGTATCTACTCCTAGATACACATGGGCCTCAGAGTATAAATCTAAACATGGAGAAATTGTATTTGCTACAATTGTTTTGGTTTTTTTTAAAATCCAGATTCTATAAACAAAGCTATATGATAATTAATGAAATTAAGATTAGAAACGCAATTAAAACTGTAATATTTTTTACTGTAAAAGACACATGTTTGCACTGAACTTACTCGAAATGAGAATGTTTCATTTGTATCAGAAACTGTTCCTATAGGGTTTGCATAACCACAAACACATTGTTCAGGGGAAACACTTGGTGACCCGCTTTCTGATTAGGGAACTAGCATTTGTGTTTGAGAATCACTGCCTTTCCTTCTCATCTAGGCTCTTTCAAAACAGGCAGTTTCAGAACTGCTTTTTCACATTGTTTTAGACACTTCTCCATGAATTTCATGCCAGATAGGGTGTGTAGCTCTTTCAAGCCTGCTCCCTACCAATACCTGTGATAACTCACTAAGGCTTGATTCAAAAATCAAAAACTCCAGTTCAAAATTCAAGCCTTCCATCTCCAACCTGGCAACAGCTCATTCATGCTGTGCAGACAATGCAGAGGAGCGAAAACAGCAAGCTCAGTTTGAAGAAGCTCAAAACCTCAAATTTAAGTGAAGGGTCCTTCTAGATGAATAGAGAGATGCTTCCCTGGAGGTGCAATGAGGAAGACCAGTTTAAACTAGATGCATGTGTTTTAATGACTAGCATGAGGTGAGAGGTCCTGACATCAGGGCTGGTCTGCAGAGTGGCCTGGATACACAGGCCAGGATTCAGGACATCTCAGAATGGTCAGTTTTCTGAGATTTTAGCATTGACAGACGCAGTGATCTTTATTTCTGGTTGATGCATGAGTTGGGCAACTTAGGGGAGCCAGGCATCCCACAGAACCTCTGATCTGGGTTCTGGAGATACTGTCCTTCCGTCTTTGTAGAAAAACCCGAAACAGTAGCATTTTGACTATTACTGTGGTAATTAAATGTGGGTCAGGTGAGTCCAGGTCGTGATTCCTACATAGGGACCAACATTTCCATTGGTTCTGGTAGAATTTCCGGCTCCTTATTTGGGGAAAAGCATTTAAATGCTTTTGTCATCTTGACCTTTACTCTCTGTTGTAATTTCACTTCTGACTTCTGGAGTAAGACCTCTAGCAAAGGAGAGCAATTAGTGCCCATCACAAGGAAAGCTTTTGCAACATGGGTTACTGCCCACAAGAAACACAGTTGAGACCACCAACTGTTTTATTTGTTTTTATTCCAATTTCTGCTGATTGAGAAGCTCATGAGATACATCTCATTTCCCTGAAGTTCCCTTGGGAAGCAGCGGTCAGACAATCCTTTCCTAGCTTGCTTTGGGCAACGCTGGTGGTATAGCACTGCTGGTACTGCACTTTGGTTCTTTGCTGGTAGGTCTCTTAGCACAGGCAGCTACATGGCTTATTAGAGGCTGCCTTAATGAGGTCTCGTTCAGTGCAAGAGGAAGCTTATTTCAGTCACAGAACTCTTGTTGTTAGATGGCAAACATTTTAAATCACAGAATCCCAGCATGGTGAGGGTTGGAAGGGATCTCTAGGCAACAACTCATCCAACCCCCCCTGCTCCAGCAGGGTCACCCAGAGTGGGTTGCCCAGGATCATGTCCAGGTGGGTTTGGAATCTCTCCAGAGAAGGAAACTTCAGAAGCTCTCTGGGCAGCCTGTTTCAGTGCTTCATCACCCTCAAAGTAAATTAGTTTTTCCTCATGTTACTCAGAACCCGATCTGAAGAAGTTGCCTACAGGAAAATGTCTTAGTGTCCTGAGCTACAGGTTGTGGAGAACTAAACAAAAGTCTCTTATAATGGGGACGGTACTAGAGAGGCTTCATTATGGGTGTCAGACACTGCCCTGGCCTCCTTTGTTTAAAAAGAGTCCCCTACCCACTGTAGAGCCAGATGGGGGCTTTCAGATCTGTACCTCTCTGCACACCTAAGGTTAAAACACCAGACATCTTTACACGTCTCTGAGCTAGGTTATGCCCATAGATACCGTCCAGTCCAGTAGATAGCAGCTGAACTGCTTCATCCTTTGGCTAATTTCAGCAGGAATTTCTGTATCCCTTGGAATCACACTCCTCCCTTCTTCCTCCAGTGTGAGGGAGGCCAGTAATTTGCTGGTGGCCATTTAACCTCAGGAGGCCTTTTTGCCTTCCCGTCTCCTACCCCACACAGCCCAAGATGCTCTTGCCAGCAAGCTGAGCTGAGGCTCGCCTCATTTCCTCCCCTGTAATTCTACTCTTGACTTGGAAAAGACAGACAGTGAACAGATTAAATTTACTCCTTCCTCTGTGGCCAGTCTATCAGTCCCTCCTGTGCATGGGAACATAGACCAAGTCACATCGAGTTCTGGTAGTGATTCAGATAGAGACAGAGCCTCCACTTTAACTGGACCTTGCATATGAGTATTTCAAAGAATTCAAAAATTACAGCTCTGCAATGTAAATAAAACATGCCACCTCATCCACTTTGCAAACCATCCATGCTATACTTAGGACTTACCTCTACTGGTGTTATTTGCAGTATTTCTACCAAGTTTAGTTTGAGCTGGATGATCTTCTTAGAAATCACTTTTTGATGGTTCTTTGTCTACTTCCTTAACTCAACTTTTTTTCCTTTAGGAAAGATCTTTGCTTCCTAATGTAGTATGTACATCCCAGACTTGATCCCTGTAACCTCACAAGCCAGAAACAGTTAGAAGATCATGTCCACAGCAAGTAGTAAAATTTTGCTTTATAAGAATGTCTCATCTATCCAGAAAATATCTTTTCATAATGGGGCTAAAGCACAGCTTGAGTGCCAGTTTGTTTAAAGCATACAATTAAATATGTGTTTGTTTGTAGATTGTAAAACTGTTTGGGAAAAACAGCTAGAAGATAAATATCCAATGAATTATTTGTCTGTTAAGATAGCTTATGTTTATTCTCATTCCAGAGATCATGTGACTGATCTAACCAAATTTATAACAAAACATTCAAAATATAGGTTATTTTTGGAAGAAGAGAATCAAGTTTTCCTCTGCCATGATGCCTACAAAAGGAGCTGGCAATGCCAGGGAACATGTTGTGCTGATGAGACTATTGCTTATCGTAGTTCTTGCACAGATCTCTTTTATTTCTTGTTTGTGTCTGTGTCTGTCTCTCTCTTGTCCTGCATGTAGATATTGGGCTCCTTGGGCAGAGCATGATTTGATGTTCATTGTTACAACAGTCCTTATTCCAGAGGAGCTCATGATTTGGGACCAAGCAATGGTGACAATAGGTACTTAATCTGAGTTACAAAATAGAGCTCCACAGCTGAGCTTCAATTTAGAAATGCAACATTAGAAAAAGTTTATATGAAAGCACAAATTTTGCAGAGTGATTTTTAGTTCCTCTTTTAGTCTCTGTTGTATGACAGCCTGATGCATTCCAGGAAGAGGTGACCACACCCATCTAGCAGAGTTTCCTGGTGGTGATACCTCTGTGGTACTTAGCCATCCCCGGACATGGCAGGGAACATTAGGTCCCACTTCCATATTTCATGTGAGTTTCCTGTGAATTTTATCTTATCTTGTCAGCAGAGCATCTCATCTCATCACTCACTTTCTGAGAATTTAATTGACTCATCACTCCTCAGTTTCTTTTTCCTTGGTGTGCTTCTCTTTTCCATCACCTCTTGCCAGTCCTGCCTTAGTCCTTGGCACCATTGTGATACACATGCATTTTGATGCCATTTGCAGAGCCTAATGGGCCATTTGAACACAATCCTAGATGAAGGGGAGAAAGACGTAGGTTAAAGTGGCACCATTCCTGGAAGACCAGCAGGAGATGGAAAATTTCCATGAATTCAAGGCTGTTATGAGGCAGCCTAAATTCTACCTATGTTCTCGTGCCTAATGTTATCCACAAGATATTCTGGACCTTCAGGGTTGCCAAACCAATAGGAAACCAAAGCTGAACTAGGAGAATTAGATGGAATACAGCTGTTGGAGGGCACATGTGTCTGTGTCCTTCACAGCCGTGGAGCTTCCTGGCAAAGCTATGTGAATAATGGACTATTTTTGTTTTCTGACAATTCTGAAAACATGAAGCAAAAATATTTGTAAAGAACTTTTGAGTGTATTCAAAACAATCTGTCTTTAAAACGTGTGTGGGATGAAAAGCTGTCAACCTTCCTTCTTGGGTTAAGTGAGAAGTTTCAATTCATTTTTGTTCATTTAATTGTTTTTGTTAATTTAATTTCCTCTAAGATTTAAATAAAAACCACAAAAAATGGAAATAATTTGTAGATATTAATGAAAAATGCAGGTATTTCCTTTTGAAATATTTGAAAATTAAACATTTAAATGTTTTTGACCTGTTTTTATTGGTTCAGATGGTTATTATAAACCACTAGATTTTGCAGAAACTAGCACAGAGCTGAGGAATATTTTGGTTGATCAGAAGTGAGATTTTGGCAGTCTTTGCTAAAACACTTTTACCAGCTCTAGGCATTAATCTTGCTTCTTCTCCGTCCCTTCAAGACGCTACCAGAACACAGCACGTGGCTTCACTCAAGACAGTGGCTGTAATATTGTTTGCTCCTAACATGACCTGTACATGTATAAAAAAGCTATTGTCACCTCTGTTGCTTGGACTTTTTGACTTTCTAAGGGTTTATAAAGTCAGACTTTCCATATTACTGGCAGAAAGGCAGACAGTCTAAGGAGAACATAGATGTACTTGAAAAGGAAGTTGATGCTGCAAATGACGTAAGACAGTGTGCTTCATATTTCTGCATGGGATTGTTTTGTCTCAGGCAATGCTGGCCCGTTTGCTGAGCTCTGGGTTTATACTGGAATAACCACCTGCACCAATACAGGTTGAACTGCTGGAAAGCAGTTCTGTGGAGAAGGACCTGGGAGTCCTGGCAGACAACAGGTTAATCACGAGTCAGCAGTGTGCTCTTGTAGCCAAGGCCGATGGTCTCCTGGGGTGCTTGAAGAAGAGTATGGCCGGCAGGTCAAAGGCTGTTCTCCTCCCCCTCTGCTCTGCCTTAGTGAGGCCACCTCTGGGATATTGTGTCCAGTTCCGGGCTTCCCAGTTTGAGACAAGGAACTACTGGAGAGAGTACAGCGGAGGCTACAGAGATGCTGAGGGGACTGAAACATCTCTGTGCTGAGGAAAGGCTGAGAGCCCTGGAGCTGTTCAGCTGGAGAAGAGCAGCCTAAGAGGGGATCTGGTCAATGCTGATCAATAGCTAAGGGAATCATCAAGAGGATTGGGCCAGACTCTTTTCAGTGGTGTCCAGAAACAGGACAAGGGACAGTGGGTACAGGCTGGAACACAGGAGGTTTCACCTAGACATAAAGAAAGCCTTTTTCACATTGAGGTTGCTGGATTCCTGGAACAGATTGCCTGGAGAGGTTGTGGAGTCTCCTTCTCTGGAGAGATTAAGAGCCCACCTGGACATGATCCTGGACAACCTGCTCTGGATGACTCTGCTTTGGCAGGGGGGTTGGGCTCAGTGATCTCCAGAGGTCCCTTCCAACCCCTACCATGCTGTGATTCTGTGATACCATCTCAGGTGTTCTCAGCAGTAAGGTGCCCCTGTTTGCATACAAGGGAAAAAGGTGTCTGCCCATCCATTCCCAAAGAAAGACAGAAAAGTCTCTTCCACTTGCAGAACATATATTCATCTTTGATCCTCCTTGCAAATAGAGAAAGGCAGTTAAAGTGGTGGAAGCAAGGTTAATGCTTGGACCTTTACTTGGAAAGAGGCCAGTAAAAAAGAAATTATTTTCCCACAAAGAGTGGGACATGATCAATTAAAATTTCTTTAGAACAAGGAGGCTGCTGGTACTTCTCCAGGAACTTGGGGTCAAGTCCAGGTTCATGCTCACTGCCAGGTTTTGTGCTTCAGTATGTAAGTCACAAACTCATCTGGAGAAGTGATTCAGTGAAATAATTTTCCATTTGCCTAGGATCACCCACAGATGTCCTGGGACATCCAAGAATGCAAAATTATTTCTTTAATAAGAGGGCATTGGCACTGAATCAACAGTGAGACATGTTCAGTGCGTGTGATTCTCATGTGCAATTCTTATGCTATCTGCTGAAACCATGAAATATGATAAAAATGGACTTGTGTGTCTGGAAAGCAGAAAGGCAATGTCTGACAGACCTCAGTTCTGACTTTCACATGAGAGAACTTAAGTAGTTGTGCATCTCAGCGTTCAATGCACTACTTTGTTTTGCCCGTCCACACAAAACTGTGGGGTTCTTTTCCAGACTGAGGAAATCTTCCCTTGGAAACAATGGTTCCAAGTAGTTTAAGGAAAGAGCTTCTTTAAAACTTTCCCACACCTTTATCCTGCTTAAGATGTCTTATCTTACCTTGGTATCTTAAAAATCTTGTGACTATGATCTTTTTACTTATACTTGCCATAGGATGTGAACTCTCATTGTGCGGTGATAGTATTTGGTGAAAGGTAATGACTTTTAATGGTGCAGTTTTGAGTAAAAAAACAAATAATTCTGGGCAAGATGCAGCCTTTAGGAGAGCAGAGCTGTCTCTCTGCAGCGGTTATAGTGACAAATCTAAAACATTTGTACAAAGGGAATATATTAGTCACCAGCTGTTATTATAAGCCTTTTCCATTATTTAATGGCCAGAGTAGGCTTTAGGCAGCCAAGCAGGGGCCATACAGGCCCCTAAGTGCCTCTTACAGCCTTGTAAAACCAGGGCATGATCTTACCCTCTCTTATCTCTAACCCTATTCTTGA
Organism: Todiramphus chloris collaris; assembly: GCA_025345505.1. Taxonomy (NCBI): domain Eukaryota; kingdom Metazoa; phylum Chordata; class Aves; order Coraciiformes; family Alcedinidae; genus Todiramphus; species Todiramphus chloris. The sequence goes on along the minus strand of JANVCC010000146.1, from coordinate 4,223,836 downwards.
AACAAAGCACACTGCTGTTTGGCTTGCTAACCATAGATGCAAGCCGCTGCAGAGCTTGGGGGTGTTTCATTAGAACTCCATTAAAAATGAACAATCAAGATTTAAAAAAAAAAAAAAAAAAAAATCAGAATCCACAGAACAAAGGTTTGCAATGTAAAACCTTCCCGCTCCTGCCTTTCCTGTGAATATAAGCAAGAGTTGCTTTTAATTTGCTACTCTTGCAACTGCTAGGAGCGGCAGAAGGCTTTTATTTATTTATCTGCTTTTTTAAAAGAGAGTTTTAAAACCCTGCCCAAATCTGGGCACAGTCTCATGAAAGAGAACTAGCAAAGGCTTGGCGTGGTGGCTTTCGTTCTGCTCTTAGATGCAATTTTATCCACTGCTGCAGCTGGCTGTTCCTCTTCTAACAGCCAGGCTCTTCAGACCATGTGCTTAGGTTAGCTTATAAATTGCCAGGCTAGATAGAGATGATTGTGTCTGGCAGAATGTCTTTATGGTGTTGGTAGTAAAGGAAAAGCATATGTAACGCTATTGAATGCTGCTGGAAATACGATACCTGGCTGGTGCCTTGTGCCATCTATGAGCCAAGTGATGGTGGTTCTGAAGTGACATTCTGCTTGATATTGGTTTTAAACTATTTTCCCTTAGAAGTGGCAAGCCTGATGAATATCTAAAACAAACTTTAAGAGAATTTAAGACAGATGAACTCTGCGGGGTTTTTTTTTTTGATTCGAGATTATCAGAGCCCAGAATGATTAAATCTGAAAGCACCTCTGATCTGCACTAGCACCAGTTGCTAGTGAGTTATCTATGTGTAGCTGCCAAAGAAAGGTCAATAAAGGATGTTGAAAAGGAAAATAGACCATTGCTTAGATGCAACATGGAGTTTTGAGTATCTGCTCTCATCAGGAAGAGGACAAAATGCAAGTGAGATACTCCACATGGTGTCACTTGGAGATCTCAGGGAAGCAAGTGACAGCAAACTGAAGTCACCAGGGAACCAAGTTCAATTCAAGGGTTTGACACAGCATCCGTGTTCAGCACAGAGAACCTCAGCCTTGCTCATTCAACATCCTCAAACTAATAAAAAAGTTTCTTGACTCAATAACCACCACTTTCATACACCACTCTGTCTCAGCCCCCACAGCCAGTCGTAGTCAGGCAGAAGGAGTGATGTTCTGAAAGCTATTCACCCAAGCGGTCTTTGGAAAACAGGTAGATACAAAAGTTCATAAATGTGTGCGGTGTTGAGATCTTAGCATGGAGTGTCTGAAAACGTTTTGTTTTTAGCCATCTTTCTTTTACCAAGATGAGAATTAAAGATCTCAAAATACTTGTCAAGCAAATAACTCCAGCATCTTTTGGCATATTCTCACTTAATCACATTGAAAAACTGCGTTTGATCTTTAGTCTCTAAGGTGTTACTTGTTTATGCATAAACAAATTCACATTTTCCAATGAAAAGCTGGTTGTACTAGGTAAAAAAACAACCGGGGATTATGGTGGCTAACTCTGTTAGTGCTGCATTTAACTCCACTTGGCCTTTCCGATGACTGCTTCTCTCGCTGAGGAAGCCTGTCACCGGGGGAGGCCCCAGAGCGTGCTGTCAGCTGTGACCTCTCTCCTCCGGCGGTGGGACAGGGGCTCACGCCGGTGACCGAGCGCGCCGGCTTTGTGCAGCGTTGCTGATGAAGTGAAGGGATCGTGTGCTGCTGGCTCTGAAGTGAAAACAATCACTCTGAAATTTCAGAGCTTCCTTAGAAATGTAAAAAAATGGGGTGGGAGCATAAGTTAATTGTGCTTTTACACACTGTTATACTTGTCACCGTGCCAGACTCCACATTTCTTCCAAGGGTGAAATGAAAACTCCAAATTCATGTGGTTATGAAACGATTTCAGTATGAGCACTCAGTGAAGAATTATAAAGTGGGAAAGACACAGTCCTGTGTCACAGCTGGTTGAGAAGGGTCTGAATTGATCAAGGCTTCTTCCAGCTTGGAGGAACCTTTTGGAGTGTATCGAAACCATTCTGCATCTGTATGTTGAATGTATATAAGGTACTGCAGAAAAGCTGATTTGTTATGACATTTCTTTGATTAGGAGATGAGGCAACTGGCAGAAGGCATCACCGTCATTGCAAGAAATCTCGTCTCTCTGCAACTGGAGATTTAGGAAATTAATCTGGTTTGCCCTGATTTACACCAGAATAAATTCATACACTGGAAACTGGGCATGGCAAATAATGATTGGCACTGCGGGGGACTTCTGGATAAATCATGATCGCAGTGGGAGACCTTGATGACAAGGACCAAAAACCATTTTCTTTCCTGCAATAATGGAGCCTGAGGTACCTGAAGGCCTTGGTAAGCTAAGCTGGGGTCAGCCCCACTTGGGTTTAGTCCTGAGGCCAAGGGAGTGCAACACCATTTTAAAATCACATTATTCACCCTTGTGATTTCATCCTGGACCACGCATACTTCATAGAGACTGTACTTGCAAGGTCAGTCCTGATTTACATCACGATGAATGGAGAACCAGACTCAAATAAGTATCTCATTGGACAAATAGTTTGCTTATTTTGTTATTAGAGACTAGTCAAGGGGGAAAAACATGCAGAAGGAGGGGGTCAAAATACCCTGAGGCTAAATCTAAACTGGAGCAAATCCATGTGAAAAATCTGAGCGTGCCTGAAGTTAGCACATGCATATCTATTCTTTTAGATCCATAAACTCAAACCCTTAAACACAGACGTGTTGTAGCCTAACTCTCACTTGGGTGCTTAACTCTCATTGATAACACCATGTGCTAATTCAGGCACCCAGGTTTCCTTGTAATGTTCTTACTACGAAGAACAGTTGGTCTTGAGGGAAAACATTTACATAGATGACAGCTATTTTCAGGAAAATGAAAAGTACTGGGTGAAAAAGGAGGTTTTGACATTGTGTGAAATATGGGGTTTACACACAGTAGTTTGCGCTGTGTATATATAAATGGGTGATTTACCATATATTGATTCACACACCATTTGTAAGCGTCTAAGTTATTTATTTATAGAGATGTATGGAAGCCATGGTTTGAAAAGCAGTTTGCATAACATCTGGTATGTCAACAATGTAACCTTTCAATTTACGTGTTGGTGAAAATGTCAATATAATGAACCTGAACTCAGCATTGGTTTACACAAATTTCCTGGCAGACAAAGCAGTAATGATTTGCATGTCAGTGTAAGTGACATGTGCCCTCCAGTTTTGAGTAGTTTACACAGCTAGGAGGTATAAAAAGGGTAGAGCATATGGCTGGTTCCTTACATACTGACGCTGGCAGTTCAAATTGCGTGTGTTTGCGCAGTGTGAAACATTTCGTCTCGTTTTGACGTCCAATTTTTCAGGAGCAGCCTTTGATTTTTTCACTGAAACTGCTTTTTTATCTGGATATTTGGGAGGGGGAGGGGGGCAAAAAAAGAGAAGAGACCTGAAGGTGACTGTAGATCCTGGTAGCATGTAACCCGTGAGCCTCCCTGGGTGCACTTGTTTCAATTACTTTGACAATTTATGTGTTTTCTACGAAGATACTATACTGGGATGCAATAGAGGAATCTAGTGGATTCTTGATTGCTCTTAATAATATGACAACAATGTGGAATGGCAACAATGATATAATGTTTACACCTTTCATATTACAAGATGGGCCAAAAAAATCACGGTGTTTTTTTCATTCTGTGACTCATTGCCTGACACTTTTGAAGTAGGAAAGTGCTAAATGCTGCTAATATGAATAGTAAAAACCTCACTTAAGTGTAGAATCAAAGCCCATGGCTGCTATCAGGTGTTTCTCCTTGATTTTAGGGACTTGAGGCCTGCACAGAGAAGTCATTGCCCAGTTCCTCTCCCCCTGCTATCTGTGTGAAAAGGCGAGAGATGGGATTTCAGGACATGCTGTAGCCGGGTGGTGGGCTGAGAGGGTGCACGGTGCCAGGCGGACACCGCCTGGGTCGCTGCACGGTGCAGCTTCATTTCTTCACCGTTTGACTTCACACGGGGATGGGCATGGGGCTGGGAAGACAAGTTATCTCCTTCCTTCTCTCCTTCTTCCTTTCCTTCCCTGGCTTCCCATCCCAAAAGATCAACTTTGTGGTTCGGATTTCAATCAAGCTACCAAAAAAAGGTGGAGAAGGAAAGGAGACAGTTACACAACCACTTTGTGTGTGACCTTCCTTCCTTCCTTCCTTCCTTCCTTCCTTCCTTCCTTCCTTCCTTCCTTCCTCTTCTCTTCTCTTCTCTTCTCTTCTCTTCTCTTCTCTTCTCTTCTCCTCTCCTCTCCTCTCCTCTCCTCTCCTCTCCTCTCCTCTCCTCTCCTCTCCTCTCCTCTCCTCTCCTCTTTTTCTTGTTTTGTTTTGTTTTACAGAACCAGATGCTCTCTGTTTCCCATCATTCTGCCCACACTCTCCAGTTGGGATCTGATTTGGGTGGTGTGTGTCTGTACGTGTAAGTGCCTCTGATCTGGGTGGTGTATGTCTATGTGTGAGGAGAGGGTCCCAGGGAAAGCTTTGTGCATCTCTTATTATCTGATAGCTTTAAAAAATTAAAACCATATATGACCCCCCACTCGCAGCTCAGAAAAGGAAATTTCACCAGGCTTTCCAGAGCTTTCAGTTTGTTGTGGAAGATTTCTATTAGCTCGAATACACAGACTGAACTAATGCCAACCGTTTGTAACAGCTTCAAACTTTTTCTTAATCATTCTCTTCTACTCACTACACACACTTTCTATTTGTCCAGCATTAATATTCCTTCTATATGGTTACAAAAAGATTGCTGTAAAGTGGCTTTTCCTTTTAATCCATCTGGCCAAAGCCCATCCTGAGAGCTGGGGCACATGCAGTGACCGCGGGTGAGGTGTGTGCTCCAGCTCCTGGCTGTTCCTGGGTGGGAGGAGATGCTGGAGCAGAGCTCCTCCACCTCTCTCTCAAACCCCGTTCCACTTAAGGGAAAGGATCTCTTTGATTTTAGGTACTTGAGGTCTGCACAGAGAAGTCATTGCCCAGTTGCATACATGCCAGTGACATTCAGCAGGCATCCTGAGCAGGGTGCCCAGCATACGAGACTGCCAGTGGAGCACCCTTGATGAGGCAGATCCTGAGATACTTGCAGTTTCCCAGGATCTGATGATCTGACTTCGAAAACATTTCTTCAAAAATCACATTAACTCTTTGTGCAACACTTCTGATTATAACCCTATTTAAGCGAAGTGTTTTATTAATACCTGACATGCTTTAAGCAAATGATTTTTTTAGCCTGGGCCTTTTTAGCAAAATGGAGACATTCAGTGTCTTATCTGGCAGATGAGATGCACCTGAAACTGTGTATGATGAGGAACATACTTAATTGTGCAGAGATAATACACAAAATTCACTAGTTGCACCAAGGAAATACAGCCAAGGACCTTACTGCCTGATGTTAGGTTGCTGGTTTTTTTTTTTTAACGTACCTAACCAGTAATCATAAAACCACTATAAATATCTGAATGGCACTGAAGTTTATTTATTTATTTACTGTTTAGCATGGGACTCCTGCTGAGTTTTCCCTCCAGCTGTGCAGACTCTGGACCCCGTCTAACTGGGGCTCTGTCTAACATTACATACAACACAGAGCATTATTTAGAGTCCCAGGCACACTTCCCACGGCATTAAAATCAAATTGAATTCTCGCAGGTCATGTTGCTGGCCTAAGTGGTACAGTTCTCTAAAGGTCTTTCCCCTTTCCTTCTTTTTTTTGGGCATTCAGCCTTTTTCTTCATCTGGATTGGAAAGTGAGGACACGACTGAGTTAAAGCCCTAATCCCATCAATTTTCTTTTCTGTGTAGCCAAAACCTGCTCGACTCTCTTTCCCTCTACTGTATTTTTCCTGTAATGTTAACTTGCTCTGCTTTCTGTTTACACAGATGGAGGCAACACGTTTGACTGTGAAAACAAAAGTACAGAACTGCATCTACAAAACTTCGGCACATATAAGCAGCCTCTTTTCTCTGACCTCTGGTTTCTCAGTTTTAGACTAAATTTTAGCTTCTTGACTACAGACTTCTGGAAAGATGTGAAGCCCTTGAGTACCCACTTGACCACTTCTTCTTCGATTTAATGCTTGTTTATCTTTCCTGGGTTTTTAAGCTCTGGACTATTAACAAAACAGAAAGTGCTTCTCAGGCTGCAAAAACACCTTCATATCAGCTCAGCTTCCTTCAAATGCACAGACAGTCATCTGTGGGTGCACACGAGTTGGCTTTTTTACCGAGCCAAATACTCAGAGGCCGCAGAGAGCCTGGCAGCACATGCTCATCCGTGGAGAGCAGAGCTCCTTGATTTTACATTTTCAGATGTGCACGAGGGCTGAAAGCAAAGCCACTAAGGAATGTGCACTTGGAGGTGGCTGCTGGGCCTGGGAGGCTTCTTCCACGTGTGCTGTGAAGGAGAGAGTGATGACTGGTTGACTTGTCTGGAAATGAGGTGAGGAAGAGAATAACCAAAAAAAATAGCACAGGGCAGCAGTTAGTTCAGAGGAGAGGCTCATATTGGGTTGAGTTTCATTTTAAGGTTCTGATTTATCTGAGCTGAGCATGGCATCAGCTGAAATTCAGAATGAAACTAGGACACAAACTTAATTGCAAAACCAGCTGAAACCACAGGACACAGTCACAGAAAATTCTCATTCGTTTGAGGCTGGCATAGGGTTTCACTGTGAGCTTCAGCAGGAGGTTTTGGGGGCCTCAAAACAGATTCAGGGAGTTAAAAATTCATTCGCTTTCCCAAATTCAACCTTGGACTAGCAAGAGTAGTGAGGGGGATGAACAGAGCATCCACACAAGTAGGAATGATGACTGGCTGGCACATTGCTTTTCCACCTAGCAGTGAGATTTGTAGGGGATGTGTTGTAACTGTTGGTGTAAACAGATATGGTCATCCTAAAATACCTCTATTCAATGCCAGGACAGCGAGTGACACAGAAAGCCGAAAGTCAACAGCTGTTTCTCTGGAAAAAAAAACCCAACAAACCAAGAACCTCAGACCTACTGAGACTGGCCAGCCACAGCTCTCGCGCTGTCTTCTAATTGTCAGCTGTTGATGGCTGATTCCTGGAAATAACCAGGGAGAGAGCAAGGTCTGTGCCTGACATGAACAGTCTTGTGGTTGCGTTGAAAAAGCCAAACCAACAGCTTAAAGCGAGTTATTCCAGCAGTATCGCTCCCTCGCCTGTCACCATCATTCTACTGCTCCCTAAGAGAGTATCTTCTGCTACAGATATTTATCCTTCTTTGGATTTCACTCCTGCCACTATACTGGGTTTGTCTATAAAGGCAGACTTTGTCTGACTCTCAGGAGCCTCAAATGTACTTTTTTCTATACTAGAAGTAGACAGGGACCATCTTTTTAGCAGGGCCTGTTGCAGTAGGACAAGGGGTGATGGGTTTAGACTAAGAGTGGAGATTTAGACAAGATAGAAGGAAGAAATTTTTCACACTGAGGGTGGTGAGAGCCTGGCCCAGGTTGCCCAGAGAGGTGGTCGATGCTCCATCCCTGGAACCATTCCAGGTGAGGTTGGACAGGACTCTGAGCAACCTGCTCTAGTTGCAGATGTCCCTCTTCACTGCAGGGGTCTTTTAACTAGATGACAATGACAGGTCCTTCTAACCCAAACCAGTCTGTCATCCTGTGGGATGGGTTCAGGCTCAGGGAGGTGTTGCACAGAGGGACTCCATGGCTTGGGTGCTCACACTGTGCTATTGGAATGTCCTTCCACCTTGCTGCGACCTCATCGTTGCAATAGAGGCAAAGAAATGCAGGGGAGAAGCTGCAGAGTTTTTGTTTCTTCATTCACAGTACTTCAGAAAGCCAGTCGTTTCAGAAGTTGGGAGACATGTTGCCTTCATCTCTAAACTGTGCTCTGCTTGAGTATCCTGAAGGGCCTGAGAGTTTTGTGAGCGCTCTAGGGAAGCTGAGGATCTGATGCAAAGCCTTTTTATATCAGGAAAGGGTTGCTGCTGAGCTGAGTGGGATTTTGGATAGCAGAGAGGTGAATCCTGCTTCTGGGATAGGTGAACCATTGAAACATGCTGGTTTTGCTGATGCCTTTGGCATTTGGAGTTCCTGGGTGTGAACCCAGACTGTTCACTTCTGCTTTCCACGGGCATGTTTAGTGTGGTGCACGTATGGTGTGGAGTTTTGCAATCGGCCCATTTTCCCACCAGTTTTGGTGTGTTTATCTGATTTTTATGAGAGATGAACAGTGTATCACTTCTGGGCAAAACATACAGTAGTGTATCGGGGGAGGGAAATCCAAGAAAAATAGTGTCTGAATGCTATTTGTTTTACAAGCCAGCACATGTAGGCGTTTATTATTTCTGAAGGCTCTCTTGTCAGTCGGACATTGAACAATCATGACATCTGTTGCAAGTTATTGTCCTCCAGAGTAATTTCACACAGTTTGGCGTTTGCTTTTTAAAATCCACCACAAATAAAGCCCAGAATTATCTCCCCTGTCCTCACGGAGGTGAGCCAGAACCTCCTGGGAAAATGCTGCAGGCTCCAAGGAGGTGGAGAAGCTTAGCAGAAGGGGGTGTTTGGGTCCTCTCTGTCCTACCATGGATTGAGCGGTGAAATCCCCAGTTCACACTGTGAGAGAGAACCCACTGAGGTCCACTGGAGATGAGACAATGGTCATTTTGTTAAAACAAAAACAAGGACTGGGTGCAAATGCTGACCTGCAGCTCTAGACCTTCTGAGCCATCATCCTGGGCTGCACTGGGGATCCTTGTGTTGGTGTTCACGGGTTTGCATGTTGTCGACACCTCCCATACCACTGCTGGGAGCTGGGAAGGGCAAAGCCAAGTCGGCTTTCCCTTTCAGCCTGTCCGCCTTTATCAGGGAAGAAATACTGTCTGTTTGTTTAGGTGAGATATTAGTCTGCCCCTGGAGCTCCAGGTCACTGTAAATGTAACACAAGCCCTATTTCCTGTGAGCAAAGGGGAAAAAATATGCCTGTGAATTGTCTCTGATGTGCTGCCAATTGTCAGAGAAGATTCAATTTGGTGGAGAATTACTGTGCTCTTAAAGAGCTGCACTAGTGACAGAGATTTAGGGCAGCTACTCCTGCCAGAAATGGGAGATTTGTCTTTGATTTCCATAAAACCGGGATTGCGACTGGTAGCGAGTTGCCCCTCCATACTGCTCAAGGAAAAGCTGAAGGGCTTGGAGGGGAGGCTGAAGCAGGGGGTCAGGTTAATGGCCCCGCTGTGGGACGCGAAGGGGGCACACTCGTGGTGGAGGGGCAGAGCCTGCAAGGAGGGCTGGACAGGAGCTGGGGTGATGCTGGCAGGTGCTGGGGTGAGGCTTTCCATCAGTGCTCTGCTATGATAAAGGAGAAATGGCATTTTTCTTGCCACCTGGCTAAAAAGCCAGACCAAAAGAGATAAAGAATTTGCTCAGTGTGTGTGTGTGTGCACATCACTGTTAATCCAATAAAGCAAATATGTGACCTGGTGAGTGACCCGAAGCTGCTGCAATAAATAGTGCAGTAGGTCACTGGTGTGTTTTCCTTTTGTTTGGGTTTCCTGTATCAAGGCCAATCTCAGATGTTGTCTAAGTGGAGTAGGCCCTCCACAAATTCAGTGACATGTGGACAGGTAAAATAGACTCACTCATTTCGTCTCTCTTATGATAGAAAAAAAACCCCACAAAACTGGCAATGACATAGTTTTCCCTTATTTTTTGTTACGTTTATTGCAAAGAGTAGTATTTCAACTTTAGCCTGGGTAAAGGTCCAGTGCACTTAGGTACAGCTGATGTTGACAGCGTAGGCCAAACAACATCCTTGTCTTCAGAAACATTCATCCTCCAAAGTGTTCTGTGGTAAAGAAATTTAACAAATAAAATAACTCCCATGAATAATCCCATATGTTAAGTGGATATCAAACAACCTGCCATTTTCGGTGTGTCCACATGCCAGTGCTGAACCTGCCACAGAAAAGACCATCTTTTTTTCATGTTACAGTGGCAGAGTAATTGTTAAAAATATAATATATGTTTAATATATGTATAATAACCGTAAAGAGACTTAATTTCTATTTAGCTTACTACTGCAACAATCAACAGGTTGCTCAGTGGTTGGAAGGAGACCAGAAGGAATTCAGAAAAGCACTTTTGAAGAAGGCTAAGGATATAAGGTATGTTCTTGTGCCATTTGGTCAGCTCTTGTGGTTGCTACGACAGAGCTTGTGGGGCAGTTGGGTGTGATTCAGCTGGTACCTGATGGTCTCTTTCTCTCCCCAGTGCTTTCAGGTAGAAGGTACATTTAAATGCTCTCTCAATCTATAGGCAATCACCCTGGTAGTGTCTGAGTATCTCAGGGGCACACGTGGCATCAGCAGAATTATCCTCCCGGCAGTCCTTTGAAATAGGCTAAACTCCTCCTTGTGCTACAGTCCAGGCTTCCAGGCAATGCCATGGAGATGTAACATCTTCTCTCCAGCTGTTTTTAGACTTCATCAAGGTTTTTCCCAGTGTGCTGGAGCTCTGCAGGGTGGGTGAGCCCGAGCTGCTGGGCTGCAGCACAAAGCGCCCGTGTGCACTCCCATGGCTCCCACACTGGGACATTCCCACCCCTTCAGCTTTCCCCATGAGTGCCTTGTTTTGTGGGAAGCACAGAAGCTGCTTCTGGTGAAATACCTATTTCTGTTCTTCCACTGTGCCTCTGTGTTGGGATAATGCACTTGCATGCAGGAGAAAAAAAAAAAAAAAAGAAAAAAGAAAAAAAATCAAAGCGCATCATCTTATTTCATCAAATGCTGCCTAACAAAGCTGGGGGATCAAAAGTCAGTGCTGCAACCTGAGCCTTCTGTCTACGAGGCTGGTGGCTTTTCCATCAGTCATTGCAATCTCTGCGTTGTGCCTGTCTTCCTCCCTTCCTCCCTCCCTGTCCTTGTCCCTCTCAAACATTTGCTATCCCCATCCTTGGCTTTTGATAGAGCTGATTAGCTGCTGATTTCTCTCTTGTTCCTTCAGCCTTTTGCTGGCTGCCTCCTAAACACGTGCCTGCATTAGGCTCCTCATGCTTTCCCTTGTTGTGTTTCTGCTGCACTGAAATAGATGCATGTATACATAATACATCTGTACATATTTTGTATACTTATACTACCACTGAGGGAAACAAGTGATTGGGCACCAGTTTTACACTAAATGAAGGTAGGAGGGTATTAACAAGAAAGCAAAATGTTGGGAGAGGCCCCTCTTTCCATCTCCCTTTGCCTGTGTTTTGAAATCTCCTTCAGAGGTGGCTGCATCTTTCCAGTCACCCTAAATCCTATTAATTACTCCCTTATTCATTTTAGTCAATTGAAAAAATACGCCATTATTGCTCGAGGAATTTCGAGATCTGCTTGGAATGGGTAAAATGACTTAATCCGTTTCTCGTGTGATAAATACATTTTAAGCTTCTTGGTCTGTCTGCACTGAAGATGTCAAAATTTAATGCTTTAAAATCAATTTAAGTGATAGGTCTTTTAATGCACTGTCTAGCCTAACACTCTAAAATACTTCACTAGGTTTACAAATGTATATTCACAGAAGAGCAGTACTGTCTCAGATGTACGAGGGCATATCTGAATTACCCACGGAAAAAAGCATCTGCTACTATAGTGTCATGAACTGTTGGGAAAAATAACTATTATTCACCAAATCTAGGATCCAGTTCCTGGGGAAAAGATAATTTCTCCTGAAAACACCTGCAGGGTAAAGTTTATTCCCTTTCTGTCAGCCTGAGTAACAAAGTAAGGATGCTGTAATAAATGATGGCAGGGGCTGAAAAAGATGTAAGAGGATGGAAAAGAAATCATTAATCCACTACACCAACTCTGCTTCATCCGATCATAGCCAGCAGATACCAGGCTGCCAGCACATCCCTTTTATCCACAGGTTATCTCCTCTTGTGCACTGTTTGTTTTGCTTCGGCTTTTTGTTTTGCCTTTTTTTTTTTTTCTTTCCACTCCAGCAACACAGAATCTTATCCCCTCTATGAAAAGACTCCGGTACACAGGAGTATCCATCTTTGCCTCTGATTTTATCATCTTTATCTTCTGCAAAAGTAAGTATTTCCTGAAAATCTGCCTCTGCTCCTTCCCCAACCACGATTCTCTGCAGCTCCGTAGGTTGCCCATGGAAAACAGCTTAAGAAGGTTACCACGGTGTCACTCTGGATGCAGCCAGCAACTCTTTCCAGTTTATTATTCGAGCCGTTAAGTACGACCTGAAAATTTGTATTGTTGTATAACCAGATGTCAGTTCCTTCAGTTCTTACAAAGCAACTCTTTTGCTCCCCTTCCCCCCCCTTCTCTGGCTATCCAGAGAAGTGAAAAGCCCACAACGTGAGTTCATGCTCCTGACAAGATGAATGTTGTCAGGAATATACAAGCTGTGGTTTTTATTTCTGCATCCTGCAAGTGAAGAAAAAGGACCTTTGATGTAGCCAAAGTTCTGTTATTCTTTTTCCTTCTTTGAGCTAATAAAAGGTATCATTATATTATCACACTTGTGTCCCTTCCATGTTTATCCTGGCCCATATTCTCTGCTGCAACAACAAGAACAGAAAACATCCCATGAGAAACTCTAGGTTAAGTTTATTTGACTTTTTTTTTTTTTTAACCTATGTTGTAATCAGGATTGTTTTGCTAACTTAGTTCATTGAGGTAGTTTTTGGTAAAGGCTGAGATTTGCTTAAGTGGCCAGAAAGAAAATACATATGACTGGTTTATGCCTTGCCACCCCTGAATTGTAAGGTTTTGTTTATTATGACTCTGGGCATGTTTTATTGGTGAGTGGAGAGGTCACAGCCTCGCATTTAGAACCTGTATTTGTGCTTTAAGGGTTCTGGGATTTGAAACCACAAGCAGTCACTGAACTTTTTGTCTGCCGTAGGTAAATGTGACCAAGTGGACAAATCGGGTCCTCTCTCTTCTGTGGGGTGCCTGTCGGGAGCAAAAGTGTGACATTGGCCTGTCGCCAAGAGAGCAGGTAAGAAAGATGAGGCTGAAATACTCCCACAACAGCATACTCTGCTCTACTCTCACCACATTCCCAGCCTTTCACCCTTTTTATTGCTCTTAAATCCAGAACTTTCTAGTCACTCTTTTCTTTTAGAAATAAATGCGTTTGGAAATAAATAGGTGTTTATACCCCATGTAGAAAATATTAAAAAAATATTGCCTGAGTTGTGTAGTGGTGGGTTCCATCATGGCAATAGAAAAGACTCTATATTCTACAGATGGAAAAATGGGTTTGGGACGCGTCCAATACTTTGTATTTCCAAAGAAATAATTGGTGGAACAAAAGTGCCTTTACTTCAAGAGGATTTTCTAGCCTCACGCAGCTCAGTGAGAGCAGTAGCATTGCCAGGTAATACCTGGAGATGTGGCAAGCTTGGAAAGATTCAAGGCAAGTTTGCTTTAAATCTGTTTAAACAAAGGGGTAAAATTTCTCCTATAACGCACGGGTGAAGTGAGGGGTGTTCAGGTGTGTGAGGAACAGCCATGCGCTAATTGTTGTGCTGTTTGATTTAAAAGCTGAGCAATTATGGTATAACACAAACATGTATTTACTGCAATCAGTGGAATTGCAGCGTTCCACCCTGGATTCTAAACATTCAGGTGTTTTACTGCCATATGTTTCACGTACAGCCTGCGTCAGGGGTATTCCAAACGAGCTTGATCTGATGCTCTTCACATGCATTGTGCAGCCATTGCAGATGCCAAGTTCAAAGCAGCATCTAAGAATGAACAAATTTTCATTAACCTAATGGATTTTACCTATTTTACAGTGGGGAAAACCGAGGCCTTGAGAATTCATTGACTGCATTATGTCGGTCAACCCACAGCAAGCCCCAGGCTGATGATACTCTGCCACTCGCTCCTAAATTCTATTTATCTGTTGATATTTTATGTTGGTAATACTAATGATAACAATGCTGGTGCAGACATTCTCTCCCCAGACAAATACTACAGTGGAGCTACTACAACAAACAATCCCCGTTGACCAACATTAGCTGGTAAAACTCCTTTAATATTTCTAAATTCAGCATGTTCGGTTTCATCCCTCTCTTGGAAAACTTCTATTAAATACATTTTTTTTTTTTTTCCAGGCCATTGTGGGATGGGCTAAAGAACTGCATTAGTCTGTAAAAACACCCAGGGGAGATCCTGGTTCAGTTCTCACCTCCAGTTACTTTGTTCTAGGTAGTGTGGAATGAGATACTCAGGGTCAGCCCTTTTGACCTCAGTCATTTTTCTCCAAGAGAATAAATGAAATTAAATTGTCCTACCTAAACCAAATGATCTCTTCGAATGTAGAAATAATACATTATAACTACAATGAAAATAGACAATCTTCTTGCCAAGATGTATATTTTTTCTTCCATTCTCTATGTTTTCTGATGTTATTTTTGTCATGGCTGTTTACTAAATATATATATGTTCTTCTTATTCGCTTCAGTATCCAGCTTCAAGATTTCTTGCGGTTTCCCCAGAACTACACAAATAATTCATAGCTCAGCCCTCAGAGAAAAGATACAGCAGAAAGGCACCCGAGGGAAGAGATCACCCCACTGGCTCCATGAGGGCAGGTATTGACAGGCTGTCAGCACTGGACTCACTGGAGGGATGTGAGGATTGATGGGGAGAATAATGAGTCCTCCAAAAGGTATTTACGGATTTTTGGCACTAATAACTTGACTGCTGGTTTCACAAGTGCATCAAAAATGAAAACAAAACAGTGTATAGTGATACAGAAAAGTAAGCAGCAATACATGAGTATGACATCAGAGGAGGGAAGAGAGTCACTAGAGGGGAACAGGCACAAAAGCTGTTGTCTCCTGAGAAGATACTTGGGAACTTCGGGTACAATGGAAATATGGTATAGTACTGTGTAACAATGGCAGCTTTTTTTATACAGATTGGAATATTTTTACATTTGTTCCAGTTCTCTGTGCCTGATAATGGTCATTTGCCCATCAGCCCGCAATGGGAAAGCTCTTTCCACCAGTTAGTGTACATTGGCAGCAATTCTGCTTTCCACTCTGAGAACAACCCACTTTGCTACCAACAGAAGCTGGGAGAGTTTAGCTTTGTTTGTTTTCCTTACCCCCTTGAGAGGAGGTTGTTCCCGAAAATGCTTATAACTGATTCTCACTTCAGGTATATGTTCCTCCCATGGGTGCCCAGGCTGTGGTCTGTGGAGTACAAATAGCACATGAAGTCATTCCTGCTGATACTCACAGTGAAATGTTAGAAAATCATGGAATGATTGGCATCTCAGTGGAGAAGGGCAAATGTACAGCATTGCCCCTTCTTTATCAAACCCCGTCCTAGAGTTCAGCTCTGGCAACGGTGTATTTGCAGATTAATCATCACTGGGGGCGGTTCCTCCCTCTTATTTGTGCATATTTATTTATTCCCTCTTTTTTCTTATTCCATCTTTGTTGTTGTTGTTATTATTTTATTTTTTGCAGCCTGGTGCTGCAGTCACCAGCTATTGTGACTGTGCAACCAGTTCTCTAGTGTCCAAAAGTTCACGTGCTTCATGGCAGAGCAACCACTAACCCTGGTCTCAGCTGGACTCTCTGGTTTCTCCTTACTGCAAAGCAATGCTCTCAGATGTGAGAGTGTGTGTGTGTGTGGAGTGCAAGGGATGACAGTTTGCTGGCCTGGAAGGGGACCAAGCGTCCGTCCCCTGGGTAAGCTGGCTTGCACATTAAGTGGAAACTTTCATTATTTACCAACCAGTCAAAATGATTTTGGTATTGACAGAGGCTTCATTATGTCAGCCATTCCATTCTTTGAAAACATGCGCAAAACAGAGAAAGAGTGGTGGCGGGGAAGGGGAAATTCCATTTCTTCCTAAATTGAGTGGAAACATCTTCAGGAAAATTAAAGAAAAACCCGAGAGAAGGAGAAGAGCAAAAGAAATAACTGTAGCCAAAGCCACTTTCCTTTTTCTGTTTCAATCTCCCTTCCAACAGTCTCCTGGTAAAATCATTACAAAGGCCGTTTATTTTTAAAATTGAAAGATTGGGGAGAGTCATAATGAGATATTATGTGTAAAAGTTGCACATAAATTTCCTTCTGTCATATTTTGGGCTCGCCTAACGCATCCCCTTGGCAGGCCTGAGGGAAGCTGATCGCTTTAGTATAGATTGTGTGTGCTTCAATAATATTGCCCAAGGACAAAGCTACTGGGTGGCTGAGTTGGCTACATGCTGATTTAAAAATTAGCTGGGCTTTTATTGGCCACACTAAATTGCTCTAAGAAAGAAAAAAAAAAAAAGAAAAAAGAAAAAAAGAACAAGAAAGAAGTTTTATACCAGAGTGAAGAAGCATGTTTGGAGCAAGACTCTTGTCCTCTCTGTCTTTCAGAGAGTGCAAGGTTTTTACTCACTGGAGAGTTTTTTCCTTCTTTCTCAACTTTGTGGAGAGCTATGGAAGAAAAGAGATGTGATTATGGTATGTAATATAGAGGAAAAAGTCCTAATTGAGCGTTTGGTCTCTGGAGTCTCTCCTTATGGGTCAGCCTGCACGTGTCTCGGTGATACGGAGTTGGACAGTACAGTGTTATGCTACAGGCTGGGCTTGGTTTCAGGTCAAAGGGATCTATCTTCCTTTTTTAAGCATAAGGACACAAGATGCCATTAATTTATTACAGAAGAGTCCTAGAATGTTTTTGTTATTTTGTGATTGGGTGAGTTTGAAATTTACTGTCACAGATGCAGTCTGGGATCTGTGTCCCTTCTCTGAGTTGTGGGCTTGTCCTAAAACCCATGGGAATCATGCCCGTTTTTATTGCTGAATTTGGTCAGCCCTGATTAAGATTTTATTTATTTCTTCATATTTTGTCTTCATTGTCCCCATCTCTCTCTTTCTGAGGTTTTAGTGCTTCCAGGATCTCAGCTGAGGGATCTCCACAGCTGCCAAGAGCTGGGGCATTTCCTTTTCCTTTCCTTTCTTGGTCTAAACAAGAAACTGATCTTCAAGGAAGCAAAGATCATCAAAGAGCATAAGAATAAATAGTAATTCACTACAGTCTTTGCTAATATGCTTAATTTAGAGCTCTGGAGTCCAAGTCCTAGCCACATCTCCTCTGTATTTTGTTTGTTATGAAGCACTTGACCTATTTACTTACTTTTTGACCTAGCAGGCTAAGAAATATAAGATGAAAAGGACATGACCAAAATGAGAGGTTTAAATAAATAGCTTTTAGTGTGGGAGAAGGCTAAATTCATTGTAACTGTAAACATGTTTTTTTGACATGTGCCAAACCTGAGTGCCTTATACTTTGGGCAAATCTGAGTAATTCTGAGCTTCACATCTAGTCTGTGTTTCAGTCCTGTGCCAAACACAAAGCTTGAAGTGGAACTTTTAAAGCCAGTACTTTAGCTCAGTTGGTTCAGAGAGATAGTCATGCTCTGAACCAAACCTCCCAAGTTTGTCCTGTTGGGAGCTACAGTTAATTAAATTAAGATTTCAGTCTTCTTCTCTGGTCTCTTCATCTCTGCATAGCAGCCTTGGGCGAGGTTGAAAGTGAAACTTGCTTCCTTTGCTTCAAGGCAGCTTTGTCTAAAATTGACTCCAGAATGTAAAGCACCATGTGCAGCTATTAAAACTCTCTCACCACAAGCTGCTCTGCCAGCATTTCTGAACACCCAGCTCCTACAGGTAACCCGGCACGCTTTCATCTTCTCTGAATTGTAAAAGAAGGAATCAGGGTTTATTAAACAGTTCGTGTTGCTAACGTGTCGTACATCACGCCATTAATTAAGAGAAATTCCTTTTTCCCCAGTTGGGTGGCTACATAATGCTGCCAGCATGTATATATTATCCGTGTCTCCCCACCCTGGCCTAACCCAAACACTGCATGACTGATTGTACCCCAGAGAAGCTCAGCCTCTTCAGGTAATTCGATTGCTGAGTCTCCAAAACCAAAGAATTAAAGAAACCTCTGCACTGGGCTCTGCTCCACTTGTAATTAGTACCAGAGTGAGCAGAGTGAAGTGGGGTGCGGCGTGTACATGTGCTCCCAATCACAGCCCACACAATGAAAATGTTTGCTTTCTGGGACAATCTGAAGAAACCTCAAGGGGAATATGGGGCTTTTATATATATATGTATGTATATGCATGTAATAATAATAATTATCCTCATTAGAAAGTTAACTCCAAAGCTGTGCTTCAGAAATTGATGGGAGAGCTGGAGGATGCACCAAAGAATCCCATCCCACGCGCGCCCTCTCGCACGGCCCCGGGTGCTCGGGCCGTGGCCAGCCCGTGCCTTGGGCACTGCTGTGCGAGCCAGGCTGACGTTCGCCTGCCTGCAGCTGGGGCTGGACAGCTAAAATGGGTATGTCTTTTATCCTTCTGTTCTCCCACTGGGTGCAGCATGTGGAAAATGGTTGCTTTTGTAACGTTTTTCCACCCGGCTTTGATCCCCCAGCAGTCACGGGGGGTTATTTATCCAGGGTGGTCAGAGAGCAGTACATACTCACCTAACAGCCCCCCGGGTTCCTCACCAATGCTCCTCCTCCGAGTTCCTGAGGATCAGGGGCACAGAATGGGATGCTGGGCTGTTATTTTACAGAGAGTAACGATATTGTCCCTCAGCCCAAGCCACAGGGTATAATTAGAGCTGTTCAGGAATTTTGTCATTAAAAGTCTTTTGGTTGGAAAATGCCAGTTCTTTGAAACAAACTTTTTGGAGTAAAGGTTTCTTGTGTCACAGGGGTACAAACCCTGGAATAACCGCTAGCTCTGGGTAAAGGAGAACTGTGTTCAAGTCCCAAATCTGGTGAAAGTGCAGGTCTCTTATATATATATATATATTAAAAAAAATCACTGTAAAGTAGTAGTGAAGGATTCTGTGCTCCCCCAGTACACAGGCAGAGTCTAAAGCAAGGGCTTCCAAGAGATCACTCTGTCTGAGCAGGGATTCTTGATTATTTCCCATTTCTCAAGAAGCATAACCGAATTTAGGGACTTGTTGTGTGGCTTTCCAAAATGTGAACATTTTTTTGCAAAGGTAATACTGAAAAGCTCTGCAGGGAGGGATAACCTTCAGAGGTGCTCTTGCTAAAGTGACATCACTGCTGGTGAGCACAGGGCAGTTGCTGGGGGGGGACCTGAATCGCTCCAGTCAAAGGCAGACCTGGATACCAAAACCATCTCGCAAGTAATTAATTAACAGCCTGGCGCTATCATTGCATTACTAACTCAGTAATGACATTAACACAAATCCCACACACCACTAACTAACAATAACAATTCACTCCATCATGAAGATAAAACTGTTCCATCAGAGGTAGGATGCCTGACGTAATAAGCCATTAGCCTACATCCCACAAGTAATAGCTCACAGCGAGCATCACTTTGGTACCCAGCAATCATTGCAGCTATCTAATTGTGTCTGAATATGGCACTCCCAGGAGTAACTGAGGTGCATTACAAAGAGTGTGACCAGCAGGTTGAGGGAGCTTCTCCTCCCTCTCTGCTCTGCCCTAATGAAGCCACATCTCGGGTATTGTGTCCAGTGCTAGGCTCCCCAGTTCAAGAAAGGCAGGGAACTACTTGAGGGAGTCCAGTGGATGCTATAAAGATGCTGAGAGGGCTGGAGCATCTCTGTGCTGAGGAAAGGCTGAGAGACTTGGAGCTGCTTAGCCTGGAGAATAGAAAACTGAGATGGGATCTTATCAATGCTGATCAATATCTAAAGGATGGGGCCGGACTCTTTTCAGTGATGTCCAGTGACAGGACAAGGGGCAATGGGCACAGACTGGAACCCAGAAGGTTACATCTGAACATGGGAAAAAAATTCTGTTCTGTGAGGGTGCCAGAGCCCTGGAACAAGCTGTCCAGAGAGGCTGTGGAGTCTCCTTCTCTGGAGAGATTCCCAACCCGGCTGGACCCTGCGCTGCTGGGCCCCTGCTCTGGGTGCCCCTGCTGGGTGGAGCAGGGGGGTGGCACCATATGACATCCAGAGGTCTCTTCCAACCCCTACCATGCTGGGATACTGTGTAACTCCAGCATGCCATTCAATTCTACTGCCAGGAACAGCTGATATCCTGTAGAAATACTACTTTCTAGGGCACAATATACCCTGGGATGGATGGGGAAGGAAGGTGCTAGGAAAGCTATTGGGAAGGCAAGTCAGGTTTCCAACCTCTGTGCATTATAGGATATAGCAAATTAACCAGAGTAGACAACCATGCAACTTACTTCAGTATGTTCACGGAGCTCACCTCCTGGTGTATGTATCAGAAAAAAAGCTCTTCTATATAAAGGATTTTGCTGCTGCTTGAGGACTTTGTTTTATTACAAGATTGCTGTCTCAGTGAAATGTGCCCTGTTTTCTGGTTTTGGCTGGTTTGGGTGAAGACTCAGATTTGAAGGGATTCTGGAAGAAATTACTGAAAAGGGACTTTTCAATATTTTTATAAAGCAAGCTGTGTTCCTCATCTGAAGGTGACTTTATGATTTGAAATTTGAATAATGGGGTTCTTTTTTAGATAGGAAATAGTCACATTCAGAAATAGTAATTGCTCCAATTTTTTTCATAATCTACTGACCTGATATCTGTATGGTATATATCATTTACAGTTACTTTTGCTAAAGGAAAATAATTGAGATAACTCCTTTCAGAAAAAACACCCCAAACTGTTGAGAGGAGTGATTCAGAAGTTTCAAGAAGTCTTGAATGTAGGAAAATCTTTTCCCTCCTCTTTCAAGTACCATTTGCTTGAATGTCATTTAATGTTGGTTTTGCATTTGGCTGAGTTTCCTCTGTCTTAAAGATGTTTAGTTTACATTTGGAAAAAAAAAAAAATCTTGAAAATCCATGTGGTGGCCACTGAGGACTTGCATTACTGGCAAATGTTTTTAGGAGCTGCAGATCCAAGAAATCAAAACCTACTCCTAGAAACTCAGTTTCAGGGGTACTCCAGAAACTGGAATAGATCCATGAGTCACTATTGCTGGGACCTGGGCATTTGGTATCAAGGGATACGAGAAATGAATGTCAAGGTTTAGAGACACTGCAGCAGAAAAAGTAGCCACTGAGGACCAGAAGGATGAGTGCATCAGGAAAGGGAGAAAAAACCAACCAGAAGTGTGGGGGGGTTTGTTGGTATGAGTCTGTTTCGATGCTGTATTTCCAAGGGGACAGGGAGGCTGGGCCAACCCACCATGAGATCAAACAGCAGTGCCTGCTTTAATGCTATTTCCCCCCTAAAGTCTGTTTATTAGGAACTCCTCTAAAATAAT
The DNA here is from genome assembly GCA_025345505.1 of Todiramphus chloris collaris. Classification (NCBI taxonomy): domain Eukaryota; kingdom Metazoa; phylum Chordata; class Aves; order Coraciiformes; family Alcedinidae; genus Todiramphus; species Todiramphus chloris. The sequence continues at coordinate 4,202,500 of JANVCC010000146.1, read as the reverse complement.
GAAATATGAGATGTCAATTCATTCAAGCTAAATTCTATCATAGACTTTTATGCATGGGGAGCATGGCTTCTGAGCTAAAATCCTGTATGAACTCTGCAAACCTTTTGGCTTCTCTTTGTAAACTTTCTTAGATAAAAATGGTTTCATTTTTAGGAATGGCCTCTTCTTCTCCATTTCATCTTCAGGTACTCTTTGTGATCTGTTGGCAGGTCATCGGCACAGTAGTGTGGGAGTTTTCTTATGATGTTCAGGAGGCAAAGGACAGACCTTCTGAAAAGACACTGATAAGAACACCGATACCCACACTTCAGCTTTTAGGAAAGTTTTCAGCAAAGCCTGGTTTGACTCATGGAGATTTTTGCTCTAGATTTTAGTCAGAAACAGAACTCGGTAAACTTGAGTCTAGTCTGAAACGAACATCTGAAGCAGCAGACAGGTTCTGACACCAAACCTCAGTCTGGTATTTGTGGCTGTGTCCACCAGATCTCAAGACCCAGTTGTAATTCATACCTGAGTACCCCTTTAATATTCACAGAGGTAGTAGGAACTTTCTGCAATATACCCTCAGTGCTTGGTTTACTCTGGTATTTTTAAAGTTGGAAATAAAATCATCTGAGTTGCATTTTCTCAGACATTAAAAAAATGAGGCATTTCATACATGCAACTGCATTTTCGGAAGTGTTTGTGCACTTGACCCCCCCCTATTTTGAGAGGACTTTAGAGGAAGGACTGTGTAGATGGCCAGATCTGCTGTACAGAGACACTCACTTTGGGAACAGATTAACTGCTATTGAGCATGTGGATTAGGTGCACTTTTTGTGTGCTCAATTAACCACTCCAAAGTTTTGACGACAAAGGCATCATTATGTTCCTGAAAATGTTTATTATATAAATATTGTCTTTTCTGGTTCAGTAGTGTATTATACTCATTCCTTTTGTACAGCCATAAAACTAGCCCTGCTCTTGCTTCTCCATACTGGTGTAACTGGCATGTGGAATGCAACAGCTGGTTAACTCTGCAATGATCCAAGAGCAGCAGAAGACAAGGAGTGCAGAGGGGGCTGCCTGCTTCTGCCAAGTGTAGAACTAAGCAGCTGCTTTGTATTTTCACATGAACAAAAATGTTTTGTTAACTGCTTCACTGCCGAGGTCCAGGGCATATATAATGAGGTATGGTTGCTGGCCTGCAGGGTTGCTCGGCTTCCAGAGGCTCAGTGATTCTCCTTTTGTTCCAAGTACTGGCTGACAGCAGTGGCTGACAAATGCTTCTGTCACGGGAAGAATGATTGTAGGGCAGTATTCAAACAACTTTATTTTCTATTACATTAAGCATGCCCATATGTCAAATAATCTTCCCTTAAAAGAACATTCTTAAGATTGCAAATGCTCAAAAGCTGTGAAATTCCAATGGAGAAATATAATTTCTGATTATCTTTAATTGTGTAAAATAATAGACTTATAAAAGGGTGGGGTGGAAGAGATCCTAAGATGTCAACTAGTACTCCCCGACTCAAGGCAGGATTGGCTCAATCATCTAACAGTTGTCAAACCTGTTCTTTAATATCTCGGGTTCCCCTGAATTTTTCCAAAGTGTGGCTTTTTGGGGATCTGAGGGAGGCTGCACTAAACCTGTCCAGAACTGATGATCTGCATCTTATTATGAAGATAGGAAGGTGAATGAGGAAACTACTGTTAATTAAAAGGAAAGTGAGATCCCTCTGTTTAGAGTATCAGAAGTGATACTGAGAAAAGAGCATTTTACTCTTCAAAGGAAATACAGCCTGGAGAAACCGAGATAACAATTATAAGGGCAGAAGTTGAACCCTCTGTATTTTATTTGCATCCAGTGTTGCCCTTACTTTGCTGGTGCATGAATGCTGTGGAAAGGGTAATTAGGAGGAGGCTAATCAAGAGGCTTAAGATGTTGTGTCTGATGTGTACTCATGTACAAATAAAAGAGATGGTGTAGGGGAGGTGCAGTTGCAATCTCAAGAAGAGATTCTGGAAGAAGTGGAAAAGATGCACTGCAAATATTCATGCTCTAGGCTCCAACTACAAAAGGAACAAAGTTCATGAGACTGTGAAGTGCCAGAAACCAGCCCCTGGGTAAGGTGCTGGAGAGCCAGCTCGTGTGGCCTGTGGGTGTGGTAGAAATGCTGACCCACTGGCATCTCTCCTCCTTGGCAGCTGGAAAAGCTGGGACATGAGTCCCTGATGGGACACAGCACTGGTGCCTTGCACAGTGTGCAGCACAAGCCCACAGTCGCTGCACTCGTGAAATTCAGTAGTAAATTAAATGGGTCTAGTTGGGCTGTGAAATACATTGTGCATGACTTAGGCTATCTGTGAGGCTGGGTGCTGACAGCAAGCTCTACAAAGTCAGAAGACTGGAGATGGGAAGGAAACATTTGCTTACAATATGACGCAAGGAAATGGGACAACCTTCACCCCTGTGGGCTTGCAGCAGGGAATCATGAAACACCAGGTTTCAAGCTGAGCATTTGCATTTATCTCCCAGACTTTGCCATGCAGTCTGATGTTCAGGGCAAGACCTGCTGAATTCTAGACAAAACCAAGGCAATTAGAGAGTGATCCAATGGCAATGCTGAACGCCTGCACTTCATCTTCTGTTTATTCATAACTTTCTGTTTAAAGTCTGGAGTTTAACTTGCTAGACAAACCTTTTGTATTCATAAACCTTTTGTATTCATAAGCCTTTTGGTTTTGAAGAATGGAGGGGGAGAGAAGCAAGGTGAGACTGACAAACAGGCTGAACTGTTTTGGGCAAGACTCTTTTTTATAAAGAGATAGCAACTTCCTGAGGAGTATGGACCCAGGAATATGTTTAGGGAAAACAGGTGATGGAGAACATTTGCAGTCAGACTGGAAAGGGTCAGTGTGGGGGCTGGCAAGGCCAAGTGCCAAGTCTAGGAAACAGTAACTTCCATCAGGCATACACCAGAAGAAAAGAAAGCAGATAGTAGAGGAGTACTCTGAGTGGACCAAAGCTTCACATCAGTGCCCAGTGAGTGGGGTCCAGGCAAAAGCATTTACAGGAGTAGCAGGGAGGAAAAAAACCGATGAGACTCCAGGTTCCTCTGATATGTTAAAGTTGCAAAGCACTTAGTGAATGAAGCCATGAACTGCAGGAGGTGGGAAGTGTGTCTGCTGGAGGAGTCAGCAGGATGCACAACCTCCTGGACCTACCTCTGCCTCTGAGTAAACAGGCTGATCACAGCTTTTCCATGGCATCAGACACTTGTGGGCTTCTAGTTCTCTGCAGGTTTAATAGGTTTGCTATGGTCTGTGTCACAGGGATGCTGGGCCCTCAGCTGCCGGGAGGTGTTGGTGCCAGGCCTTCAACCTAAGAACTGTCATGTAACTTCAACTCTGAAAACAAAGTGTCTCAGCTCATGTTGGACACGCCAAACCCACAGTGACTTCTCCAGCCTTCATGCCTCAGGGCCTCACCTTTTCCCATTCTCATCAGATTGCTCTGAAGAAACGTCTGTGGGTATTTCAGAAGCATTTGGATGCTGTGGTGATGAGCCTATTGAAAAAAATCCATGAGGAAATGAATAATTCCATACTTGATGAAGGGTTTGAAAGATGTGCCATATATATAGTGCATGGGCCCTTGTGTTTAAGTACAGGAAACACAGAATATGGAGTAGCTGCTCCTTCAGAGAGCAGCATCTGGCCTGGAAAAGTTGGGAGGGCTTTGGAGAAGACCAGTGTATGACCAGCTAATGAAGGTTGTGTTGCAGCACGGGTACGCCAGCAGCTCAGGGTGCTGCTTCCCCCAGTACGCTGTGGTCACCCAGGACCACTCCTCCTCTTTGCCTGTGGCATCAAGGATTTAGAGACAGGAGCAGCCTGTGTCTACTCAAAGGGATTACCAGCAGAGCAGAAGCTGAGACAACCTTCCCTTAATCGGGAACAAGGCGTTTCAAAAGGATGTAATTTTATTTTCATAACATTAGGAAAAAATCCTAGTGGAGGGCCTGCTTGCTCTCTCATATTCCCTTCTTGCTCTGTCTTAGATGTAAGTCCAAAAGAGACTGATCTTTCTTTGGAAATCCTGGGTAATGTGATTTCCAGAAGTTGGTGTAAAGGTTTCTGTTGAAAACTGCAGAGCTGTGTCTTCAAACAAACCAGTTCTGGATCATTCAATTCTTACAGCTCCCTTATGCTCTGAAGGGGGAAAAAAAAAAAAAAAAGTGTTGTTTCTTTTTTTTAATCTAACTCTGAGAAGTTGAACTGCTTTGTCATCTCCTGACACGTCAAAATTGCTGTTGGAAGTAGTACTCAGCATGTCACAGTTTTCAGAAGCATGGCAAAGCGTGTGTTTAGTTTTACATATACTGAGAAGCTTCTCTGAGGACTTTGCTGCCATATACTGAAGCAGAAAGTGAGCATCGCCAAACAAGGAGAGTCGTCAGGGGTTTGGGCAAACTTAAACATTTAGTTTTGGAGCTTTGGTGAATCTTCAGATGTTTGTTAGAACTTGGCTCTCAAATGAAATGGCAGCTCCAAGCATCACCCATAGTAGGGGGGATTTACCACATCCAGATCAGATCCTAACTTGGATGTGATATAGAGCTTATATTTTCAAGATCTGAGGGGTGGGTGAGCTCACTTTTTAGACAGACTTTTGGATGCCCGGTGCAAATCAGTCTGTTATGTGTCACTAACTTATTTTATAACATGACTTCAGGAAAAAGAGGGGGGAAATGGTACTTGAAACATACATTTTTAAAAACAAACTTCAGTTTTAAGAAAACCCAAATAAATTATGAGTCGTTTCTCCTTCAGCCATTATTTACTAGACATTTTTAGAGATTATCTATTTATTTATTGCCCTCTGAGACCACTAGAGAGGAAGGAAAATGCAGTTAGTCCATCACTTCCCCTGATAAAGAGAGATGCAAACTCTTAATAAAGTATCGATGGCACCCCAAGGGGACAAAAAGAGATTTGCATCCCAGTGGCCCAGCTGACAGACCACATAAGTTACTGCAGAGAGGTCCTGTCGGAGGAAAGAGCATGACAAGAGAAGAGGGAGCAAAACATGATTTGTACTGGCATGCAGTGAACAAGCTAAGCTGTGTAAAAATGAATACATGAAATTAAAAGGATTAATGGGACAAGTTAGTGCAGGGCAGCAGGGAAAGTCCCCTGTCTAGGTACTTCTGCCAGGTTCCACCCAGACAGCTTATATTTTTTTAAACCTTCTTTCTTTTGTAAGTGAAATTTCATCTGGAAAGTGCCGTGTCGTGTGTGTGTGTGTGTGTCCGTGTCCCCGCCCAGGTAAGCCCTTTCAGCTTTTAAATTCTTTTATTTAAAAAATCATGGTGGTTTTCACAAAAGCCTGAAATGTTGGCTTGGTATGAGGAAGGCTAATGGCAAGTTAGCCATCAGAAATCATCCAGTGAGTTCATTTGCATCGAATGCTCCTCTTAACCTCCTGCTGTAAATCACTTTTAAATAGCCATGCTGCTTCACCCCAGGGCTGGCCCCGCTCAGGGCTGAGCCCAGGAGTTTCTGCTTCTGCTGTGAAGGCCTTTGAAATCACCTGTGATAAAGATGTTTAGATGTACGGCTTTTACTAGTTAAATCACAAAGCTGGGCCTAAAAATTTTCCTACGATAACATTTTGCTACAGAGCACTGCCTGTCCAGTCCCAGCTCTGAAGCTGAACAAGGCTACATGTATATATGCAGCCTTTGCCCCATTAGGTGGTTGGGGCTTTTTTTTTAGTACTATACCTGATTTCCATCTTGCAAAAGGCAATTACAGCATTCACAAGATGACAGTCATTTCATGCAACAGAAGGCTGACTAATTGAGGCAAAGGGATTGATATTTGGGAATGAAAAACAAAGCTGTGACATGTAAAATTACATATAAAGTGAGATATTATTTTTTTTCTCCTCATAAAATTCTCAACAAGCGAACTCCAGATGTCAGCATTTAAACACTATCAGGTATTACTTGTATTACTGTAGCATCTACAGACCATGGGGAAATCACAGGTGTATGACACTCCTAACCTGAGGGGCACGGTGTGTTTTGAAGAGCTTATGGCTTTAGGTAGCACAAGGGGCTATTTTGGTTCAGTTTCCTTCTGCCTTTAAAAAATTATTGCAACAAGTTGCAGCTTAATCAGAATTTAAGATGATGTAGAGGTTGGTGCCATGGGGAAAAAAAAATAGTAAAAGAAAAATTGAAAAGATAAAAAAGAAACTATGCCAGTTAAAAAATTTTAAAAAAGGTAAAAAAGAAACTGTTTCTTCACTGTGAAAAATTCCTCACTGTGAGCATGATGAGACACGGGAACAGGTTGCCTAGGGAAGCCATGGATGCCCCATCCCTGGAAATGCTCAAGGTCAGGTTGAACAGGTCTTTGAGCAACCTGGTCTAGTGGGAGATGTCCCTGCCCATGGGTTGGAGCTGGGTGATCTTTAAGGTCACTTCCAACCCAAAACATTCAGTGATTCTGTGAAGTCTACAAGTACAGCTACAACCCACTTATATTGACCCAGTCTTTCTACTGAGTATGTAAATGGAGACCAGAATAAGGCCAGGCAACTTCAGTGGTCAGCTGTTGTCATTGCTTCTTGGTAGACTGAAGCTGTATAGACAGGCCTGCACCTTGGTACTGCTGCTGTTGCACTGGTGGCTTCTTACAAGAGAAACACCCTTGCCCAGGAGGTCACTTCTTCAATCGTATCAGCTGTATTCAGTCCGCAAACGAGCTGTTGCTGACTATGTGTAGCTGTAATAGTTTGAGTTATATCACCTTGAAAGGTGCAGTGACTTCTTTGCTTGTCTAGGGAAGAGGTGGGAAGAGGCAGATTGAAGGTGTTGCTGCCACGCTGGCTCTGACAAGCATGTTTTGATGTCTTTATGGATTTTTTTTGCATCTGTTTTCCCTGGATTATCATTTTTCTTGATCTAGAAGAAAAGTCAGTTTTGGAGGTCTGCCTGCTCCTTGTGTCTTCAAAATACACCGGTTTCTATCTAGTAAAGGAGATTTATTGAACAGATTGAAGGATTTATAAGCTGTTCCTTAAATTCCTGGAGTATTGTCCCAGCAGGCATTAGCATGAAACCTTGGATGGATTGCCTGTGAATCTTAGCTTCTTTCTAGTTGATATGAGAAGGTTTTATTCAGTACTTCAAGGTCTTCCTTCCCAGCTCACCACTGCCCTTCTCCATGCCCATATGTCTCGGAGGGAGCACATACAAGCAAGACCCTACGTGTCACCACTGGAAAACAGGGTAGCCAACGCTAATCCCTCACTTTTGTGAGAGGAGAACACTTCAAATGCAAAAATATACCTGTAAGACCAGCAAGCCATAAACAGCAAATCCTAACAGCAGAGCCTTGATGCTAAGGAGAATTAAATCTAATCTGGACTTGTCTGAAAGGGTAATGAGAGTCAAAACTGGAAGAAAAAAAAAAAAAGGTATACTTATGAAATAATATTTTGCTTAGATTGTTGAATTGTGGTCAAGCGAATGAAAAAGGGGACAGGGCTGTTGCGAGGAGTTTCACTGAGACAGGGAATGTGTGTGTAGGAACATCTGGTATGTTTGGTCTTAACACTCCAGGTCTTTTACCATATCCTGCCCAGCACTGCTGAAGTAAACCAGGTGTAAGTGGTTTCAACAGAACAGCCAAAACCACATCTTACCCAGAGAAATCGTGTCTTGAACATGAAGGCTTTGTTCTCCAGGGCCAGAGCTCCTCTCTCCCCACTGGTAGCCCGTGAAAGTGTTTACAGAGGCCAGCAGCCCAAAGGAATTGAATTCAGGATCTTGAAAGCTCCGGCCTTCGCAAAATAAACCTCAAAGGAGATTCAGAACTATCAGCAACAAAATACTTTCTATTCTCATCCATGGCAGCCCCCTCCATTCCTGTCTCATGTTTATTTAACAATTTAAAAAATAAATCCATTGCTTTGAGCTCAGGGCATTGATATTTTTAAGGTCTGTGGGTTTTTTTTTCCATATGCACTTCCCATAATATTCTATATTTTCTTTTTCTTTTTGTTATTTTACTTTAAACATCATTTGCTCTCATTGGCAATTACAGCTCTTGCTTTTTTTTTTGATGTTGGTAATACGATAGGTGAGGTGAGGTGAGGAAACACTGATGACAAAAGCTCTGGTACTCCTCCTCTTTACCTGAGTGGTCCAAATTGATACCTGTTTTCCACATCGGAGGTTTGGCTTTAAATAGATCCGAACGTCTGTATTTTCAAATATCAGCACTTAGGCTGTTTCTGCAGAGTCTGCTCCTTGTGCTGTCAGTGTGGCATTGGTGTGAGCTTCACAAAGAGTGTAGTCAGGAGGCTGGTTAAAGTTTCATTAAAAAATAAATAAACCCCAAATCCCTGGGATCCACTTAATTGCCCCCTAAACTGGACAAACACCAGAGACAATTTGAACTATTTGCTCCAAATTACTCTTGTGAGTTTAGCTCCTTGCTTGCTTACTGGGTAGTTCAGAACTCAAACCAACTCCATGGAGTAGACCTAGAATTCTGGAAAAAATCAGGAGGATTTTTTTGTTTTTTGCTGCACCCAAGTAGTTGGATTTGATGATTATTGTCTGATGAGACTGATTGCCAATATCACATCATGTTGTTCGTGTTCCCATCTTGTGTGGCTGAAGCATTTTAAATGGAGGAAAACACCAAAACCCAAAAGCAACTAAAACCAAACAAAACATCCATAACTTTCTTATATAGATAAGGGAGTTCAAACCTGCTTTTCTATCTCCCATCTAAGAAACTATATTATTTCTGCTATGGGCACCTGCTCTTCTTTTTAGTGAATACATAATAGAAAGGGCCTTGCCTCACTTGGGTTTTCTTGAAAGCTAACAGTCAGTCATAAGCACCAGACCAGAGCACCTTAAGAGTGGAATCACAGAATACAAAAAAAAGACCAGCTCATATATTATCTGACTGTTTCACATGTTCGGGTGCCAGTCAGGCCACGCTGGAGATGGTTCTCAGGGGCTTCACAACTACACGTAAAAGGAAACTGAAGCTTTTAGCTGTTGTATCTTTGAGGTTGCTGAGCACACGCCTGGCACACACACATTCCAAAGGCTGGTGGCTCTGGCAGGACCAAGCACTGCTCACCTGAGCCGTAGCAGAATTTATCCCTGCTGACTGGCCAGGAGAGGAAGCCTGTGCCACAAGGGTCCTCCATTTGTAATGGTCTAACAGTAGGAGAACCCACACAGGAAAAAAACCTCTCTCTGACTTGACTTTTCTCAGCACAACCATTTTATCAGGACTACAAGACTGACAAGAAAAAAACGATGTTAGATGCACGTGAAGAGAAAAAAGAGAAAGGCACTCTACTCACTGATACTCTTATTGGTTCCATCCCCACTCTCTGCCTCTTTGAAACTAACTTGAGATCGAAACTGCGCAGGTTTGCCCTGTGAGGAGGAGACAGCATCCACCTTCCAGCTGAACCTGTAGTTGGGAGGCTTCTCACCCCAGAACGTCTGTGGGGCTCCTGCAGGGCTCAAGGGATCACACAGGGCAACTGATGTTTGAACCAGCTCAGCATGTCATTGCTTGTGCAAAACACGTGTCCAGCCACCAGCCCTGCATAAATTGGCCGTAAATAGTTAATTAAACGCATTTGTACCCCACCACCTGATTTGCATGCAGAATTGTCAAAACAGTGTGCTAAGATTAGACACAATGTACTCCCCGAACACAATTGTACCACTGAAACGGTCTGAAAATCTGGTGCATTGAGTTAAATTTTCACATTGTGCCTTCTTGTGTAATAACAATAATCTCCTCTGCCTTGGAGTATAATCGCAATAAAGAGCTTTTTGTGATTCATTCAGTGTTTATTCACTCAGTAAACAGCCCTTTATTGCTTTTTATACTACAAAGCAAATGAGATTATTGCTTAAATTGTCCGGTAGCGTCTAGCTTCTGTCCTCTGGCTTGCTTGTTCGGTTTGTTTTTGTGTTGTGGTTTTGGAAAAGAAAACTTGTTTAAAATTAGCTCCCCAATAAATCACAGTAACAATGAAGTGAGAGTTTCTGCAGTGTGACAGATTTGTAGCTTTTTATGTTTGTAATGATGATGATATGTTTTCCAGCTTATTTATTCCCTTCTGCCTTTATTCTCCCAAACTCTGAAGTCTGCTGCAGTGAAGAAAACCCTAAATGTTGGAGCTTGAGGAGGGAGAACTAGCAGTCCTTGGGCTGCACTGCTGCCTCTGCGGTATTCCCAGGATAGAGAGGTGCAGGAAAGAAATGAAGACAGTAAACAGGCAGGAGTCTGATGCTCAGAGTTGAGAGGCATCCTACCCTGCTCCCTGATCTTGAGCGATTTCCTTCACTCGTCCATGCCTATACAATAAGGTCGGTGATGTTACCTCTTTTGTAAAGTGTCCCGAGATCTTTGGGTGGTTAGCAATAAACAGTTTTGTTACTCAGTCACTCTCCAAGTAGTTCCCAGGAGCAGCTGTTCTTAACACACCACCTCCCCATGAAGTCGTATGGTGGAGCAGCTCTGCAGGCCTCAGAATAAGAGGACTAGGAACATTGTAGTGTTCATCATGGAAAAGAACAAGTTATCTGTAGCCAGCATTTGTTCATTCACTCCTTTTCTGAGTGTGCAAATGGAGCGGCTCATAATTATTCCTCATCACGAGGCCAAGTGGCGTATTCACCAGGAGAACGGGAAAGACTATTCCTCTCTTTCAGGCAGCAACACGTAAATGGCATTTCTTATTTCAGTCCTGCCAACTTTCAGACGTTAGCCAAGCATTTCACTGATAATTATTGATCTTCTGTATTTATAGAAAGCGAGGACCTAGTACAATTCAATATTCAGGAGATGCCAATTTTCTATGAATACCTGAGAATGACTTGGTTGTTTTCCATTTCTGTAATTGCTTCTGTATTGCTGGGGCATGAATTGCATTCTTTAAAATCCACCTAGTAAAGGAACATGAGCAGGGAAGCTGTGCCTGAATTTCTTTCTTCTTACTGAAGCCAGGCATGTTGTTTTCAATTTGGGCACTTCGGGTATTAGTGTCCGACTTCATTTACTCACGTCTAGTGTCAGCTTCCACCGTCAAGTGGATACCTTAAATTAATTGATAAAAGAATTGCAAGTTGGGGCTCTCAACCTGTTAAATATGCAACTGGATCTGTATTTTCTCTAATGGACTCTATATTTTCTGCAAAGTCTTTGCATTTAGCTAGTCTTGACAGCATTTGAGTGACTGTATTTCTTCTCTGGGTAACAGTGTTTCCTGGATTTTGCTCCTTTCCTTCTGTGTCGTTACATGCAGTTGTTTAATTAGTTTACAGCACCTATTGTTATCCTAACCTGGACAGTGACACAGTGTTTGAACAGAGCAGGTCAAGTCCCAGCTCCACTGAAGCCCCCAGCAAAACCTCAGAACTGAGATGGTACATTCCCATTGCCTGAGCTTGCACTGTGGTTCGACATCCCAGGGCTGAAGGACCCGACCTAGCTGTTCCCAGGATAAACCTGGCATGTGATCTAGTACCTACCGTGTGCCTGACCCTGCTCACTGTGCTAACTGAGTAGCCTGTGTGCTGCAGAGCTTGACCTCACTGGTCATATGTACTCGAAACTGAGAGCAAGGTCTGGAGTACCATGATGCTACAGTTCTGACAGCAAAGTCTCCAGAGGTTCCTCTTTGGGATGCTACAGCATAAAAGCTATCCTGACCCTGGGCAAAATGAAAAAATATTTCAACAACCCAGATTTCTCTGATGTTAGAATAATCATCAAGTGTCAGCCACTGTATAACATCGTCTGCATGTACATTAAAGGGGAGATTTCAGACTACTGACAAGGAAGCAGTGTCGTCCCTTTGGGCAGGCAGACATCAAACTGGCAGGGAGGCCACTGCCTATCTCCTCTCAGCTCATCTCACACCAGTGGCTCTTGCAGAGGTGGTGGCTCAGAGTGATGATGCTCTGTGCTTCCCAGGTCTGAGTTGAAAGAAAGCTCACTGGGAGTGACTTGCTGGGATTCCCTAGGAGGCTTCTGCCAGTTCCGGTTCTGGCTCCTGTGTGGATGTGACATGTTTGGTGTACCTGGGTAGGACTACACCCTGCTTCATAGTTTCTGCGCATAACAAACTTGTGAAGTGCATAGCCTCATCTATGATTAGATTTTTGTTTTCCAGACCAACAGCGATTTATGAAGCATGTTTTCATGTGGAAACCAGAAAATGTTTCCATTTAATGATTGAACAATGTACTTTCCTTTATCAAATCTGCTTGAAAACCTTTTATTGTTTTAAGAATACATTCTCACAGGACATTTGTTGCCTTATCCACATTTCACTGGAGAGGGCCTCTGCTTTGCTAAAGCTTTCAGGTTGCTGGATGAAGCGTGTGGTTCGTTGGAACAAGGTAAGGAAACGAGAGCTGATGGTCAACCTGCCAAGCAGGAACCTATAAGTGTTTCCTGAGTTAGCAGCCCTGAGACTCTTTCTTTGGGTGCCCTTGAGCAAGTCACTTTGCTTCCATGTGCATCATCTCCCCAGCTGAAAAAGGAGAATGGTCCTATTCATTTTCTCCTGCAGTCCTTCAGGTTCTGGTTCTGGGCTTGCCTGGTGCCCATGATGGTGAGGGTATGCAGGTCATAAAATATTAATTAATCATTCAAATAAATCATGTCAAAGAAATATGAATTAATCATTGCTCCAGAAAAGAGCTTGCCACAGCCACTCTCTGTGGGCCCTCGGTACAGCCTTGGAGCTGTTGGAAATGCACCGGCTTTTCGAACATGGCCCATGGACATGATTAAAAGAACCGCCTCAAATCATCCCAACTTTCTCACTATTAAACAGCAGCTACAGCTCCTTCTCTTTTTGATTTTCTTTTCTTATTCTTTCCTCTTTTTTTTTTTTTTTTGAACCTGGCAGCCTTAGTCAATAAGCCATAAGCGCCTAGCTAAGAAGAACTGCTGTCATCAGACAAAAAGGCCTCCAAGTCCACATCCCTAACAACCTATTTTAATAACAAGAGCAATAACGGGATTTATTATGCATGCGGTTTTCTGCAATCATTTCTGAAGAGAAAATTAGTTTGAAGCCTCAGGCGACAGTTGAACTCTCAGAGGCGCCTAAAATAAAATAAGGGGGGGGGGGGGGGGGTGGGGAAGTCTGGCGGGAGGGGGCTGAAAAAATAATAACTGGGGAAAAAAAGTGTGATGGGAAAAGTTATTGGAGCAAGCATGCTGGTAAACTTTATCTGTGACTTGCTCGTGTCGTCTGGAGGGAGAGCAGAGCGGCTGAGAGCTGCGTGGGTTTGCCAGGCTGCTGGTGCCACAGGTGCTGCAGGAGCTGGGAGGGCTGGACCAGCCTGGGCTGCCAGCAGCACGGCCCTGACGCCTCCACTTACTGACCGGGTGGACTGGTCATAAATTCCAGAGGGCCTCTGTTCTGAGCAGTAAATCTCAGCTCAGACAGGGGGTTAAAAGGAAAAAAGAATAATTTAAAAAAAAAAAAAAAAAAAAAAAAAAGATGAGGAAAAGGGCTGGGGGAGCTGCTGGAGGCAGGGTGTGTAAGAGCTGCTGGCTGCAGGCTCGGGGCAGGAGCAAATCCAGCATCTGCCCCAGGGACCCGCAGCCACTGTGACCACACCTGCCCCTATCCAACCACCAAAAATTGCCACTTTTCCCAACCAGCTTCAGGTCCATCTTGAAACAGAGGTTAGGTACTGGCACCAACCTACCCTGAGAGACCATTCTCCTCTGGTGAATGGGAGGAGGATGCTGTCCCAGGTCACGACAACGACCCTGTGCTTTTCTCTAACCATGGGGAGGTCAGGCTACAGGCTAGTTCCTCAGAGACATGCTGAAGTCCTCCCCCAGTCTGCACCTTCAGAGCCTACATTCAGACCTTCCTGCCTCCTCAGCCTGTTCCGTGGCATGTGAAGGGCCTGCTGTAGATGCTGTCTGGTAGCGGGGATAGGCTGAGATACAACCTGAAACCCAGAAACTACTTCATCAACGTGATGCTGGGAGTTGCTTCCCAAGGGGTGTCCCGTGAAGCCCAGTGCTGTGCAGGATGGAGTCCATCCCAAGCAGGGTACTTCAGGGACATGGCTGGCCTCTCGCTGTCTTCTCACCTGCCCTGTGGTTGACTTCCCCGTTGTAGGGCACACCAGCAATGATGGAGGCACCCAGGGCCAGCTGCCACTATACCAACTCATCCCCTCTCCCTCCTGATGCCCAGGGCAGGTTTGCTTTCCCCTGCCCCTTCCTCTGCATTCCCATTTCAGATAAACCCTCGACAGAGGAGTGAGACTTGAGGCTGAGCAGTGCACAGTTGTTCCTTCTAAAATACATGCAACGCCAAGGGAGAAGAGTGTGCTTTCACATGCATGTGTATATACGTGTGTGTGTGTGTGTGTGTGTGTGTGTGTGTGTGTATCCGCATCGCAGAAAGACAAAGCCAATTACTTTTGTGTAGGATTGAGTGCTTTTTTTTTTTTTTTTTTTTTTTTCATTCTTGGGGTGTTTTTTTTCCCCCCTTCCTGAGGCAATGCATGAACTTAACTGCTGGAAATAGTGTGGAACCAGCTGACTGAGACCAAGAATCTCAAACCTGCTATTAGATGCTCCTTGCTTTTTGGGCTTTGGTTTGAGGACACATTACTTTACTTCAGCTCTGGAGTTTGAGGCCACCCCTTCTGAACTGTATGAAAGGTGGCCAAAGAAAATAATGTGTGGTTATTGTTTAAAAAGTCATCATACCCAAAAAGTATATGATCACTTGAAGGCAACATCAGAGAGCAGGGTCTTCTGCTGGCTTCATCCTGGGCCTTGGCTAACCAAATAATTCCATAGTGATATTTATGGCTTGTATATAAAAAAGAAAATGGTCTGAAATCCTGTGGCTGTTTGGTACCCACGTCTTTAATGTCAAACTGCTTATTCATGCTAAACAGTGGGATTTAATAAGACAGTTATTCTATGTTATTTAAATACCAATTGATTATTAAAAACATATTTATTTATAACTACAAATTATAAAGTACTTGGGGCAGTTCAGCCAATCACATCAGTGGAGTGCCTGATGAATATCCTTTCCTAGCCCCATCATTTTATATACAGAAAAGAGGTTGACTTATGCAGTGGGAATAAAACTAACTTAACTGCCTTTATGGGTCATTTCTTTCTTTGATGAATACTTGTAACTCCCTTTAACGGTAATAGGACCTTTGCTTTCCAGCTGAGCAGAAAATAAACAGACCTCACTGTAGGGGCTCTATTGCCTTTTGGGGGGCTCTGAGCAAGGTTAAGCAGAGGCGGATGAAATGTTCTCTGCTTTAATAAAGCATGTCTAAAATATTCCTGAATAAGATCCTCTTTCTCTGTTTCCTGACAAACGCTGCCCAGAGGGTCCTGCCGGTTGCACTGGTGCCTGCCAGTACAGCAAAATGAAGTACCAGTGAGTCAAACCCCATTTGGCAGTGGCAGGGTCCTACTCCTTGGTGGTCACACCAGAAGGCTGGACTGCTGGTGAAGATATCTTCCCTAGACTTTTTTGACAGCAGTGTTTTAAGATTTTTCACTCATACACGCATTCCTCATCTTCGTTGGTGGCTTTTGCATCTGAGAGCCTCAAGACATGTTGAAAGATAGAAGAAATAAGAAGTGCTCATCCCAGCCTTCTTTTTCTTTCTTTTTTTTTACTCCAGTTTGTTTTGCCTTTTTTCTTTTTCCCCTGGTTAAATCATATGATTAATGAAGCACAGAAAGAAAGAAAAAAAAAAAAGGTATCTCTTTTCCTGATTCCTTTTCCAAATGCAAAGTGCAGCTGCTGCTGCAGATACAGGTTCTGCAACTCCAACAAGCTTTCACAGCACAGCCAGCCTGACTCGCAGCCAAAAGGGAGAAAATCTGATCCGGTATTTATGTCTCTGTTTAGGGAACTCAACCCAAAACAAGGTGGTAGCTGAGAAAGGAGACAGAGAGGGGAGAGGAAACCTGTGTTTTAGGGAAGAAAGAAAAAGGAAGCCTGTTAAGGTAGGCTCCCAAGTAAATGAGAAACACTTTGAAATCCTGTATCCTGGTGGTTTTACGAATTAACTTTGCAGAGAAAGCGGCTTGTTTTTCCTTTGTGAGCCTCGTTAAAGTCTGAGTGTTGCACACTGAGGTGTCGTATCACCAGCAGGCATCGGGCAGCACGACTGCCCTGGAATCAATGTAACTCCATCCACTTACACAAGAGCCAGCTCCAGGAAACACAGGCACATCCCCGGGAGGTGTGTTAAAGGCAGGGAAAGCGCCAAGCCCTACTACAGTGTCTCTCTTTTTAACTTACGTGTTCTTTTAACTTATTGATGTTGTTTTCTAAAATGTATTTTGATTCAGTACTACAAATTCTTTGCAATTAACAGATATGTTGATTCACTTGCTGTTTTATTGTAGCTTTTCCCCTTTTGGCGTAGGAAAAAAATAAATAAATCCATTCCTAAACAAGGCAAGATCTTTAAAAAGATCTTCATTATATTTCAATAGCAATCTCACTTTGGTTGAAAGAAAATACTTCTGTTTATTAATTAAGAGGAATTTGCTACCTTAGTTCCACTGAACAAACACTTTATTTTGCCACAAGAAGCCAAATACTTTGAATTTTCATTTGCTGCGGGGTGAAGCCCTGCAGTTATTGAACTGAATGCTGGAGGACTCAGAGCAAAGGCAAGAGTGGGCCAAGTCTTGCAGTTTTTACTGACACCTCTGTAAGCCTCCAAGTATTTCTAAGACAGCCATTCACACCAGCATCTGAGCTCCAGATGAATCATTTATTACGAATACATGGCCTGTTAAACCGTCTTTTCTCTGCTCACAGTTGGTGAAAAAAAAAAAAACCCCACAACTGTTATCATCTTGCAATTTGCTCAAAAACCAAACTTCAGTCTGGCCAACCCCCTTTTGCCTTTTCCCAAGTTGTTGGTGTTTATAAAGCGTAATATGAAGCTGGCAGTATAGCACTGGAGCGTTACAAGGAGGTCTCTGAAGAGCCCTCTGCAGAGGTCTTGCTGCAGGTCTAGGTTTTTTTTGGAGTTAAGATGAGCTAGAGTATGTCAGCCCAAAAAACCCCCCAAAAGATCAGCTCAGGGTTTTCTCCTGCAGTGAAGAGAAAGTGGTTTCTGCCCAAGTCCATGATGATTTGATTGCTTTTGTGCTCATTTTGCTGAGAGAAGCTGGTGTAAGAATGGGCTGCAGCAGGGGCCTGGCTGCTCGTCGTGCTAGTAACCTGGTAGCTTTACTAGCTCCCCAGGAAAACAAATAGTTCACACTGTGCCAGGGTGCAGGGCACCAGTTTCAGCAGGGTTGTTCCTCTTGAAAGACAAGGTCCTGGTTTGACCAGGTTTTAGGCCCTGGCGCAGCCCCTGTGAGTGTCAGCAGCGCGTTGCGGGGGGCTCTGCACAGGCGCAGCTTGCACAGTCGCTTGATGCTCCAGCGGTTTGCGGTCCAGGCAAAGCCACCTTCCTGCCGGGGTAGATGTTCAGCTCTGTGCTTTTGGACAACTAACCCGCACTTAAATACCATTCACACTTCTTAATGGCATCACTGTGACATCCGGTACAGTAACTCTGGAGGATTATGTGAAGTGAAGGGTGAAATAACTTCACCAAAAGGCAAATGCTGAAGCATTCCCTTTTGTGTATTGAACATTCCTGTAGGCTCTGTACTTGCTCTTTTCAGACAATACGTTCTTGGCTGGCTGGATTATTCTATATCACCTCTCTAACCTGCTCTATTAATTTCCATTGACTGTGAAAAGAACTTGTCAAATAAGGAGGAAAAAGGAGGGGGAAGTCTTTTAATCCATAAGGCACAGTTCTTAAAAGCACCTTGTTGTGTAGTAGCTGCACACAGGTGAAGAATTTGTCAAGAATACAGGGCTGCTGCTAATTGTCTGAATAAATTACAGCTTTGGAGCCTGGAAGCCACAAATCATGTCATTGTAGCACTAAGCTATTCCTTTATGGAATTGGTCTTTTACAACCTGGAAAAAAACTTTTTAGAAGGCTGCCCTGCAGGAAAAATTAGAGGGAAAGGGGGTGGGGGGAGTGGGTGAGAGCGTGTGTGAGTGTGTGTGTGTGTACATGTACATGGGAATGTGAACAGGGTATCAGATCCCAGCAACTCTCTCTGAGAGCAGGGGTCCCAGTCTGCTCCCCTTTTACACTGATACCAGCCAAGTCATCTGCAGCAGCAAGAGCACGGGTAAAGCCCTTTGGATTGCTGGAGAAATGAGCTGGAGAAATTAAGGGAAAATTTTGGCTGATGGCAAGTTCTGTGTATGGATGTCAGCTCATTCCTCCTTGGAAGGCAAGCCAGCCTGAAAAGGAAATACTAAATGTGTAAGAAAGCACATACTACAGATTCACGTGACATTCACTTCACTGCAGACGATTCGCACGAAGCACAATCGATTATTTTATCCTTTAAGATATAATTTTTTTCACAAGTGTGGAGCAACAGGTACCTGTCACCCTTGTTCATTCCTATTTTTCCTACAAGCTTTAACTGTGGTGAAAGAAAAAGGAATACAGGATTTAAACAATTTTCTTCTGAAGTATTTGGTTTCAGCCTGTGGGCTGAGTCCTGCTCGCACTGTTGTCTCCTACAGAGTTCAGCAGTCTTTGGATGGAGGCAAGTCCATGTGCAGCAATCCGGTGTGGCACAATCTGTAAAGGGGAGTTGAAATGACTCTTGGAGATAATTCCCAGTTCATACTGTGAACTAGACAATAAAGTGGAAAGTGCTCTCTGGAATTTCCTTAAGGCAACCTGAAGCTGTGCTCAGGCTCTTTCCCAGTTTATTAGCGGTGTTTAGCAAAGTACTTCAGGCTTCTTTGCAGACCACAGTAATTCGTTACCAGACACTGGAGGACAAGCTGCCTGATAAAATTCATAGTCTGTAATGAGGCAGACAGGCGTGATAACACAGTAATAAATCACAGCCGTTAGGGTATATTCCTGGGACGGCTGGCAGAGGGGTTTCAGTCAGAAGTCAAGAAGAACCTGTAGCTCCATGTCATACCCCCCTTCGAGGTCAAATCTCTCCCTGGGTCCTCGCCAGGTGTCAGGTCAGATGCAGCAGTGAGGCCCATGCTAGAGAGAAGGTAGCTACAGCTGACATGCCCGGCAGGAGCTGTGCTCAGACTTGTTCTTCAGAGTTTGCGTGAGAAATAAATACTAGTTATTACACACTTCAGGAAGTTTAGTAGTTTAGTTGCTAGGCCAACTATCCACTGTTGCCTTACATGAATAATTAATTGCAAGTCCTGGTAGCTGCCTGGGATTGTTCACTGCACAACCCAGAAGTGACAGGGGATAAACACACCACCGATTCAGGAAGTTGATGAAAAGCTCAGCAAAGCTGATGAAAAAGTCTCAGTGTCATCAGCAGCTCCAAATCCTGCAGCATCTGCTAGGGACAAGCAGCATGGGGCCAGACATGCTCTGCACCAGTAGGGCACAGCTGCTCTCCCCCAGCACACTCACACACTCCTCTCCCCTTTTTTAGTGACCTCCGTGGGCAAGACAGTCCATGTGCCAAAGGTAGTTAATGAGAAGAAAGCCTTTCTTCCAGCAAAATTACAGCAAATTGTTAGCTTTAGTGAGTAACTACTTGCTTAGTCATTTATCTTTCAGCTTGGACATACCCTGCTCTTCAGTACATGTCCCACCCAGACAAAACTCTCTCTAAAGCATTATTGCTGTCCCCGTATCTGTCAGATCATAGCAGATTACTCTGTCACTGCTGGTTTGTAAAGTTTTGTCCACCTTCCTTGGAAAAACTCAGTAGGCAAAATGCTGCCAGAGGTGAGAGCTAGCAATAGGAGAAAGTGTGACAGTTTTGACAGAGCGAGGCAGATGGCTGGATCCGAAAGGACCAGCCTCGTGTACAGGGGGTCACAAATTCAAGCTCCATATCTGGGTTCTGTGGCTTATCTTTCAAAGTGTGGAAAATTCTCTGTTTGTGACTGATCTGCGGGCACTTCCAGACACGTCAGGACGTGCAGTGCAGAGCAGTCTCTGGAGAGCCCAGGTGCCAATAGACTGGCTCACTTTTATCACTGAAATTACAGGATGAGCTGAGCCCAGCCTCTGATGATGCCAATATTGTTTAATGTTCTGTGTTATGGATTTACCTGAAGGTGAATGATAGTCTGTTCTATTTCCCCTGTGTTTTCTTCAGTGTTCAACGTTTGCCTGATGTTTATCATCACAGTTGTAACACAAGGTATGGTAGAAGATATCTAACCATGAATTTGAAGGAAAATATACAGAGGGCTACATTTCTTTACAACAGTATAAATAAGAAATCAAATTTTTTTTTTCTTTCTTTCTTCTTTTATTTTTTCATTTCTTTTCACAGCTGAAGTCGAAGAGAGTCATGCCTGAGCCCAGTTAAAGCTCTTGGGATTCAGAGGCTAAAATGTACACTCTACAGACTTGCATTATTTATCTCGGGCCCTACATTGTGGTGCCTTCTGTTGTTTGGTTGCATCCATAGTACTGCAGGAATTAGTAGATGTCATGAGGGTATGAAATATCTACTGTGATTTCTCTCGACTTTAAGAGAGCTAAAGATTCTGAAGGATCTGGTGCAGGATTTGAGAAGTGGGACTCTATCACATGCCATGTCTCCTGGGTTAGCTTCCTGTGCAGCCAGTAGAAGACATCTGCGGTTTGGCTCTTCAGGAGAAGAGCCACCTGAGATTTGCACCTCCCTCTGCGAGACAGACAGCAGAGATTCAAGCTCTTTATACAACCCCCAGTACATCCAGGCCTCTCTCCCATGCACTGCCACGTGGCTAGGTGACCACATCTCTGCCTTTATTCCTCCCCCAGGTTGGCACTGGAGCTGCCCTTGCTTCTTCTGCATGGATTTTTTGCCATTGTATGTAACTGCACCTTTAGCTCTGGTTTCAGTTTGGTGCAGAGCAAATTAATTCTTTTGGCAGATTTTTCCGCTGTCAGTGGGGGTTCTTATGGTGCATTATCAATGCTCCTCACCCTGATGATGCATAACACTAATCCATCATTAGAGCAAGAGTGTGCTCTGATGATGGATTAAAATAATTTATCATAAGAACAAGGGTCTATAATGTAACACTGTCAAAAGATGGCACCATGCAGAGACAAACAGATCAACGAGGAAATTCAGTAATGCTCATCGAATCAAGTGGCTCTGCTGCCAAGAGGCTCTTCTGCAGCGAAAGTTTGGCAACCTGCAAAAATATCATTATTCTTCTTGCTGAAACAACGCCTTGCAGTAATGGCAGCGATTTAAGGATTTTGTTTGTTTGAACAACAAAGGGAGCCTCCCATCGCTGTCCACTCCCCTTTGGGGACTAAATAGTCCAGGTACAATTATATAAAATAAATTTTTTGTCCTGTGCAAGTCTTAATTTTTTAAGGCTATTCACATCATAAAATACAAATATTGTAGCTATTTAAACCATCAGTCCAAAGTAGGTTTGCTGCAGCACGGTTAAGTGACTAGGAAAGAGGATTTAAAACTCAGGAGACGTGGTTATAGTCTTAGCTTTCTTTTGGAAGCACTACATCTGTAATTCAGCACTTCATTCCTGCCTAGTGCACATTTGCTTAACTGTAGCCATATGTTTTGGTGGATTCTTCAGAACTCTGTTAAAATAAGGATTAACTGAAACACCTATTTAAATGCGTTCCTGGACACAAGTTTATGAAATCTGGACTAAAAGCAAACATTGTACAAAAGGTTTAAGAAAAACCTCGGAAGTTCCTATTTTGCTGCCCATGGACAACCACATTTTGTATTGTCTCTAAGAAATGGGTTGTCAAAGGTCCTCTGTCAGGTGAAACGCAAAAAGAAAATGGATCTGCTGAAAGGACAGATCCAATAATTCAGAGAATCATAGAATAAATCAGGTTGGAAGGGGCCTCAGGATGTCAATCACTATATTTTTGTGCCTGGAAACCAAGCAGTATATGGATAACTGTAAAAAAAAACCCTCCAAAAACCAGAGCGATCTTGAATTTTCCCTGTGATTCCGGAGTACTTGCATGTAACGAAGGAGACACTCCATAGGATAAATAAAAGTACCTCTGTGCAACATTGATTTTCCACAGTCTGAATGACAGTGGTTGCCAGTCTTCCTATTACTGTAATTGCTGGCTAAATGAACTATAATTGTATTAAGTGGTAACTCTGAAATATGTATGTACCATAAAAAGGAGCTGGAGCATTGCAGGCATAAAAATTTGATCTGCAGTATTTGCAATATGTGTGTGTGGAGGGGAGAGGCTGGTTGTATGGAAACTGGTGCAAAAAAGTGCATTAGCTCAGGTGGGTCCTGCTTTGTGAGGGGTGTGAGGAGGGGGAATGCCTCCCTGCAGGGATTCCAGCACCTGAGGCTGAGCGCACTGCAAGTCTGGCGCCTGCATCACTGCTGTGGACACAGGAATGCCAGCAGGCTCCAGGTGAAGCCAGCCCACACTTCATCTCCTGTTGAATAACCAGAGGGGCAGGCTGGTCTGCAGGTCCAGCCCAGCACTTTCACATGCAAATACCATAGCACAGTGTACGTGCCCCGGGTTTCATAAATAACAGTTACCAGCAAGTATATCTTTAAGAAACCAGAGAACCCATCCAAGGCAGTCTGTGTTCCAGAAGCACATCTTGGAGCTCTGTGTGGGCAGTGCGAGGAGGTACCACAAGCAAGGCAGCTTCCATAGGAAATTCTTTGGGTCAGTGCTGTTGTTACATCCTACTTGCACAGAGCCCACGCTTTCTGGCCTCAGTTCACTGTTTCACTCACTAAATATTGTTCCTTCCTTACCTAATATTGAAGAAATAATGGTGGATTACACGGTGCTTAAGACTTTGCTTCCTTTTTCTATTTCCTCTGGCTGTTAGTTGTCACTCTCCTTAATAACGAAAGAATTACTGTAGTTTCAATATGACTTTTCATTTTGATATGATAACTAATGATAGTAATATTTTTAAAAGTCAAACTGAGCTGTTTTCACTTATCCAAACCAATTGCTGCAGCATTTTGGTTTGCTCAAATTTGACATTTCAGAATCATATTTTCTTCTAATTTCAGATAGGAAAATTGTTTCCTTCCAGGGCAATTTAGGACATATTTGGGAATATTTGTGGATGCTGTGCTTTGGAATGTGACTGAAAAGAGTATTAGCAAGGCTGAAAACATAACAGAAAATGATCAGTACACTGCCCGTGAAAATTCTGTTGTGAAACCCCATAAAATGGAAATAATATTCTCATGAAACGTTTTCTGAGTTAAACCCCATCAAATGCCATCTCTCCTCTCTGCTAGCCTGATGCAACAGTGGGTAACCACATTCTTACCCAGGAGGATTCCCTGCCAGTCTTTGCAACAGTACTGCAACAATACACGTGGAAAAGTGGAAAGACAAACGGACCTCTGTGGAGAAATGCAGCCCAATTCCAGCAGCCACCGAAATGCGGGGCAGCCCGGCCATTGTTTGAGGGCTCTTGGCCGAGTCCTTAGCACAGTTGCTGAAAATGTTACAGTAACATTATTGTATGCAGCAGGGAATTAATCTGCCCTCAAAATCTTGCACTCAGTTCCTATTTCACCATCAGCAAATTGATTTCTTGGCAGGGGGAATACCCCTCCCACGGGTTTTTTTTTCCCCTGACTGGGGAAACTGGGAGGAGCTCTTGCACCAGTCAGCGCGTGAGGGTTCACCAGGGCTGTGCTGCCCGTGCAGGAGCACCCAGGGCAGGGACTGACCCAAGGCTGAGGCATGCTTGCTTTGCAGCCAAAGCATTCTTAAGACATGGCAGCTCTGCGCCTGGGAAACAGCCCATTATGACCACTGAAGCAAAGCTGCCAATTAAAGCAGTCCTCGGGGCAACCTCAGCCTCCCTGGCAAGTGTCAGCCCAGCGCCAGGAACTGCCAGGCTTGTGGAGAGAAAAAGGAACCAGGCTGCTGACTTTGGGGTGAACTGCGCCTGGGTATTTGAAGGGTTTACAGAAGCTGAGACTATCCCCTGAGGCTGCCGTAATAAAGACATTTCCTCATTGTCTTAAAAACTCAGATTTACCTGAATGTGGTAGGAAATTCATTTCACCATGCTCATCTGCACTGGGACACTCAGGGATGTTAAAACAACTTTGCTAATGCACCACAGGGATTGTGCAGGATCCAGTTCTAATCCCTCAGCAGGAAAGGGGCTGGGCATGCTCTCCCATTTGTACATTAATACTGAATTTGTTTGTCCAAACTTCCTGCCCTGCTTGGGGAGTGCTGCACATGCAACTTGCTTAGATGGATGGATGGGTGGACATGGATGGATGGATAGATGGAAGGATTTTCAAGAGGAACAAAATCCTCAAAATAAACCATAAGCAAGGATTTTAAGTGCTGTCCTTCCCTTCCTCCCTTCCCCCTACCTCTTCTTAGTGTTTAATTGAGTCATCTGTAAGCATTTTGGTAGGTCAGGAATGCAATTAAATAGCCTGTCTATCGTAAAATATTTGAGCAGTAATACCTGATAAAATCATCATTATCTTGGAGTAATTGACCACATCAGATAATTAAGGTTCCTGAGGCAAAGCTTCACCCCCAAAGGAAGTTCAGTGATATTAAAGCAAGGCTGCAGTAGTCAAGACTATGTTAGTGTTTCCATTAGAAGCCTTATATTTTAGAGCTGTGTGATTCTACCGGTAAAATGGCTGTAGTCTGAGAGTGTATTCATGATTTGATCTTCTTTTTCTTCTTCTTCTTTTTTTTTTTTTTTTTAATAACAGAGTAAGGAAAATACAAAGAGACTGAAAAAAATCCTGCTGAAAATGAGTTTTGAATAAGACTTAATGTAAAACCAGAAAAAAAACAAAAAAACCAAACAGAATTACAAGATTACATCCTACCTACAGCCTGGTGAATTTGCAGCCTGAAAAGGGTTTCACAGATCTCCAGTACTGTGAATACACTTTGAGAGAAAATGGAGAAGACAATTCTGCCCTTGATTTCTTCATAGCTTTAAGTACATACCTTTAAGATCTATTTTTCCCAAGCACAATCAGAAGAAGATCTAAGAAGTAACACAACATAACAGAAGCCTGTGGTCTCAGTTGTAGAAGTGAGAGAGAGGGAAATACCTGTCCCAGACATGATGCAAGCAATAGGCTTGTCACAGAATTAGTGACAAAAGAAACACATCTGAAACATCACTTAAAATACAGGAGTGAACCAAAGTGAGGTCCATCCACCCTACTGCTTGCTTCTGGCTGGTTGATACTGGATGCATAGGAAAGACTATATGAGCAGGGTGTGTGTGGAGTGGTAACTTTGTGGCATCCAGTAATCAACAATTTAGGGTATTTTTTTTGCCATATGATGCCTTCGGATCAGAAGGTTTCTTGTAAATAATCACGACTTGTATCTCAGTCTCTACTTTCAAACTCAAAAATGTGAAAACGCACCAAGGGCTGCCATTTGAAGACTTGCCACATCCTCAATACATCTGTACTGCTAGGTGAAAGCACCGAGGGAGCTCAAAGCCTGGATCATCATAGTTAATTTGTGAGGACTATCTCACAGCCTGGCTTGCGTTTAGCCCACCACAAGACAAATAAGGTGTAACCCTCACACTGGGTACAAGCCAGGGCTATGCCCCTTGGCCTCAGGTTTAGGACTTTGCTCCCTGGCTCTTTTCTGTGTAGCAGGATAGTCAGAGCAGCCATGACCTCATTACTGTAACATCTGAGCTCTTCACTTTTTTTCATTGCATCTATTCTTTGAATCACTCTTGGAGAGCAAGGAAGGAATCTGTACTTCATTTAAAGGGAGGCAGGAGTGATGCAGACACCAGCATCTTCTAAGTATGGAGGGGTTTTGCCATTTAATATTGCAGACACCTGCTGACTTAGCCTCTCGAGCTCAGAACAAACCAATATCAGATTTAACTTTTTAAGTGAGCTAAGAAGAGTAAGACCAACTACACTGAAAAGATGAGGGGTGGGAGTAAGCAGTATTCTGTCCCAGGACTTGCAGAGAGTTTGCTCCAGTTAGGTACTGAATATAAATCTCACTGACAACTGCACCTTCTTTCATTCCCAGGACTCACCTCTCTTTTCCCAGACAAAGGGCCAAGCCACTACTCTGTGACTTAAAATAGTATTTCCTTAGTAAGTTCTGGGAGTTCAGAGCAGGATGTTGCGTGTATTGAAGCCTTTACATTTTTGTGCAATCACTGGTGGTGTTGCTATTTTGTGCTTTGCACAGTTTCTTTTCTCTGGAGGCCTTCTCAAACCTCTTTGATTTTTTGATCTCAGTATCCTATAGCAATTTTTTTTTTGCTGCATTTGCATTCTGACTTTTTTTTTTTCTGAAAAGTGTCTTAATGAAAAATACGTACCAGAATTCTCCATGTGAGTAGCCTCCAATGCTGAAGATCAATAACAGTTTATTTGATCACTGACAGCAAATGCTCTTTCAATTAAGCAGGCCACATAAATAACTTTCTGGTTCCAACATTATTTGGAAAGGTTGAATGTGAAATAAATGTGATTGGGTTGGTGGTAAAAGTCCCTCAAAAAGATGGGAGTAAAAAGCCACCTAAGTACTTGGACACTGATCCTTGCTTTGTCAGGATGGCCCAAGACAGCCAAACTCGGTTTAGAAATCTCCATGGAGTACACTTTCGTACAGATACTCACAGCAATGTCACCTCTTTGCATGTATCTATAGGCACAGGCTGGGATTAAAAATGTCAGGCCAGGTCCAGACATAAAGTGTAAAGTCATAGTTCACTAAAATCAAACAATCTTGTGACAAGCGAGGATAGCATCCTTTGAACAGAAAGATACAGACCAACAGATGGAAAATACACTGAAAAAAAAAAAGTGGAAAGCTCCAAATGTTGAAAGCTTGGACAAACAAAATCTGCACACAAGAAATAGTAAGAAATGTGTATGTCACAGAGGGGACCTGAACCAAACAGTAGGGATTAATGATCTTCAGAAGTGTCCAATATTCAAATCAAAATCTAAACTAAACTTTTGGAGTTGCCCTTAATTCACAAGTATTATAAGCCCAAATCTTAATCAAAGCCCTTCTGGATATTTGATTGCTCACAAAGCAATAGGAATGGTCCTTGTTTTGCTTGAGGTTGGCTCTGCAAATGGTGCTGCAGTCCTTTCCCCTTTAATTTTTCCAATACCCTGTCTCTGTGAAACAAGTTGTGGGGGGAGAAACAGATTTTGCAGCTGCTGAGAAAAAGATCAGAGGCACCAACCTTGTTTAAAAATTCTACAATCAATTTAGGAAAAAAACAGTAAAACCCCAGGAAACTCCCCAACTTCACTAAGAAGTCCTCAGTTCAAAGATAGCTGTACTGGGAGGAATCCGCAGGATCTGCCTGTCAATAGGTTTCTTAGAGGAAGAAATGTAGGGCTGGTTTTGTTGGTTTTTGGTGGTTTTTTTTTTCTTCCCTTTCTCTGCTGTTGAGAAACAACTTTATAACTGCAGAACAAGGTGAAACTACTAACAGGGACTGTTGGGAGAGGAGAGTCGGGAAGGAAGGGAGTTCATGTCCCCAAGATGACTTCCCTCTGCAAACTGCTGCTGTTGATCTCTCAGCTGCTGAAGGTTAGATGAAAATCTTCCATATCTTAGGGTCCATATCTGCAAGGTCTGAGCAACCCCAGGTTGCATGAAGCAGCTTGCTGTGCTTTAGACCCTGAACTCTTGGTTGTTGTAGTATGACTTTAATGTCATCCCAAGAAGTGGTAAATGGGCTTAATTCTTGGAAGTCAATAAACTTACAGGTACAGAGCAGTAGGTTTCCGAAGCAGTCCCTAAAAACTGAACCATACACTCACAGGACTTGTTTTCATTTTCTTACTTCCTAAAAAAGAATATCCCTCAATATTAGAGCATCTAGAGATTTAAATTGCCTAAATCAGGGTGATGGGGCAGTGGAACTTGGATGTCTTAACCACAGGGACTAAGGCAAACTTGAGTCTGCTTGTCCTTATTCATCCACACTAGGGTGAAATGAAGGTCCAGCGTGCCCAGTGCTCACTCACATGCTGTGGAGGAAACACCACAAGAACAAGGCAAGTGGTGAGCATTGATCTCCTCAGCATATCCTTCCCGCTTTTAGTCATCTGCAGCTAGCAACAATAATGTTTAATAGTCCTTGTTGCATTTGTCCTCTGGGATTTAAATTGCTTTCTGAACCAACTGGTACTTTTGGCCTGTGCAATGTCCTGTGGACGTGAGTTCCACCCTTAAGTAGACACTGCATGAACCAAAATTTATTTATTTTTTTTATTTTAGCTCTTACATTATGAGTAACAGTGAGTAATCCAGCTATGACTACAATTCATTACTATGTCAGGATTGCTTGGAATATGAGGAAACTAGATTTGAATCCTCTTTGAGTGCCACTTATCCCCAAAGGTTTTTGTTGTTCATGAAAAACCAACACTGAATGGCAATGCACAGCGACAACACTTAACTTTCCGGCACAGGAGTGCGATG
Organism: Todiramphus chloris collaris; assembly: GCA_025345505.1. Classification (NCBI taxonomy): domain Eukaryota; kingdom Metazoa; phylum Chordata; class Aves; order Coraciiformes; family Alcedinidae; genus Todiramphus; species Todiramphus chloris. The sequence continues at coordinate 4,173,908 of JANVCC010000146.1, read as the reverse complement.
ATCTTTGCACAAACGCATGTGGGATGAGTGCTGAATCAGAGCAAAATGAGCATGCAAATAACCCCATGCACCAACTGGTGTTACAATGCCTGCAGAGCTGGGTGTTCACACAGGATCTTACTTGCATGCTTGTCTCTGGGTAGTTTGAATGCTGAAACTGGCTCAGTGCCAAAGCACATACTCTCTTCTGCACATGCACTTTACAAAACCCAACCCTTCCCAAGGATCAGGCTGATGTGTTCAGTAGTGCACCTGGCCCTGAGTCAAGATGCATGAGATTGACTCCAAGCTCAGTTACTTAGGGACCCTCAGCTTGCCTCAGTTTCCCTTCTTCCTCTCTGCTCATTCTCTCTCCTTCCGCTGTAAATTGTTTTGAGCTGGCATCGTGTCTCTCTAGGTGTTCAGCACTACGGGAATGAGATCTCAGTGGAGAAAGGGACACACAACCTTAATCCAAATCCTCATACTGACAATTATAGTCAATTGATGGGCTTTTCTGAAATTTCCCTATCACTAACTTTTATGCTACCCATCACAGCTGCAAATTCCTGAAGTGACAGCACCTATTGCCCTGCCATTATTATTCATAATAATAATTTAACTAAAATAGCAACAGAAAATGTGCATTACACAAAATGAATTTAAATTGATTTTTTCTTCTTTCTCAAAGCTTATTACTAATTGGTATTTTTAGAGCAGAGATTCATTTTCATACACTAAAATTAATGGGCCATATCAGCGGGTGTGAATCAGGAGAGCTGCACTGAATTCAGTGGGTCCTATATCATTTACTCCAACAGAGAATCTCACCTACTATCCCAGCAAGCATTTTCTTTTTTGTAACTCACAAAGTAATTGCATTTTCAGTCTTATATCTTGATCCTGCAAATAACTGTGCTAGGCATTAACTTTATGTAGAGAAGAAGCACTGCCGATGCCATTGCAGCTACTCATATGAAGAAAGTTATGGGTTTGCAGGATCAGACCTTAAAATGCAAATGAAACAATTGCAAAAACTAATGTGCTTACTTTAACATTTTACACATAGCAGTGCCTATTATGTAGTCTGTCCTAATACCTAAAATTCCTGCAAATTACGTCGTACAGTAAAATGGCAGAAATTAGATTATTTAGCTTGCTTAATACTTTTTATTCATTATAAAAGAATCTCCACCTTTTTACTCCTGGAAGCTCTGTGTCCCACACTATCTGCAGCAACTCTTTGAAATTCAGCAGGGGGATAACCTCTGGATTAAAAATGTGCTTTCTTCCTTAGCCCCCAAGAAATTCCAACTATACTTTTGCTGAGATAAAGTGTTTTGAAATAGCCAATTCACTCCTTGTTAGCAAATTCAGCAATGAGTACTGATTGAAATAGGAATTTAGAAGACTTGCTCTTTTCCCTCCCCCATTCCCAAAAAAATCCTTTGCTGCTGGGTGTCCTGGATCTCCGATCTCATGTGTTAGCTGATGTGCTAACACTGGAAGGGTAAATGCTGCTGATGGTGCACAAAGGATGGGGCTACTACAAGTTCTTTACATAACAGGGAAACAATCCTTGGAAGGAATGAAAAGGAAAAATTTAAAATTTTCATTGCTTAATTTTGCAACCTAAGAATTATTAGGTCTTCAGGATCCTGTATTACCTGCTCAGGTTAACAACAAGCCTACACACAGTGCCTTCAGTACCAGGATCACACACCCTCCTTCTGCTTACCACTGCTGAAACACTGAGTGTGTATGATGGGCTCAATTAACATGGCATGGGCTTGAGTTTGTCAAGGAGATAACACTTTTCTTCCCAGTTTTTGTATGTAATATACACATTACCATGTACTTTGAGGTTTTTTTCTGCTTTGAGGCAAATTGAGTTTGACATTTATACAAGAAGCAATAAAACTGATGCAGTCAAAGTATATTCCTAAAACAAGTTCAGTAATGTCTCTTCCAAACTGCATTTGAGTTAGTGGAATAAATGCCTTTTCATGTTTGCAGTTGAAGTACCGGCCAATTCTGCCAAATGGTTTTTGGAAAATTGCCTTCTGAATTGACTTTCCCTGGGGAAGATTTGCTTCTATGAAAAGCAGAGATACTGGGAGAATTTGAAAGAGAGAGAAAGTAAAAGGGAAGGCAGAGGGAATAGGTTAAAGGCTAACTTTAGACAGGTGGCTTTCATTTCTCTTTGCCCAAATTGTTCTATAATTTCTTACCCTAAGACTTTCTGGTCAACTATAGCAAATTTCACTTTAGCAAGAGCAGTTCCATGCTAATCCAGCTTTGCTATTACCTTAGCTCAGGTTGGGCATTTCTCTCTCTGGGCTTTCCATTTCCCAAGAGCAAATGCAAGTTTGGGACTCTTGTCATTCCAATTCAGCTCATCCATCTGGGAGTCCTAAATAATTTCTGATTCTATGGATTTCCTTCACCTCAGTTAAGAAGGGGAAAGTTGTGGACTTCTTCACCAAGGAGTTGTCATTAGCTGACATGAACAGAGATGCCAGTTTGGTTTTCCCTCTCCCATCACAAGAGAGAGACAGAACAGGTGCCCTTTTCTCCAGCTGGCTTAATTTGTTTTGCTACCTGAAGAGGAGTATCTACATAGGACAATGCACTAGATATTGAAGTATGGTTCAGTTCCCATAGAGGCCTTCCGGGCTATTTTACAAGCTGGCAAGCTTTGGGAATCAGCAAACAGTCATCATACAGGGGAGGAATCTGCTCTATTTCATATGTGTGAAACTATATTTCCTAGTCTGCCTATGGATGACCTGACAGAAGGAAACATATTGCAAATGTATGTGTCATATATGATCAAACCCAATAAATATCTTTTGTAATACTTAGCATTTTCCGTCTTGCATTTTGGAGGTGACACGTACATAGAATAATTTTGCACATCCTGCAACTTCCTGATGCTCCAGTTTGGCTCTCTGAGTGCAGATCATCTACAGCAACACGTCTTCAACAAAACGGGCAGAGCTACAGAAAAAAAGGCTGCTAACACCAGTGCTTGCACCGTAGTTTCTACTGTGGTGTATCACAACCACCCCTGAACAGGCAAGTCCATACTGCCCAGTTGAACTGTTTGGTATCATTTGCCACTCGCAGTTCCCGAACACCCAGAGGCTGCTGTGACTATAGCTCCAAGCTCCTTGAGCTTTCCTCCAAGGTGTTGAGGCACAGCTCCCTTCTGCCCTTCAGACCAACGTGAAGGGGACTGCACCTGCCCTTGAGACTCTGACCCGTTCCTCTTGATATCTTGTGTTTGCAATGGCATCAATGAAACCGATACGAGCAGCTAGGAAAGGAGGAGGGAGTATATTTTTAGGATGCACCAGGAAAACAGCTGCAGCATTTTCTCAGTGGCAGAAGAGCTCTCACAGGACAGAGGGAGGCCTGTCTTACTGCCTCGAGGTTTTCCCCCTCTGAAGAGTTTCAGCCTTTCAAGACTCCCCCTGTGCAAACCTCCAGCTCATGTGCACTGATGAACGTAACTCTAGAGCGTCGTGGAGGAAATCAGAACTATTTTTATTTTTGGTTGAGTAAACCTTCAGCATTTAACAGTCAGGTGTTTATTTCACTTCCCAAGCTGCCTCCGGCTCCAGTAATGCTTAGCATGATCCTTTTCTCGAGGAGGGGGAGAAAAAAGGGGATTGAGTTAAATGCTCTCAAAATGGAGAGGCCTGAGGAATCACAAACTCGTATCCACTACCACACATCCCACCTCAGCCCCCCTCCTTCCCTGCTTCAGCCCTCCTTGGAAGGAACCTGACAGGAAATATTTTAGAGGTAGAGAATTTTAAATGAAAATATTATTTCTCCATCTGCCCACTTTTCCGCCCTCGCAGGTTGTATGGCTAAGTGACATTTAGGAATGTGTATCCTGCGGGCCGCTCGGTCGCCTGTCTTCTCACATGTTGCTTTCCCATCAGAAGCGCACCAAGGCACCAGGTCCTCCTCCCTCCTGAGTGTCACAGGAGACACTTGACCTTTCAAAGCATGCCTGGGCTTTACAAAGTCATTTCTAACCCCAGTAGCTCCCTTAAATGAAGAGGCTGACCCCCTTGCAGCGAGGCTCCCCACAGCCTTCCTGGGAGGCACGGAGAGGGTGGGGTCCACCACTGCTCCAGACCTCTGGGATACAAAACCAACAACCATGAAACCTACAGAAAGTTGGCCGATATTGCATGCACAGAACTATTCAAACCAGATGCTTGCATGCCTTCCTGCCCACGCTACCTTACCCACACTGATCCGTTCCTAGCCTAACAGGAAGCTTCAGTTTTTTGTACCTTGAGCCATTTTCAACAAAAGCCATACCAAGAGAGGGACACACATGTGCTGCAATGACCTACAAGAGGCTGCAGTCAGCAAGAGACATGCTTGCTCCTTCATCCAAAGGCTGCCATGCTGCACTTTTTCCTTGGGCAGGCTAAATTTATTCCAGCTGCTTAGGAAGTGTTAAGGCAACATGGCTTGACAAATAGCGTGTCTTTAAGAGGAAAGAGGAAAATGGCTGAGATTAATTTGTGTTGGGGATTAAAACTGGGGGAAGAATGAGTAATATCTGGACACATTTCAGCTGTCCCACCATCCCTTTTTCAAACTGGTTTTTAAAATAATAATCTCTAGCCTATGTCTAATTTTATCTTGCTCTTCAGCCATGTTTCTCTGGTCAGACCTCTTCTACATTCAACTTCAAATCTCATAAGCCCCTCATTCAGACTTCTTCATTTTAAAACTCACTACTAGTCAACTATTGCCAGTGGTTCTAACCAGGACATTGTAATTTTAACTCATCCCACACATAAGCTTCTTCAAGGAGCAGTCACAAGCAAACCTGTGGCAGATGTGGGAGGAGCACCTTGCTCCAGTACCCAACTGAATCCATCTAGCTTTGGCAAGAGGAAGGTCAGGTCCAGAATTATTTTTTTGCTTTGGTGTTATTAGAATAAGGATGAAAGTCAAGGTCACAGGTTTAAAAAGGGCTTCACTGCAGGTTTGGTTCCAAACAGTGATGTTTTGGTTTTTAGTTTGGTTTTTGTTTGTTGTTTTGTTTGGGGTTTTTTTGATTGTTTTAGTTTGTTGGGTTTTTTTTTAATCTGAACTTCTCAACCCATACAACAGCGAGTGGGTTTAGTTTTGAAGAGTTCTGAACATGCCCTGAAATTAGTGAAAACCACAGTGTTCAGCTATTAACTATAAATCTGCAGCTCAGGGCTCAGCAAGTGAAGCATCTGAAGGATCCTAATGAGGCAGCGGATCTGGGCTACCGTCTTGATAAGCTCCAGAAAAGCAGGAAACATTCAGCCCAGACTTGCTAAACAGTAACCACTTCACAATTTTCTGTTTATTTTTACTTTAACTGCCGATTACACGTCTCTACCCATTTATTCCCAATTCTCCTGAAGTCCCTTGGCAATTACAGATGGAGCCTGGTCACTCTGACACTTGACAAAGTAAAACGATGAAAACTGCTAATAGAGGAGGCTGCAAAACATTTAAGAGGTTCTTATACACACACACACCCAAATTATCAATTCATTATACATAAGGCTCAAATCCACAGCATTATATTAAGGTAATTTCATAGGATCTCACTGGTCAGCTATACCAGTAAGACCACAGTCGATGGTTCATACCCTTAAGTATAATGTTTCTATGATACTTTTTATCAGCAGCGAATCCAGTGTTTGCTATGCCTCTCCTGGCTGTGTGATACAGCTGCTCTGCTGTTCACGGGACCACTGAAATTATTTTGGCAATAAAGAACCAAGAAAAGGGTTGTTTGTTTGCACCTCACAGGCTGATGCATCAGCACAAGGAAGCAGAAACAGCTGTAGCAGAGAGGTGAGAGCAAAGGAGGAAGCTTCTGACCCTACATCACCTGCATCTGTGTCCTGGTACTTTGCCACAGTACCTGCCTCTTTCACACCCAGAATACATTAGCCAGTGCAATTACAGACACATGTTCACAATTTTCTTATTGCAAACTTTTCAAGTTTTTATCTTGCTCCTTGTAAAATGTGATTATTCATTGGCAAAAGCTTGATGCTTTTTGGTAACCTTTCATAAAGAGTAAGGAAGAGAAAAACTCCTTTGGCTTGTTACACCAGTTGATCAGAAAGGTGAACAACCACAGGAGCACATACACCCCCAACCCTTCCCATACCCATGCATTAGCTCACAGCTGTGTGGATCTAGGCTTCGAGAGCTGAATAACCCATTAATCTCCAAGTGGAAAATCAATAAATTGAAAATAATTAGCTGCGTATGAGAAGCAGCAAAGAATCAGACTGCTGTTATTTAAAGCACAACCTAGGCACATAGAAACAAGGTATAACAAGACATGCAGGCAGCAGAGAAGGGAGGGGAAAAGGACAGGAAGATGTGAAAGACAGAAGACAGCGGTGAATCCAGAGGTGCTGAAGTGTGTGTTTATATATAACCCAATATAAGTAACTCCATATAAGTGACATTCTACAGTGATGACTGTGGAAGGATGAGAAGGGCTCATTGGATGAAACCACGCACCACGAAGGCTGGAAGGGCTCCAGCAGTCACCAGCAATAGAAAAGGGGAACAAAATTCCATCTAGTGTCAACAAGCATTGTCAAGATTTTATTCATCTCCAAGCAGGCAAACACCAGGGTCTGCAAAGAGCACCAGAGAAACTGCAGCAGGACGAACACAAGAAGGGGCCATAGTTACGCTGTACCATCACAGCAGTGGAGACACAGAGTAGGTCAGGCAGAATATGGCCCTCTCCCCCATCCTGTTTCATGTCACATTGACTCAGTGACAATTACTGAATAAAAATACTCTCCAAGAGAAACAAATTAAGTCAACAAGAAGAATGTGTCTCACCACTGGGGACACAAAACCAATTTAACAGCGCACTGAGACAGATCAGCAATGTACTAAACTTCGTAGCTCAGCTATGACAGACAGTCTTATGAAGCAATACTCCAGCTGAGCCATTGAGCATCTTATCTTTAGGCTGAGATTTAACACCCATGTCCCTGTCCAAATGAAGTATTCTAGGTTCAATTCTGAGTTCTGAAGCACTAGAAATTTTGGAAATTATTTTACATTTACAAGATCTTTGAGGAGTATTAAATACTTCATAGGCTTCATCAGCATTTAATCTAGATTTAACTTCTCCAGGAAAGCCTACCAAGGCCTCTACCAGACCATGTGAGATGGTAGAGTAGCAGTAAAGTTCTGTGTCTCTCTAAGGACACTGCTATAGTCATCCACCACCATTTCGGTGTGTGAAGAACCATAACATATAAGACAATTCCCTATTCCTACATTCAACTAAATAGTAAATATGACAACTGGTGTAAAACAGTAGGGAATGAAAGATAGAAGAAGATATTTACTTCCAGGGCTGCTCAAGACTCAGAATACTTATAGCTAGAGGCTGAAACAAATGGGTCTGATACCTTCCCTCTTTGTAGCTTCGAGCACTGATTAGCAAGTACTACCACATTCAGTCTCTTCAGGGTGATTAGATTCAGATTAGGAAAGGACCCACCCAGCTCTACGATGACATTGGAGCTGTTCTTCAGGAGAAGCTCCAGAAGCAGTTGTCTAAAAGCTGACTGCCCCAAACAATGAAGGGAACCAAGTTTTCATGTCCTGGTGTTAACATATCCCAGATCTGTAGAGGAAGCTGGGCTTTAATGCGCATTTTCCTGTTAGGTGGGAGGTGCTTTATTCATCTATTTTGTGATCTGCTTTCTCAGGGTAATGCTGCTTTTCTTCTCTGTTAAGCTCACTTTCAGTGACTGGTCAAAGCCTGGAGTTTTGCTTCTGTGTCACTTCAAGCCTCTGAAAATCAGGGTCAAGTTCTTATAGACCTCTGTGAGCATCATAACAGCTTGTGAGGCCTTCACAGAGGAGCTTAATTCCTTCTACTCACTCTAATCAAAAGCTTTCTAAGTACAATTAGAATCTTCTGGTTACTCCTCACTAACAACTACTCTTTCAATATTTAATGACCATTTCTTCCAATTTACAGGAATATTCTTAGGGCCTTATCAAAATATGTTCACTACAGGGCAAAAGTTAGTCTTATAATTCTTCAAGTGCAAAATTCCTAGTTTTAGATGTAGCCTAATGATGGGGGACAGATTTGCTGCAATGGCAAAATTCAGATCTAATTGCAAATGGGATGTTGGGATATTTGTTTTCAACCACTGCAGCCACCCAGACAGGGAAAGGACTTAAATTCCAAGTTGTGGGTTAATGCTTCTTCTGGGGCTGTTTGGGCTGTTTTAGGTAGTTAGTGAGAGGAAAGAGAGGTGTTTCATCTTCTCCACTTCCTAAATAGAGTGTTTCCCAGGATTTTTCATTTTATTAGGTAGGATGACAATTCCTTCTGCCTTTCTTTTGATATCCAAAGCTAATACACTTGCCCTTTTCACTGAACTCAAAAGTCTGTAAGCCTGCACTTCTGTTAAGGCAAGAGATGAAAAGTTGAATACTTCTACTCTGAAAAGGCTGCTTTTAATAGTTTGGATAGATCTATTTGACTAACTATAGAGAACATGACAAAAAAAATGGGTTACAATAGGAAATAAAAGAACTTGTCAGGGAAGAAGAGGATAAAGAGACCAGATGAATTATAAGGATGAAGGCTATGTTAGTTCTCCACTTGGACTCTGTCCTGTAGCAAATCAGTGAGAATGTGAAAAGAAATCCAGCAGGCTCCAGAGAGCAAATAAACCTGACTATGATATGTGAACCTCATCAAACATTAAAAAAGGAAGGACTAAGAAAGACGGGGATGCAATACGGCCTAGGATGACTCAGGCAAGTGTAAGAATGTCAGCAAAGGCTGTATCAGGTTGAGGAGGAATTCTGGCCAACTCCAGTGAGCTAAAACATTGTCCCTCAGTCCTCCTCCCCACCTGAGAAGAGGCTGCTCTGCGGGCCAAAGCAAGTCTGGGGCTGGGAAGGCTCCGATATCTCTGCTTGGAGCAATAACTATGTTCAGGATTATCTTTTTACTGTATTTCAGCTTCACTGACTCTTCAAGCCATTGAGTAAAAATAAAATACAATTAAAGTACATGAAGAAAAAGCCTGGGTAGGACCAAAACACCAGAATTCTGCTTCTGAAAAGCAGCAAACTTCCTTGGTGTAGTTCTGTCTGGGTGACAAAGCCCAGGATGTGATGAAAAGCACTCCTTGGGAGTGCAAGTCTGGACAGCTTTGCCAAGCCTGGGGAGCATCAACTGCTCTCCCTGAGCAAGCCAAAGCCCAGCAGTTTCTCAAACAGCAGCCAGTGTCAGGCTGTTACTGAACGTACCCTGCTCCTGTGCTCCAGCCCCTGGGCAGCAGCACGGCTACGTGTAGAGTCTTGTGGTGGAGGGAAGGGAGAGACGAGAGAGCTCCCAGACTGACAAGCAGGTTTTGCGGTTTTGTTTAAGATGCTGAATCAGAGTTTCCCCTGGAGGGGAGGCAGAAGGGGATGGATCATGGTTGGCAGGTGTCTGCAGGAATACTCCAATTCACCTATCTCCGCGGCTGGCAGACAGCACTGCTTGGCTGCTGGGGTTGTTTCTGCTGCTCCAAAGGCAGTTAACGTCATTGGCAGACGTGAACGTGTTGGTTCTTGTCGTATGGCTCTACCAACAAGAGAAAACTCCTCTGAACAAATCTGCAGCAGTTTGAAGAGATAATGAAATTCAGCATCCACCCAGGCTGCTAAGCATACTGAATCAGGGCAGGTTCAGAGCTCAGTTTTGTCCTGCCAGACTGTCCTTTTCATCCCCAAGAGCAGCTTCTCACATTGACTGCGCTTAGTCCAAGGTGTGGGTACAGCGATCACTTTGGGGGGTGGGAACAATTGCTCTGTATAAGCATGAGTGGTACAAGCTCTTGATCATTGAATCTGTGATGGAGGAGCATCACTCAAGCCTGCTTCCAGCTCAGAAACAGCTGTGCCAAAAGCGCAGAAAACACTAAACATCCAAAATGGGGATGGGTCACGTTTTCATCAGAAGTACATTAATATTCTCCAGGCTGCAACAAGCACCAGTAAACTTCTCAGCATCTGGCAACGTTTTGATTATTGACTCCAGAGAGCTGTTCTGTAATTTTCTGCCTTTGCCATGGACTGTTCTCATCTGTCTGCTCTCGGTGCATGGGTGGATGTACCTGTGCTGGGTCACTAGGTGGTGCAGAGGGAGTCAAACCAGGAATGGGCTGAGGAGAGGAAGTGGAAATAAGATGGTTTTGCTCAAGTAGGAGAAGGTTAGAGCAGTCACAATGCCTTCAGGTCAAGATTAGGTGCATGAGCAGAGGTGGCTAGGGAAAACTTCCCATAGCTCCCAGCGACCATATTATGCCAAGTTTAAACCGATCTTTTTGTGCCCTCACTTATCTGTGTATTAAAATTCACCAGGAACATAAATAGTTACTTCATTGCCATCTGTTTTTATTCTGCTAGATAATATAATCAAGACTATTCTATATACGAGAAGTATTGCTTAACTAAATGTCATCCAAAACACAACCTACGGATTTTTGAAAGTCACCAGTATTTGTTGACATTCGAGACTGAAGAAGCAGCTGGATCAAGACAGGGCAGGTTACAAACCACTCATTTCTCTGACCCTTCACTATTGCTTGAAAACTTCCATGAAACGTGTATTTAAAAAAATTAAAAAATAAAATTAAATTAAAAGTTTTTGCTGAAATGGAAATTTAATTTCTGGATTTTCTTTGAGAAACTGCAGCTCTTGGTTTAAGGGTGATTTACTCTCCATGTTTGTTTTCAGGAAACTAAAAAGAAGAAAGGAAGAAAGGAAATATTCCTGTGTGGAAGAAGGTGCCTTTTTTTTTTTCTTTCTAATGTAATCTCTCCTCCTTTAGAAAAAGGAAGGAATTAATTTCTGGAGTTTCTTTGAGAAAAAGCAGCTCTGGGATTAAGGAAGGAAGGAAGGAAGGAAGGAAGGAAGAAAGAAAGAGAAAGAAAGAAAGAAAGAAAGAAAGAAAGAAAGAAAGAAAGAAAGAAAGAAAGAAAGAAAGAAAGAAAGAAAGAAAGAAAAGCAGCATAAAAATATTGCTGCAAACATGTTTTGCATTGGCTGAAATTTTCATTAGAACCTACAAGCACATAAATGAACACACTATCAATCAAGTCCAGTGACTTGCCCAAAGCCACAAGGACAAAACAACAAAGAAAAGGCACCAAGTGCTTAGATCTGAGCCCCACGCTCTGCTCCGGCCACTGGGCTTTGCAAATTGCAATAAGCAACAAGAAGATGAGATCCACCCAAGATAAGTGGGCCCAGCTCAGTCTCTGACTCTGCTCAGTTTGCCTCAAAGTAGTTATGTGGGTGGTGCAGAATTTGTCAAACAAGATGTTCACAAAGATCTCCCTAAGCACAGACAAGAAAAAAAATGAAGACAACCCTACCATAAAGTGACACATAATTCAGCTGAAGTGAAACATACTGATGCAACAGCAGAGAATAACTCATTCCCCTTAGGCAAAACTCATCCAAAAAGCTAATAATGAAAACTGGAGGACTCCAAACCATTATTTTTACTTTCCAGGCCAGCAGCAGGGATAGCTTATGTGGTTAGCAGCTGACTCCTGAGCTTTATTCTTGTTTCCACCGCTAACTCACTGTACAATCTTGCAGCATCACTGCTCTGGGCCTCAGTTTACTTATCGGTGTAATGTGGATATAGGATGATTACAGAATGTTCAACTGATATGTGCAAAATATTTGGAATGAGTACAGATGGGGCTGGGTGTTGAGGCAGGTGCTAACAACCTTTGTGGAGCCTGCTTTCTCTCTGTGGCTTAGACGAGGGTAAAAGAGGGAAACATCCAACATGTTCATATTTAGATGGAGAGGGAAGGAAGGAGAGGAAGGAGAGGAAGGAAGGAAGGAAGGAAGGAAGGAAGGAAGGAAGGAAGGAAGG